>CM021762.1:2230934-2271754 GCA_011075105.1 Heteronetta atricapilla
TCCTTCCCATCCATCCGTCCTTCCCATCCATCCGTCCTTCCCGTCCGTCTGTCCTTCCCGTCCGTCTGTCCTTATCCCCGTGCCCTCCCCGTCTCTCCACGCTCTCTCTCCATCCGTCCATCCTTTCTCTCTGTCCTTTCTCCCCATCTGTCCCTACCCACACAGCCTCACGTTCCACGTCTCCTCCCCGTCTGTCCTTCCTGCCTGTCTGCCTCTCCTTTCTGTCTGTCCTTCCTGTCCATCCGTCTGTCCATCCATCCATCTCCCTACCCATCCTTTCTTTCCATCCCTTTATCTTTTGCCTGTTCCGTCCGTCCACCTGACCTTTCTGTCCGTCTGTCCTCTCCACCTCCCCTTGCCATCCACCTAGCCCACCCGTCTGTCCTTCCTACCCATTTATCCATCTTTTCTGCCCTTCCTATCCATCCACCTACCCTTCTCACCCATCCACACATCCTTCCTGTCCGTCTGTCCTTCCTGTCCGTCTGTCCTTCCCCTCCGTCTGTCCTTCCTATCCATCTCCCTATCCTTCCCGTCCTTCCTTATCCGTCTGGCCTTGCTCTGTCTGTCCTTTCCACCCCCCTCTCTCCACCTACCCTGGGTGCCCAGCACCATTGGGGCAGGGCCTATTTGTCCCCTTGTCCTTTTCCCAGTTCCTTTGATCCCCTCCCAGTACCCCACTGGTGTCCCGCAGAGTTGGTGACCTGAACCGGCTGGGCACCAACCGGGGAGGGCAGGGACAGCCCGGATGGGGACACAAGGACCAGGGCTCACCCCGGTGTCCCCCGATGATGCCAAGAAGGGGACAAACCCCACCGGGGGGATAAGGGGGTGACGCTGCAGCCCCCGGGGGTGACACCACCGGGGGGGTGACGCTGAGCCGGGGCGTCCCCAGTGCTGGCAGCTCGCGGCCCCGGGAGCTCGAGCGGCCCCGGCACGGCGGTGATTTACGGACGGCGGCTCCTCGGGAGACATCTGCCTCTTGTCAGGGCTTTGTTTTAGCGCGGGCGCTGCGGTCCTTTGTCCTCGCCTCGCTCCCCAATGGCTTTGTTTTTCGCCGCTTTTTCCTCTTCCCGCTGCGATTTTTCCTCCTTCGGTCGGGGGGTGGCCGGCTTGGGGACGTGGGGACGGCGGCGGCGGGGACGGAGCGGCGGGAGGGGGGGCTCGCCTTGCTTTGAAGGCTTGGGATAGCAGCGGGAGGCAGCCCAGACCCCAAGGCGAAGGGCACACGATGCCTCCAACCCCATCCCCCCCCGGTGCAGCTGTCTGAGGGGATCCGTTTGGGTTAGAAACACCCCAAAACAGAGAGCTGCTGATAGCCGCTGGGACAAAATGCCCACGAAGCAACATCCACGTCCCAGCCAAGCACCCTGACACGGGTGATGGAGGCACCACGTGCACGCATGTGGCATTTCCCTCCAAGGCTTCAAATTTAGCATTTTTTTCACCCAAACCAGCGGATGGGCACTGCTCACCCCGCCGGTGCCCCCCATTGGAGCTCGGATGGAAACCGCACATAGGAACCAAGCGTTGCTCCCCAAAATCACATCATTTCCACCCACCAAACCCTCGCCAGCATCTCCTGCAGCGGCCAAGAGGGGACAGACCCCGCAGCATGTCCCAGGCAGGTGCTGAGATAAGAAAAAAACCCTGGAAGATGCCGGTGGATGCAAACAGCCCCAACCACTCGTTAGCCGGCGCCTTGCAATTATCCCGACTAATTAAGTGGCTCTGGGAAATCTCCCTTCCTTCCAGACTGGTGTTTACTGGTGGTCAGCAGTTTTATAACACGCGCACACAGGCGCACGCACCAGTTCCCCCCATTTTATACTGGGGTGGCCCTGATCGAGTGAAAAATAACCTTTTTTTTTTCCCAAAATATTCCCCAGGGAAAAATAAATAAATAAAAATCTCTTTTTTGGGCCTAGGCGTTTCGTCTGGAAGTACCAAAAGACTGATTTGGGGCTAAAAACCATCAAACTTGGCCATTTTCATCCTTGCTGGGGGGAACATTTGGGAATGTCACTGGGATTTCGGGTCCGGTTCCAGCACCTGGGGCATTCCCAGCCCCAAAATCCACGATTTGCCATGGGTGGGAGGAGCGAGAAGGGCCTCTGCCGGCTCATGGTGCCTTCAGAAGCCTCTTAGATTTTGGGTTGCTGCTTAAAACTCCCCGCTCCACCAGCTCTGCATTGCCCAAAGCCCCCAGAATCCCCGATATTCACCCCAAAGCCCGTTTCCTCCACCTTTTTATTTTTTTTTTCAGCCTCTGCCTGCGCTCCCCGCGCCGAGAGGAGGGGAAAGGGCTGCGGTGGGAGGCTGGCTCTGTCCCTCCAATCCATCATCTTTATTTCCTGTTGTAACTGACAAATTGTTCTGTATTTTATATCGGATCCCTCCAGGCAAAGTGGCTGTGGGATGTGCTTTTTTTTTTTTTTTTTTTTGTATTACCTGGGAAAAGGGGAAAAAAAAAGGGGGGGGGGGGGGCATAAAATGAAATAATAATAATAAAAAAAAAGTTAAAATAGTCCGAAAGAACAGATACGGTGGTAATGAGCACCGCAGAGATGCTCGATAAACCCAAGCAGGGCTGCAGGGAGAGGGGAATAAAAGCGATGGGAAAGCGGGGGAAAAGGGCAGAATCCCCCCCCCCGCCTCTTCCTCCCCCCCCATCTCTTCCAAAAAGCTCTGCAGAAATTTTCAGCACCTCTGATTATCATCTCCAGGTGCAAACGCACCCAAAAGCCACTTATTTCACCCCAAACCAGCCCCACTCTCTCCCTAATTTCCGCTGGGAAAAGAAAAGAAAAACCTCCTTGGGAAAAGAAAAAAAAAAAAATCCCGATTTTTTTTTTTTTTTATTTTTTAATTTTATTTTTAGCGCGGGGCTTTGATTATTCTCCTTAAAACGCCGTTTCCGTCAGGATTTTAATTGTCTTTGAAAAGGTCAGGCGCCGCTCCTTCCCGCAGGTTTCATTTCGGTTTATTTATTTGCCCCTGGAGGAAAACCGCGCTGGTGGCATTCCGCTTGAAAACTCCTCTGCTTTTGAAAAAAAAATAATGTTAATAAAATTAAAAAGGAGGAAGAAAAAGAGGAGATTCTTTATTATTATTATTACTCTGAACTCCTCGCATCGCTGTTTCTGAGTTTTGCAGGGGAAAAGGGAAAATCTGCTTGGCTCTGGGCTACCTGCAGCGCTCCCTCTATGGCATATTTTTCCCCCAAAATCCCTGGTTTTGCCCCATTTTATGGAAAGGTCGTTAAGAAAACCTCAAATCCACCCCCATTTACTTCAAAACCCAGGCTGGGGCCAAACCTGGACACGCACTGGGGCGGCTGGGCTCAGCACTCCTTTCCCAGCACCCCAGCCATGAGTGAACCAAAACAGCTGATAATTGCCCCCATTTTGCTCCTTTCTGTGCTATTGAAACCCAGCAATGGGCTGGGGCGGTTTTTGGGGTGAAACGAGCCCTTTTTAGGGATGGGGATGGGGGATTTTGGTGCCTTTCAGCTGCCACACACCACTGATGACACCCATATCCGAGGGCAGGTGAGAACTTGGGGGACCCTCAGGATAAGGTGGCTGTGCTGGGAAATGCCCCCCCAGGAGAGATGTCCCCCCCTTGGGACACCCGTGGTGGCACTGGTGGAGGGGACAGTGGCGGCTCGTGGTGGCGGTGGCAGAGATGTCCCCCGTTTTCCCACGACTTGCAGGGTTGGCAGCTGCAGGGTGGCTTGTTTGGGTCTAAAAAGCAGCAAAATGGTTGTTCCAAGGGAAAAGGAGCAATCCTGCAGAGAGCTGTTAAATGTAACCTGCGTGAACGCGGACGTGGGGACCCCAAAGGAGGAGCCCCGCATCCCCCAAAATGTGGGGACCTCAGACTGGTGGATAAAGAGCCCCACATCCTCCAAAAAGGGGGGGGGACCTCGAACCGGTGGCGAAGCAGCCCCATATCTCCCAAATGGGGGGGACCCCAAACGGGTGGAGGAACAGCCCCACACCCCCCAAGAAGGGGACCCCAAACTGGGGAGGAAGCAGCTCTGCGCCCCCCCAAAAAGGGCGCTCGGCTGAATTAATTACCCTCCTCCAGCCCCCGCGCTGCTTTTCCCAGCCTGAACACCCCCCACATTGTCCTGCCTCTCCCCAAAAGATTCATTTTTTTTGGGGGGGGGGGCATAGGATAGAGGATAGGAATAAAAAATAATAATAAAAACTTAAAAAAATCCACGAGATGAGGCAGAGCGAAGGGGATTTGGGGAGGGGGCTTGCAGCGGCGGGGGTGGCAGCGGTGCTGCAGCGCAGCCGCCTCCAGTCGCGGTTTTCCAGCCCGGTTATCGACAGGGGGAGCGATGTCTCTGCAGATCCGCAGCCTGCACGGCCCGGCTCACCCAGGGATGATGCTGAATTCCTCCCCCTCTCCTTCCTCCAGCACCCCTGGGTGCTGCGGGCTCGGCTCTCCCCCCTTCCCAGGCCATGCAGCGTTGCTTGTTGTTTTTTTTGGGGGGGGGTTACGTTTACCTGTGCTTTGCACAATCACCCCGGGGGGCTGCTCTGGGTCATCGTCACCAGAATCAAACTGGTTTGAGCCAATTTTTGGCTGTGTTTAATAGAAGGGGAAAAAAAAAAATACAAGCCCTAAATCTTCCCAAAAGAGACAGCTGGGAGCAGAGGAAAGAGCACTGATGCCACCCGCAGAGGGCTGGAGCACAACCTCATATTAGACACTAGAGAAGCCAAGCAGAAGGCAGCGAGCCCCAGGGGGGCAATTCCAGCAAATGAAGCTTTGCACCCCGGCCAAATCCTGCCGCAGGTGCTCTCCGAAGGGCCAAATCCTGCAAAAGCTTCCTTCGTCTGCAGAGGAGCATCACCAGCTGAAGCAGGACCGGATGGTTTTGGGTGAAGAAATAATAATAATAATAATAATAATAATAATAAAAGAGCAGAAATAAAAACCACAAAAGGCTGAAATCCCCCTGTGATGAAATAAATAAATAAATAAATAAAAGACAGAAAAACCTGACTAATTAAATTTTATTTGCTGCTCAAAAGGAAAACGGCTTGCTGCAGGCAGGGAGGGAGCGGGGTTTTTAGGGTGCCTGGAGGAGAACGCAGCTCCTGAGGTTTGCAGGAGGGTTTTGCCTCTGCAGGGCGCGTTTTCTGGGCAGCAAAATCCTGCCCGGGCTCCGCCAGTCGCAGCTTGCTGCCGTGCCGGCGCTGCGGGTGCTGCAGGCCGGGCTCCTTTGTGCACCCCCCGGGGGGAAATCCTTGGTGCCCTGCTTGGGTTTCTGCAGGGCTGTGGGGTGGCGAGGCCACGGGGCTGATCCCGGACTTTGCTGGGTTTGGTTTTGCACTGGGGGAGCCTCCACGTCCTCACTTGTTTTTGCACCACGGGAGCACCCCCGTTTTAGTCTTGCTTTTGCACGGGGGTGCAGGGGGGGAGCATCCCCAGCTCCTTTTCCTTTTCCACCATGGGATCCTCCGAGTGTGAGCTCAGCTTTTGCACCAGGGAAGCGTTCCCGTCTCCAGCTTTGCTTCTCCGTGCATGGAGCATCCCCGTCTCGGTTTCACTCTTGCACCATGGCAGCATCCGCAGCTCAGCTCTGCTTTTGCACCACGGGAAAACGCTGACCTTGCTTTTGCTGTTGCGTGAGGGAAGCATCCCCATCAGGTCTGCTTTTGCAGGAGGGCAACACCCCTGGCTTGGTTTGGGTTTTGCACCACTGGAGCCTCCCCATCTTGGCTTTGCTCGTGCACCACTGGAGCATCCAGCCAAAGAGCTCACCCCACGCCACCTTCTCCAAGACCTCATTTGCAAGAACTTCACGTGGATGCCAAGGGGAAAAAACTCGAGGAATGATGCAGAGAGAGGACATTTCTCCTTTTACTCCATCCCGAGCCATGCCGGCCCCTTTCCCAGTCAGCTGGGGCGCGCCGGGCGCAGCGGTGCCTGCAGCCCCGGCCTGTTTCGGCTTGCTCCCTGCATATTTTGCGGATGTGTCGGCAAGGCTCTGCCTCCCTTTGGGGCTCTGCGAGGCACCGGAGAGTGCAATCTCCCCCCCCCCCCGCATTCCTGACAAAAGGCAGCCCCCACCATGGCCCCTGCACCCGGAGCAAATTTCCCTGTCTGCCCCGAGCGGGGTCGGATCCTGCCTCCGGTCCCATGGTTTGCAGCCGGTCCCACGGGGATGCATGGGGCAGGCGGGAGAAGTCTGCCTGCTTTATTTATTTATTAATTTATTTTTCAGAAAAATTGAAAAAAAAAAAATAAATGAAGCCAATGAAAATAAACCTGCGAGAGGCCACTGTGCAGCCACGCAATCGCCCCATTTGCCTCCGCATTAACCTGTAATTAATGATGTGATGAAATTCAAACAGGTTTCATTCCGTGGAAAGTCCGTCTCGCCTTCCAGTAAACTCTGTATTGGTTTAATTGGCTCTAATTTACATGAAAACAATTATCAACCGCGTTCTGCCTTTGGAAAGGGGTTAGGAAAGTGATGGAAGTGTCTGGAAAAAGAAAAGGCTCGTGAATCACCGGCCCCAGCAGCGCTTCCCCAGCGCGGGATGCGGCTTTGTGCCTCTTCCACCAGCCGCTCCTGGCGCGCAAAGCCCAAGATGTCTCATTAGGACAGAAAAGGAAAGGGGAGGCTGAAATAATGATCTATGTTTTGTCTGGAGTGAGTCAGGGCTTGGTGTTCGGGGGTGCCCTGATGCCACGGTGATGGTCTGGGAGATGGGGAAGCCAGGCCCAAGCATCACAGATCACCGAAGAGGGTTTGGCTCAATGAAGCCGGAGGGAAAAATGCAGCCTCAATCCCCACGTCACCCTAAGGGGAAGAAAATGGTGTGGAAGAGCCTAAAATCAGAGTTTGCCCACGGTGCCAATGCCACCAGTTCATTCCCATCCCATCCCCACCGCCTCCAGCCCGGCCGCACCCTCTGCAGAGAAGCACAACCCTTGAAACCACAGCGAAGCGGCGTTTTTTTTTCTTTCAGTTTTTCTCTGTAAAGACAAAAAATAATAATGATAACAATAAAAAACTGCGCAGAACAAAAATAAAACCCAAATCCCATCGGCCTCCGCTGGGATTTCGGGGCGCGGGGCGGGCAGCCCACGGGAGCGCAGCCACGTGGCGGCGTTTCGGCGCGAGCCGTAAATCACGGCCAGCTGCTGAGTGGGGAAAGCAGAGGAAAATCCCTGCGGCAGCTGCGGTCGGAGCCGCCTCGTGCTCGGGGCCACCGGGAACGGGGACGCCTCGGGGTGCTCCAGGCTTGGGGACGCTCAAGGACGTGGCCACTCTTTGCACGGCTTCGGCGAGCGGGTGGCATCGCGTGGCTGGCGCATCCGAGAGCTCACCCGCAGGGGGGTTGTTCTGGGAGGGGGGGGGTATTTTCCAGGAGCTCTCAATTCTGTCCAGTGTTTCTTCAGCTCCTGAATTATTTGGGAGCATCCCAAATAATTTGCAGCACCGTGCGCCTTGCTATGCGTGCTGTGGTCACTAGATGGGGAGATAACAGCTTATCATGAGCGCAGAGCTGCTGCCTGCTCCTGCCCGGCTGCTGCAGCTCCTCCGGCCCCGTGGAGCTGGGATTTACAGCCCCGTGCACAAGGACGGGTGCTGGACATGCACCCAGCACCCCTGCAGCGAGGCGATGGGCACCCGATGGGCACAGGTCCCCAGTGCACCGAATGAGATGGGGGTTGTGGCACCAGGCTCGTCCCAGCCCCAAGATCCTGCTGTTCTCAGGGATGGGGAACGACGTAGGGACCCCCTGTTACCTAAAGTCTTGCCCAACACCAAAGCCCAACGGGAGAAGCTGCAGGAGATGGAATGAGGGCTCTGTTAGCAGTGCAGCACCCATCCTTCCTCCTGGGGTGGCAAAGAGGACATCAAAGGCACCGAACACACAAAAGAGGATGCTGGAACACAGACCCCAACCCAGCATCTCTATTAATCCCCCCTCCTTCTTCCCCCCATCTCCCACAGACCACGAGGGTCCCCAAATCGGGGCACTGACCCCTCCTGGCTCCCCACCACCCACTTGCAGCAGCCAGAAGTGGCAGATCCTCAGCGCGGAGCTTTGAACAAGCGGCTGCAGCCGTATCTTCCCGGTGCCGCGAGACTCCTATCTCGCCTCCCCAGGCATGAGTTATAATGTGCAATAAAAAGAAAATCAGTGCATTGATGCCAGTTAGTGTGACTAATCCAAGACCCAGCCTATTAACTGGTGAGTGGAGCATCCGTCTTGGCTCTCATTAGAAACTCAGCCAACTACCCAGGGATAAATCTTTCAGCGCATGTGGGAGTGCAGCTCAGTGGTCAGAGCATCCAGGATACTGAGGAGTTGCTCCTGGAGCCGGATCCAGCACTTTGAAGGAGCCAAACGGTATTTGAGATCTGGTTGTTGAGGGATGCACGGTGATGGAGCTGGGTGCCTGGGTCCTCTCCTCAGCTTTGGGATGGGAATGACAGGGCTGGTGCAGTGGGGGAGAGGATGCAGCCTTGGAGAAGATGGGAGAACCCCAGGAACATCCAATACAGATGGAGGCTGGGAAGGGAAACTGAGGCACGGAGAAGACAGTGATCACCCATTGCCATCCCATCGCTGAAGGCACCCTACCACCAGCACCATCCCATCACCAGCACCATCCCACCACCAGCACCATCCCATCACCAGCACCACCCTATCACCAGCACCATCCCACCACCATCAGCCTCCTGCACCCTTCCTTGAAGGACACGGTGGCTCTGCCACGGCGCAGCTGCTCCTGCACGTGCCCTTATTTGCTTTATCTCCAGCTCTCTCCATTAATCTCAGCGTGATTTATGGAGGTGTGTTATTTATCTTTTTCTCCCTCCTTTGCCAGGCTGGACTGGAAGGTCCACACCTTTTTATAGTGCAATAAAGCCTGCACAATGAAGACGATTTCGTGAGGTTTTTCCAGCCACGGGGAAGTTGCAGGAGGGGAGTCGGTGACCTGGGCCACCACAGCATCCTCTGCGTGCTCATGGACAGTGGTGAAACCCTTCTGAATCTCCTCCTGGAGACTTTTGGTGGCATCTTGCAAAGCATTGTGGCTGGCCATGACGCAGGTGGATGTGGGCTCTCGTGCCTCAGTTTCCCTCCTGGCCCTGTGGATTTGGGTGTTACAGTTTTACCAGTGGGGACATCCTTCCAAATGCAGGCTGATGCGGCATGGGAGATCTCTCTGCCCAGGAATGACCGTGGTGGTGTGGCTGCATCTAACCCATCCCAAAACAACGGAGCTTCAACTGGACTGGAGTTTCACTCCCTTCAACTCAAAAGGCTGCCAGAACCCCTTCCTCCCTGCGAAGCTCTGTCTCCAAACCCCACTTTTGCCTCAAATGGAAAACCAAAATAAACAACCAAAACCCACGATTACTTTTGCTCTGAGCCCCAGCGATGGTGTAGATGCTGCCTTCCAGACGACCAGCACTTTACGGGAATGCCTCCCTATTAAGCTGCCAGTGCCAGCGCTGCATTGTCCAGATGGGTTGATTTAAAAGCACCTTATGGCTGCCTAACATAAAGTGATCGTCTACCGACTTAAGCTAAATCAATAGAAAGCAGGTTTGAATCAATTTGAAAATACCCAGATGCAGGGCCTGGGTGTTGTAAATCAATAGCAAAATCACACGGTGAATTAAATGGGTGCAATCTGGAGGAGAGATGGTGAGTTCAGATTTTCCAGAGCATTTCTGAGTACTGAGAAGAAACCGTGGATGGTCTCACCTCACTGTGGTTGGGTTTGAAAGCCAACACGGCACAGCAGGAGGTGTAAAGGGACCTCTGGTGCCTCCATGCCACCTGGGGGACCAACGTGGGCTCTTGTGGAGCCTCTTTGGGGTATCAAAACGGGATCAGACTCAGCTGAGATTGCAGCAGTGTTGGAAGGGAGCCTGGAGGAATCCCAGCCACCCTTGGACTGTTGGAGGTGGCCAAGACTTGAAGACCTTGGGGATGGAGACGCCAAAGATGGAGCTTGTCCACCTGTCCCAGGGCTTCCACCCTCCCCGTGCAAGCATCAGGGCTTGGGCTGGGGCCAACTGAGAGCACGAGGACCTTTGTGGTGTTTTCTCTGCCTTGATTTCAACATCATCACAGTGGGATGAGCTAGAGGATGCTCTTGGCCTAGTCAACAGAGTTGAGAATCAATGAGGTGAGACCCGGCCAATCCACCTCGGCCTTGGACCGTGTTTCCAGTGTCTCCTTGTGTCTCCAGTCCAGAGCAGACCTCACCGTTGACCTTGAATTGGCCAAGACTCCCAACATTTCGGGAGACTTTTCAAGTCACCTGCACCTTGTGGTGCCCTGCTGCCCATCACCAGACCTCCTCCTGGAGGACCTCAGTCTTTTTGGAAGCAAATCATAAAATCCTGGGCTCAGAGGTGTTTTCACAGCCCCCCCCTTCCCACCCACGGCCACGGCTGGGGCTGGCGTGGAGCAGTGTCCCCGCGGAGAGCTGGCCCTCGCCTCTTGGCCGGGACTCATCTGGCACGGTGGTGTGTGAGTAGTCGCCTTGTTGAGGAGCTGGAGCCTCTCCAACCTGATGTTTTTCATTTCATTCGCAGCTCCTTGCCAGCATCCGGCCTCGCTGGCTCTCCGGCAGCAGCCGACCGCAGGGGGAGCGGGTGCAAGTCAGCAGCTTCATCCTGACCGCTGCTGAGCGCCTCCCACCCTGGGCTACCCCGCTGATGGGTTTCCCCATCTGCCTTTTTTTTTTTTTTTTAATCATTTTTCCCATAACTGTGGCCTGGGCAGGCTCTGGAGGTTGAGCTGTGTTTTCTGGATGGCTCTGGTGCACCCCTACAACCACCAAAGACGTACGTAGCTCTTGGCACGGTGCACACGTGGTGGGTCCAAGACATGCCAGGGCTTGGGGTCACCGCACACCCTTGTCACACCGTGCACCTCTGGTGGCCTTTGGGCTACCACAGCTGCTCTTCCTGGCACCTACACGACTGTGGCATCAACTCAGCTTGGTGGCCACAAGCCACAACTGGGGGTTCAGCAGCCAGGCTGGCTCCTGGTGGCCTGGGGACCCCACAGGGTTGCATCCACCCAGGGTGGGACCGCGGCTCGGCGCAGAGCCCATCATTGCTCCCTCTGCCAAACACTAAGTGCCCACCTCTCCTCCTCGTTAACGTCAGGGGGATTGATGGGGTTTGGTCTCACCCCAAACGCCCCGACCTTGGAGGACCAGCCGTCTCGCGTGGCTCGGATGATAAAACGATGCTTGAGCACTGGCCGGGTGCAGGCTGCCTTATCGCTGCCGCAGGCTGGGTTGTTTGGGGCTATTACAGTAGCATACTGTACCGTGATCGCTTTATAAGGATGGATGGTTAGATAGAGATAATAAAGCCCAGGAGCATTAAATCTTTGCAAGACACCGGCCACACTGCCTCATCCACCAGGCTGAAAAGGCTATATATGTTTTTCATAATTTGTAATTACTTTTTACAGTTCTCTCCCATAACTCTGTCCATCATCTGGGTCAAAATATACAATGTGTGTGGGAGGAAGAGTCATAAAAACGTGAAAACAAACAGTTTGTCTTCGGGGAGATTAACGCACAGTTAAAAGACCCATTTTAACACCCTCTCCATGCCGTCAGCCAATTAGCCGATATAATGGGCTCCACTTGATATTTTAGTTTTATTTCGCAACAATACCAACATGCTTAATTGCGAACACATGATCCCTAATTGGCGGTGGTGTCATCCTCGAGGTATGCGGCTTATGCAAGAGAGCCGCGATTTGGGGCTAATCTGGAGGAGATTGGGCAAGGGGATTCTCTCTGAAACTCAGCCATGAGAAAAATGCACCCTGGGTAGAACGAGGTCCCTGAAGGGCAGATGCGGTTCGTTGGGTTCATGGTGAGTGACTGTGGAGAATGGATGGCTTTGCAGGTTCTCTGATGTCTACAAAGGGTTGAGGGCCCTCCTTTCAGGCTCCTTCTTCTCTCCTCTGTTGGTTTCCATGAAATTTGGCAGATCCGAGCATCACTGCCTAATCCAGTTGGTATTGGCCTCCAGGTTCAAAGCTATTAGGTGACACAGACGCGTTCAGAGAACAATTGCATAAATAGCCATTTTCTCCCCTTCACCTTTTCCCTTATTCTGCTTTTAAAATCAGTGATGTCGGAGGTGTCTCTTAAAAAAAAGAAAAATGAAAAAAAAAAAAAAATGCAACCTCCTGCCTCCCTTCTGTTCTTTGAGAATCCCTTAAAAAATTTTTGGAACTGGTTTCCAAACATCCCATTCATGGGAGCTGGAAAGGGTCCATGCTTGGCTGTTTCTTGGCTGCAGACAGGGAGATCTGGGGCAGAACATCACGGGCTGCGTTTGAGCTGGCGGGGAAGGATGCTGCTACAGAGCGATGGGGGTAGGGAAAAAAAATTTGCCCCCGAGAGAGGAAGCTGAAAACCATAACTCCTCCTGAAAGTGATATTTTTGGAAAGTTGGCCTGGGCTGATGACGCTGGAATGCGGCTCCTCGCGGCGAGTGACAAGGAGGAATTATGCCGGGACAGAAGCTGCCCTTTCTTCGCCTCCTTGCCCTGCTCACAGTGGGCTGACACCCGTTTATTTTTTTGGAAAGGGGTGGCCCCAGACCCTTCCCACCCCTGAAAGTGGTGGTTTTGCTTGGGGCCAGCATCATCTGGTCCCATGCAAAGCAGTGACTCTCCTGTCCCCATCTCCAGCCACTGGCCATGGGGAACCACTTGCTCCAAGTGATGGGGACACTGATTGCGTGTTTCCACCCTCAATCCCCTTCTCAGGGGCTTTTTGCTATGGATTTCTGTCTTTGTTTTGGATTAAGCCATCCGAGCAGCCCCCAAGCAGGACAGATCCTGACTTTTTCTCTTAAAAAATCAAAGCTGATCACTGCTTCCCAAATGCCTCACCCAGTCTGTCCTGTCTGGGGCTCCCACACATACTGGAGGGACTGGGTTGGAGAAAGATGGCCACAAGGGACCTTGGGGAGGGGTCGTGTTCCTGAAGCACTGATGAGAGATGGGGGTTTGGGGTCCTCACTCCTTCCCACCCTGCAGACCCATTTTGGCAAATGGAGGGGGGGTTCCCCAATGAGGGCTGGGGTTGTCCCTGAGGAGAGGATGAGGGCATGGCAGGGTTACAGCTTAGAAAGAAAAGGGGGGGGGGGGGGGAAAGTTTTTTAAGCATATGGGGGAGAAAAAAAATATATATATATATATAAAACACATTAGGAAAATGAAAGCGACTGGTGACTAAATCGCTTTGGTTAAACATCTGCACAGTGTTATGGACACGGTGCTGTCTTCAAACCAGACGCGCTGCTCCGCTTCGCCTCTCCCAGCTTGTGCGAGCCCTCTTTGCTCTCCCGCTCGGCTCGAATGAAAGCAGCAGCTTTTATAAATAGCAGCTGAGAGGTCCTGGATGGGAATTTGCCTGACTTAACAGTCCTGTATTTAGCTCAAGCTTTGGCAGCTCCTGTGGAGGGGAGTGGAGCGTGACCTGGCCCCCCGGGTGACGCGGTCCCAGCCTGCCCAGGCGGTGGGAGGCAAGGGGCCGGGCTGGGGAACGGGCACATTTCCATCTCAGCACCTCGGTAGCATCTCCCGGCCCCCCTGGCGATGACCCATCTGCTGGGCATCATCATCATCATCACCAGGAGCTCACCATGGAGCCAAGAGGAAAGGTGAATTTTGGCTCGGTCACATCTCCCTTCCCTGTCAATGGATAATTTGGGGGGGGGGGCTGTAGATGAAATAAACACCTCGATGCCTCCTGAGATTGGTCACAGGTTGAAAGTGGGGCTGACAGCAGGTGAAATCTCATGGATGGTCCAAGATTTGGCCCATCTGGAGGGAGCTTGGGCTCTCCAATCCCCACTAGCATGGACATCACGGGCGCAGCCAACCACTCCAGGATCCTGCTGGGATTTTGGGGAAGGACCACGGCCTCGGAGCAGCCCTGACCTCCCGTCACGGCAGGGGTGCTCTTGGTGGCCAAGCCAAGAGCCAAGGAGCTGCTCGGATCCAGCGACTCCGAATCTGGCAGCGGCTCCGTCTGCACAAAACTTCTCACTTGGCTACCAGGCTGTTTTCCATCCCGGGGTTATTTCTCCAGCTCAGTTCATGTTTATAGTGGATTAACCTGCTGTGAGGAGCCTAGGTATTATTTATGGCTAATTATTGGCATTTGGCTGGCTGGGAGGATGGAAGGAATACGATACTGCGGTGCTTACACGGCTTGTTCCAAACTGCATTCGGCTCCTTCGGCTGAGTGTGCGTGTTTACGATGCCAGCTCACGTTATTTTCATTACCCCCTCTCCACTAATAAACTTTCGGATGAACCAGACTTGAGAGGAGCAAATCCTTTGCAGAAGATGTTCTGGTGTCTTTCCAAAGACCCGTTGTTGAGAAATCAAGGGCGCAGCCGCACTCCGGGACGTAAGGAGTTCAGCTGCGGTGGATCCGCCGCATTTGCATTGTATTAACTCTGGCTGCCGGCTGCCAAACGGCGCGCTCTTTGCATCTGAAAATAATAAGGCTGCGGGAATAATAGTCCTGACGTGAATTTTCAAAGCATCTTTTAAAAATACCAAGGCCAGGCTTGTGCTTACTCTCAGGGCTGCCTGCGTGGTCGGAGAGGGGGCAGATGGGTGACACCAAGGGCTTCAATTCAGGAGGAGAAAATGTCCCCACGTCAGAGTTGATGGAAAGGAGAGGAGCAAGAGGTGACATCCTGCAGACCCCATCCCTGGGGCAAGCAGAGGGGATAAATTCAAAAATGGCAGCAGCTCCAGGAATTCAGTGGACAAAGTGATATTTTTCTTGACTGTTGGCTACTGCTGGGTGGAAACCTGGTCCTTTTTGGCCAGGAGATGAACAAAAAGGTAATTCAGCCCTAGGGATGGCAGCAAGTTGACACCAGGCATCTCCAACACAGCTGCTTCCACCCCAAATCCTGCCCCAGAATATGGACTGATGCTCTGGAAGAGGCATCCTAAAATGAAATATTGACTGACCCAAGGGCAAAAGGCAGGAGCAGTGAAACTGGGAAACTGGCTGGGATCAGAACTGGTTTTGAGCTGGTTTTTGAGCTCAGTGGATGGGGAGATGCTGCTCATGTGGCCATGCAGCACCGGGGAGGGATAGTGGCCAGAGGCTTGCTGGCTGTCATCCTTGTCACCCAGTTCTGCTGCACCCAGAGCACTGCTGGAGGCTTTTTTGCCATTTATTTGGGGTGAGAAAATGCCCCATCCCCAAGGACGTGACCCCTCCTACCAACAGAAAATGCTCAGCTGAAGCAAAACGCTACAAGCCCCTGGAGAATCCACAGTGGGAAGAAGCACTATGGTATGGGTAACTGAACACGGGAGGATTTGGGGATGGGTTGTAGGGGACCAAGACACTCTGACAATTTCTCCGTCTCCTGTTCAATTCAGTGCAGGGACACGAGGTCCAACAAAGGCGAGTGACATTCTTGTCCCCGCTGAAGCCGGATGGCAGCGCATCCTCTCTGTGCCTGGACACCCTGGGACTATTTTTAACCTCTGTGGGTTTAATTGCTGCCTGAAGACCCTGGCGGAAGGGATGAGCCCTTCGCATGACGCTCAACTCCCAGCCCTGAAGCACCTCCAGACCCAAGCTTCCCTGCTCCGAGGGGGGATGTGAAGGGTGTGATTTAATGACAAAAAAAGCTGTTTTTTAACTGATGTCATCATCCTGCTGACAGTCCTGCCTGCGGCTGGTGGCTCCACCAGCTCCATCCCTTGTGTCTCCATCTTCCAAAGCGACAAATCAAGGCCTGAACGGGTTTTCAGGGAACATCCAATTTGGTGGCCACCAAATCAGCATCGTTTGGAGGTCCCACACCTGCACGTGGTGGGTCCTGGGGCATCCCCCATCCATACGAAGATGAAGCTGCCGTGCCCCTTCCAGCACTCCCCACACATTTCCCAATTGCATCGCCTCCCTGGTGAAGATTTTGGGATGGAGAAGGTTTTCTGAGGTCTGGGCAAGAGGAACCTGATGACCTCCGAGGCCACGCTTGCCTCGGGCAGAAGCTGCTTTTTTGTTCCCCATGCATCAGCACAACAAAATACTTTATTGCTGCACCTCGCTGAGCAATTTTTATTTATTTCTTCAAAATCTTAAATAAACCTGTTTTTTAAAAGTACCTCTGGAACAAGGGAAATGTATTATTATGGTAATTGTCTTGTGCTAATTATACTTATTACTATAATAACCGTTTTGTTGTCACACAAATAAAGTGGATTACATCATTTGTAAGTGCCAGAGGCAAGTGATGGCTCTGGAGCAGCGAGCAGGCGAGTTATGCGGGTTTTCACGCTTGGCTTGGGTGAGATGGCTTGAGGATCCAAGGGGAGCTGATTTGGGATCCAAAGGGGAGCTGATTTGGGTTCCAAGGGATGATGATTTGGGTTCCAAAGGGAGCTGGTTTGGGAATCAAAGGGAGCTGATTTGGGAACCAAACACAGCCAATTTGGGATCCAAAAAGAGCGGATTTGGGATCCAGAGGGAGCTGATTTAGGATCCAAATGGAGTCAATTTGAGGTCCAAACGGAGCTGGTGGATCTGTTGGATGGGGAGGATGAAGCCTTGAATCCTGCAAACCCTCTGTGGTGCCATCAAGAGGTGGGTGATGAAGGCAAGGGGAGGGGAAGGAGGGATGCTGCTGCTCCTCCGACGGTGCCCTCCTGCTGGCCCCGGTCACCTCCCTCATCCTCGGATGGATTTTGGGTGCTATCAGGGATGCGGCAGCAAAACCACCCTTACCCAATCCACCTTGCAGCCTCTCGAGGAGGTGGCGAGCATGTCGCCGCCTCTCCTTCCGTGCTTCCCCCCTGCACCCTCCGGGACTGGAACCCTGCGGCCGGGGAAAGTCCCGCGCGGGCGCTGCGGGTCCTCGGCCCCGCTCGGCTCCGCTCCTCGCCCCGGGGCCGGCGGCGCCGACGCCTTGGCGTGCTGCAGCAGGTCGGGCGCGCCCGCCCAACCGGCGTGAGCGGCTGGGGAGGCGCCGGCCGCCGTCGGGGTTTTGGGGTGAGTTTTGCACAATTCGGGTCCCGCAAAGTGCCTCGAGTCCGCCCGCCCACTCCTCCTTCCCAAATTGTCCCCAGATCCCCCTCTGCAGCCCAGCTTGCCTCTTCCAGCCTCGAAAAAGGCAAAGAAACAAACAAACAAACAAACAAAGCACCAAGCCCCAAAAAAGCAGCTCTTCGTTTTCCAGGCCGTTCGATAAAAGGAGGTGTTTTACCTTTTTTCTTTTGTGCGTGTGCGCATGTCTGTCTGTGAGTGTGTGTCTCCTTCCTCCTCTCTCTCTGATGGGCCCCTGGAGCTTATTTTACACGAAAGCAACACAGGTTGATGTATTTTTAAATGGCTTGATTTTATCACCCTGCTTAATGATTTGTCGCGTTATTTATTAGACAGTGTGATATCCAGAGGGATTCATCGCATTAACGTATAAATAATGTGGCAAATAGTTCAATAGAGCCATAAAAAAGGGGATTTAGAAATAAATTGACCTATGTTTGCTACATGTAAACGAAGGTGGTGAATGATAATGTGTGTCATGCCCTTAAGCGTGAAAAATGGGGGCCAAGAATAAATCAGAAAGTTTCTTTAGCATGTAAAACTGCCAGGCAAAACCCCAAACCCCAAAGTCTGGGGATTTTTACCCAATCTGTGTCCCTTTGCTCCAGCCCTGATGACGTCTGGATGTGGCCACGCATCTCCTGCAGGCTCGGAGGTGCTCAGAGGGACGTGGGTCCATCCCTGCTGGGAGGTTTGCAGGATCCGGCACGGCACCTCCGCAATAAATAAGACCCCGCGTCCTTATCGACGCCCCGCAATGCTGATTAAAGCAATAACCCAAACCGCTCCGCGTTCCCACGCTGAGTTACGAGTTCACAATACCGCCTGGTGTTGGGCAATAATTATTTTCGAATCGGGTTTTTCCTTGCCTGGCCAGCCCACTGCCTCCGAGGCCGACCTGGGGGGCTTTTCCTTCTGACAGGGGAGGCAAAAATCACAAAATCCAGCATCGGGGTCAGCCGAAATCCCGCCAGCCCCAACCCGTGCACAGCTTTGGCTCAGAAATGCAGGCACCGTTGCTTGCCAGAAAGATATCTGATCTCGGCATCGGTGCCAAATGATTTTATTCCGCAGCTGTAAGACAGATCGCTATTTTTTCTCTTTTACAACGTGCTACGGTTTAATTATTTAACACCATGGGGGTATGCAAGATGACACAGACAGTTGCGAGGGAGAGCGCGCCAAGCTAATTGATGGATGGCCCCGATGAAGGATTGACGGCGGTGCCAAGCAGAAGAGGAAAAGGGAATTTTCTGCCGGTGTCACGAGGCATCGCCAGAAGAGCGGCGGGAAGAGGTGGGCCCCCCCCCGGGTGGGCTCAGGACCCCCAAAACCATTTGCCTGTTCGCGCTCACCCACCCCGGACCGCGTGCCATCGCGTGGCTAATTGCAAACTTTGGAGCTCCCCGCTTTGCAGCGCCAGGCTCCAATTGCAAAGTTTTGCAAAAAAAAAAAAAAAAAGAAAAAAAAGAAAAAAAAAGAATCTTCCAGGCTCTTGGTAGGGCTCTGCACTCCCTGCCTCAGTTTCGCCTGATCCACCTCGCAAAGCTTTTGTTGGCGGACACGGGGAAGCTCGTGGATAAGAAGAGATTAATATTGTTAGCACTTCAGAGGAGCTTAAGGGCGTTGGGTAACCGATCTGTCTGCAAATTTGATCCTTTTTTTTTGTGCCAACAGCAGCTCTGCAGGGCAGTCATTATCTCCCGACCAGCTTTGCTCTCTGCCTTGCTTCTATTAACCCCACCAGCAAACCCCAACCTCCATCTGATTTGGCACTTTGGGCTCCTTTGCGAAGTATTTATTAACCTTGTGCAGGGGATGGGTTTTCCAGCAGGGAAATGCATCCGTTAGCAAACATTTCTTTCCTTTTCCCCCTCCTGGCTGCCTCCGGCTCAGTCCGGCTCTCGGAGAAAAACAACCCTCAGTGGCCAAACCTTCCCAAAACCTGGAGTCAGCTCACGGAGCCCTTCTTGGAGGAGGAGGGCAGGATCCCCGGGCTTCCTTCACGAGGAATAAACGCTCATTTTAGTAGCCAATTTGATTCACTTTTCAAGGAACAGGTTTTCATGCTTTGTGCATTTATTTCCTAATTTTATTATGCCATTTAATTAGATCATGCACATTGGTTTTATTGTTAAAACATGTCCTTGTTTTCTTTATAACTGGATTTCATGGCACTACAGGGACATTTAGGAAAATATCACATTCCAGCATCGACCGTCGAAATCAGACCTAGATCTGAACGAAGCTGCCGGCTCGTAAATCTCGCCCCAGATGGAAAAAGCGGGATATTATTCACAGCGTGCGGAGCGCCGGCGGTTCCGGGAAGGGCCACGCACCCCCTCGGAGCACTGAAATTACAGCCCGAGGAGGGACAGCGAGGAAGGGCACCGAGGGGTTGTTTGCAGGATTCCTCTTTACGGGCTGATAACGGCCGGGGGCTGCCCCCCCGAGATGCTGCGCTCTGCCGATGGGAAAGCTCTCCGCTTTCTCCTCTTGCCTTTGAGGTCTTCTCCTGCCGAGGAGCCATTTCCCACGTCCCTTGCAAAAGCCATGTGCGACCCAAGCGGGCTGGATTAGCGCGGTCTTGAAGGGGAGCTGGGGAGGAAGGGTGACTTTTCTCGCCGTGGGTCGGAGCAGATGGCTGGAAGCGATGAGGAACGGGGTCTGGGAACTTCCCCCGGGATGCCTGAGAAAGGGGAAGGGAAAAAAAAAAAAAAAAAGAAAGAGGAATCCGCAGATTTTTAGACACTTGATCAGATGGTTGGAGGTTGACTACAGGAAACTGAGAGCCTGGGGCTTTGTCTGCGGGTTCCCGAGGGCTGGGGGCTGGCGGGGGGGCTGGAAGGGAGCCGGCGGGAAGCAGAAATCAATTAGTGCTGGGGAGAACTTGAGCCGGTTCAGACGGATCCATTTGGAGGAGGCACGCAGCGAGCGGGGCCGGGCCGCGCTGCAAATCATCGGCGAGAAGCACCGCACGTCCTCGGCTGTAATTCATGGCATGGCGGGTCCCATCCTGCCCCCTGCATCCAGCCCTGGCTGCGGACCAAGCGGTGGACGAGCGGCTTTTGCAGGCTCAGCTTGCTCCGGAGTTGGTCACCGAAAGCTGACGGGTGCCATTTGGGGTGCTCTGCCTCGGAGGGGATCCTCTGCACGGGGACGTCTTCACACGTGGTGCAAGCTGCCGTGGTCTCAAGGCCAAATGGGGTGAAAAGGGTTTTGTGGTGATTGCTGGATGCTGGGACATCTCAGCTGCTTCTCTTCTTTCTTCCCGCTGCCAGCACCCAAGGAGAAACAAGGAAAAGATGAGGGCAACCAGGTCTGGTGGGTCAACTGGAACAAAGCAGAAGACCTCTGGGGCTGGAGGGGTCTGGAAAGGAAAGGAGACACTGGGCAGGTGGCTGCTTTCCCATTGGAAATTAGACTTGAAGCACATGAAGACAGTCAGCACGGTGACCAAGGGATCACACTGATTTTCCTGCAGCTCTTCCTCCAAATGGTTCCCATGCGACCTGGGGCCACGGGAAGGTCTCTTTTCCAGCCTTCACCCCATCCATGGCTCTTTGCCTCCAGGAGCCTGGGAAACCGGAGCCCAGAGCCAACACAACGTGCCATTGGCACCTTCAGCCCCTCTGATGCTTCATCCCCTGCAAGAAACAGGGGGCTTCATCACCTGCCCTCGGCACAGGACACCTTTTACAGCCTGATGCAAACCCCACAGCTCGGGACACGTCGTCCCTGATTTACACCCGCAGAAACAGCCAGCACCGATGGGGCGCGGGTCCTGAGCCCTGCAGCAGGCTGAAGGCACCCGCAGCATCGCCGCTTCAGCTCCAGCCGGGACGGATTTGGCCCAACTCGTTTAAAATTCCTTTCTCTGCACACGAAACCATTTTCTGCGAAGTTTAGCCTTGGGGAGATTTATTTCCTTGTTAGCTCAAGATTTTCCTATTAGCCCATCTCAAAGAAACATGGCTGCATTTTCTCCAGTGCACCAGCTGTTGTGCGAGATGCAGGTACATATTACAGCCGTCATTAAACGGGCTGTCATTCCTAGCTTCCTAATTACCGTATGAATAGAGAGTAGCATGAACAGAGCGGCCGATTGTTCCACTGTGACTTACACGGGGAATCAAAAATGGAAGATGCATGCGCCGTGCTCGGGTCTTTTCCCTTCGAAACCTAATTGGAAAGGAAACTCGAGTCGGGTCTGGCCGCCCGCGTAGCACCGTGCCTCGTTTTTCAAGAGGGTTTTGCAAAAAGGAAAAAGCCCCCAGTGTGTTTCCAGCCTCTCCCCCTCCGCGTTCCTCCTTTAGTTGGTTGGAAACGTGTAATTTAACAAAGCAGCGCAACTGAAAATGAGGGAGGACAAACATATGGTAAAGTGGATGCAGGGAATATTCCAATAAGCAGTAATATACTGCAAAGATGTATCCTGGTTGCAGTCAGCAGATTTTTGGTGGTTTTATGTGTTGTTGGTTTTTTTTGTGCTTTTTTGTTGTTGTTGTTGTTGTCTTTGGGTGTTTTTTGTTTTGTTTTGTTTTGTTTTGTTTTGTTTTTCAGTAATAGCTCCATCCTTTGTTGCAGGAAGTCATGGTGCAGTTTTCCACAGAAATTTATTTTTTTTTTCAAGCTCTTTCCTGTGAAAAATAATTAAATAAATAAATAAAAATCAGCATTGCTGCACCGGGGTCACAAAGAGCCCATCGGCGAGCAGCAGCACGCTCAGCATCCAGACGCCCTTGATTTGCAGCACCTATTACTGCCATTTTATAGACTGGTGAAGGAATAAAAATAAAAACACAACAAAGGACGGCACAGAGGTACCAAGGGCTGGTCCTGGCAAAGGGAAAGAAGAAGCTCTGCTCAAAATGTGATCTGAAAATGAGCTGAGACACAGCCAGCGCACGGGCTCCTGGTGCAGAAGCGGCACCTGCAATCACCTCGGGTTCTCTGCCGGCTTCGGCACCCGCTTGGGGAAGATCTGGAGGGAGAGTTTGCTCGTGCCTGGTTTGGATTTCACCACTGCCAACCCATCTGGTGACTGGAGATGTCCTAAAGCCTCCTGCCTTGCGGGGCTGCCAGCTGTCTGTGCATGCTGCACCCCTGCTAGGGGGTGAGGAGACTTCAGGGTCCCCTCTGCTCCCCCCAAGTGCATGAAATTTGGGAAAAATGAGGTGTTGGGTCTCTATCAGCCCATCCTGCCCTTTACAGGGCAATTTTTATTCTGAAAAGGGAGATGGGAACTTCACGGTGTCCCCTCGAAATCAGCACATCGAGGTTTGGGGACCCAGGAGAGGCGACTCTGTGAGGTGTCAAGGGAGGCCAAGCAAGCAGACCTCACCAAGACACCCCGCATCCTGTCCTCTCCCACATCGGAGGGACAAATTGACCCTGTGGCATCACATCAAGGGTCCCACGAGGACACCGAACACCTGCATCAACCTGTCTGGGTGAAATGGGATGTGGGTGGAAAACCATCACGTGCATCGTTCCCTGTAGATTTTGTTTTGGGTGCAAACACGTTATAGCACAGGAGGTGCTATAACGTAACGGGATGTGCAGGGTCCAAGCCTGCAGCTCATGGAGGGTAACACCAAGGCAGCAAAGCCAAGGAGCTCATTAGGGCACGGACAATAGGACCTGAGACCTGGGAATGATGCCGTTCCTATAAAAAAATCCCCCAAATGGGTTGCTTACCATCAACCCCAGCCCTTTTTTTAAGGGGAGCTGAGCCCATTTGGGCACCTTCAGCCCCACAACTCATCCTGATGTTGCTTCCCTCTCCCTTTTCCTCTGCCCTGGACCATCGTGACCCCACAAAAAGGGGGATGTGGAGGGGGTCTTCCCCCCCCTTGCCCCGTCTTTGTTCCTCGCCAGCTCCATCTGCCTGGCTCCCCACCTGAAGGCAGCGCGGTCCCTCTGTGGCATCTCAACGCGTTGCCGTGGAAACCGCAATATCCCGACCCGAGGATGATGGCTGGGAGTGGGAAGGGAACAGCAGGAAACAGTTTCCATGCAAATATCCGTTGCAATAAAAGGCCAATAAATAAACAAGCAAAGGAACTGGGGAGGAGAAGGAAAGGGAGGGAAGGGGGATTATAAAATGGAATAAAAAATGGGATGCCGGCTCGCGCCTGAGGAGCTCGTTACCTGGAGCTCGGCACATAAACGAGCTTTGTGTTAATTGCGGCTTTGTGGGACACATTGGCAGAGGAGGGATGTTGGGCAGGGGTTAATGAGAGACCCCGGTGCTCGCATGGCTCCGACGGGTAATTAGCGCCAGGCCCTAACGAGCTCGGTGGTGTTGGGGCTGTGTTAGGCAGGGATGGAGGGGAGAGGTCCTGTGGGGCGCAGGCAGCCCCACAGCTCACATAGGGGGTGGTTTTGGAGTGCCCCCTCTGACCCAAAACCACCATTTTTCCCCCCAAAATGGACCACCTGGGTTTATATACCCTGGGATGGGGCAGCACGGGATTGGCTGGGAAGACAGAGTGGTTGCACAGGATTGGCTGGAAGGAAAGCTAGGTGGCAGCATAGGATTGGCAGGGAGCAGAGCGAGGTGGCAGCAGGGGATTGGCCAGAAACACGGCTGACAGAGCGGGATTGGCCGAGGGCTCAGCCCCATGGGGGACCAGGGCAGGATGCGACCCCCAGGATGCTGCAGTGGGGCAGGGGGCTCCCTGCGGGAAGGGGGCACCAAAGGTGGGCTGCGACCCCAGAGCAGGATATGACCCCTATAGCATCGCCTCTTTGGGGCACCCCCCCAAAAAAAATTAATAAATTTTTTTTAAAAACCACACATTTTGGGCCCAACAGCAGCAGCCGTAGCGGCGGGGATTACCCCGCTGCAGCATGTGCCAGCTTGCAGCATCCCTCAGCTCCGGAGCCCGCACGTAGGATATCGTGCGAGGGGAGAGAGGAAGCAGGAACATGGCTGGCCTCGAGCAAGCCGTGGCCCCCGTGCCTCAGTTTCCCTGCCCGAAACGCCAGGACAGCGCCCAAGGTGGCCGTGGTCCGCCGAGGGCACGTTATTTGCAGGCCTGACTTCGGCACCGTAACCGTGTCCCCCATGGGGGTTTTGTTGGGGTAATTATAGTTTGTGTAAGCGGCCACACCTATAACCGAAATAGCTGTGACCGAGCCCAGTTTGCGTGCAGATCCACCAAAACCAGGAGCCCCGAGAGGGAAAGAAATGCGGAGAGCGATTTTGGCAAGATGGAGCGTTTGGGGTAAATTCGCAGAAATACCGACCCACGGTGGGGCCGAGTGGAGGAAAAGCAAAGCGAGGTCCCGCCTTGGGGTCCTTCTCAAAGCGCCGTGACTGCTACCAGGCGCCCAGAGACCACGGTGATGGGCGCCCATGGCAGGGCCCAGCGAGGAGCAGGAGGGACGGGGCCGTATCCTGCCGTAGCCGCCCGGCAAGGCCTGAGCTGTCCATGCAGCACGGCCGAGGCTGTTTGCAGCACAAGGGTTGGTCCTCGTTGGTACTTCAGCTGCTCAACGTTCCCAGCTCCCATCACGAGTGATGGATGGAGCGTGGCGTGGGACCCAAAATTTGGGGATTTCTCACCCCAGCGACCATGTCTGCACCCCTGGGTGCAAGCCCTGCATGGCTGCTCACTCGTGCATGCCCCTGATGGGTTTGGGGCCTGCAGCAGCATCTCTGCCAGCCCCAGGGCTTGCGTTTTGGAGAGCGGTGGCCCTGCCAAGCTGCCCTGCCACCAGGGCCTCCTGCGGGCAGGATCCGGCCCTGGCCTCTGAGCACAGAGGGGACCCCTCTGCCCTCCCTCCCCCCGGACCATGTGTGTTCCCAAACCTCCGATTCCCTAATTTTCCTTTTAAAAAAACCATTAGGGTTATACAACCACATTAGATGTCTCCTGACGGACAAGAAAGGACACGAATCCAACCTTTCATCATTCCCACCCCCAAATAAATCCAGACAAGGTTCCTTTGTAGCAGCTAAGCTGAGACACCTTAACATTTCCCTGCTAGCAAGCTCCAAGTTTCTTTACTCACCATATATTTCCCCTGACAGTTTGTACAGATACTTAAGACACCATATAATTATCATCACAGCTAAAAGGCAAGGGGTGATTTATTTGTGACAAGCACCACCTTTCCGCGATGACGCCATTGACACTTACACCGAGGGTTTTTTTGGCGTGGGGAGGTGCGGAGATGCAAAGCTGGGCTGCTTTCTCCTCCGTCGGCAGTTTTTTTCCCCAATCCTCGTCCTTCCCCTGCAGGCACTTCGCTGCCAGACGCCCGGATCCGGCCCCAGGACCATCCCCACCAGCCCCAAGGCTCTGGAGGGTTTTGGATTTCGGGGCTTGCCCCATCGCTCAGGCCGGCGCGGGGCTCGCCGTCTGCACGTCTTTTTACTCTTGGCGTGTGAACAATGCGTGCACTTATCTCAGTACTTATTTAGTGCCCGGCTCCACACCCTGAAATTGCCTGATTATAGCTTTCGGAGCCTGTGTGATGCATTGGGTTAGGCAAACAGATGTGCCAAGCAGTCTTGTTGAAAACCCACATCCAGGCAGCAGCTTTCAGCTCTCCAGGTTGTTCCTTTTTTTTTTTTTTTCCCCTTTTTTTTTTTTTTCTTTCCCCTCCTTACCCTCCCCCTTTTCCTTTCAGAAGTAGCTCTAATAATTGCCTTCATATTGCTCTCAGCGAGGGAAGGGCTGGGGAGAAGCATTCAATGGTTCAGCCACTTGCCAGTAATTTTCTCTGCAAGGAATGGGCCCCTCCATAGCCAAGAACTCATGACTCTTTTGCCTGGTTGTCTCCTTGCCTAGAACAAACCCACCCCCTCGCCTCCTCCCAGCCTCCTCCGCCAACCGAGCCGCCAAGGCGTCTCCTCTCCACTCGTGACCTCTTCGGGTGCACGTCTCCGCACGGCACCATCCGCATGGGGAAGGCGAGCAGGGCTGGGCACGGTTGGGGCCTTCGCCATCCCATCCTCGACCTCTCTGGGGCACCTCCTAATCCCACAGCCATCCCGAAAGGGCTTGAAGGGAGAGGGTAACGTGTGGGGCCTGGTGTGGAGAAGCATGGACCAAGAGGTCTTTTGCTGAACCCCAGCCACGCGTTGTGAACTTGTCCAGTTCTCCTTTTGGAGCCGATGGAGACAACTGGGCACCTTGTAAGGACCATCTGGGCCATTAAGATGGCCAAATCAGGATGGGAGGAGGTTTTTAGGAGGGATCCACTGATGATAAATCCTTCTGTGACTGCTGATAGACAAGACAAAGCCTTACCCAAGAAGACAGGCAGAGATTTGACAGGAGCTTCTTGGTTCCTCCAGATCCTCCTCCTGACTCTAAGCTTTTGTGATGGGAAACCTCCACGTGGGGAATGAGAAACTTGAGCTGCCCAAACTCAACCGCTGGGACCCCGGCGTTGCTGCTCACATTGGTGCAGCCCATACCCCACTTTGCTCTTAGGAGCTGCTCTCAGGTGCCTGTAGCTGAGGTCTTCCCACCTTTATGGCCCACTGGTTGGGTTCTTCTGAGGAGCATCTGGTCCCCTCTGTGGCCTGTACAAGAGCATGTCACATGGGGACATCTTCCTTATGGATCTCTAGGGTGATATGAGGTGAGTCCCTAAGCACCCAGCTGCATTGCCCACGTGTAGGTGCCCTGGGGTCCCCGAGACATCTCACAGAGCAGGATTTGTGCAGGTCACCCAGAGCTTGGCCCACTGGGGATGAGCTGGCCTGGCCCATGGGCAACAACATGGAGGGACCCCAACCCAACGAGCCAGATGCCTGCCCACCTGTACACAGGCTAACCCCGTTCCCACCACAGCCCCATCCCCTGCCCCAGTAACACTGGGCACGGAGAATGAGGACAGTGGTGGGTGATGGATGCTCTCCTCCTCCCTTCCAGTTGTGCCACCAGCCGCTGCTGTTTCCCAAGCTGGTTTCTCCCCCCCTTGCTCTGGGAAGCTGCAGCTTTCTCCCTGCCTCTGCCACGCTGATCCTAACCCTGCCTGCCCTCCCTTGCCCACTCTCACGTGCAGCGACGGGCTCAGACTAGCTCCTCTCCCAGGAGCAGCTACCGTGGCTTTCTGAGTCACCCCCACGTTCCCGCGTGCCCTGGAGAAGTCAGGATTGCAACCGCTCAGCTCAGCGCCTTCGCCGCCCGTTTGCATCACCGGAGTGGCGAATTAATTCCCTTGGAGTGCTGAATTAAGCCTGTATATCCCAGCTTAGCTCCAGAACAGATCTCTTCCCTGCCCCACCTCCTGCTGATTCTGAAAGTTATTTAAAAAATGTCCTGGAATCAAACCAATGTTTTGTGGTTAAAAAAATAAATAAATAAAATAAAGATTAAGGGAAAAAAAAAAGATTAAAAAGGGAAACTACTGTGCTCCCTGCCATTGCATCAGGGCAATGCCAGACTGTTGCACATGTTCATGTGTGCAGCTGGCTTCCTACAGGGATGCATAAAGGGGCAGAGTGAACCCTGCTTTGCTCAGTGTGGCTGGAGCCACCCCATGGCCCAACAAAACCCTGCGACATCTGGATTTCAGCTGGTTCCACCTGACACAGGCAATAGGGAAGTGCACACACACAGAGGACAATTTATCTGCGCTATCTTGGGTACCGATCTGCAGTGATTCACCCTCTGCAGGTGTCTCTTCACCTTTGACTATAACGGGAGCCTTTAACATCTCAGCCTTTATCAGAGACAGGTCCTACCTGTGCATCCACTTCTCAGCTCCTCTTTCAAGAATGATCTGGGGGACAAATCAAGAAAAATGCTGAGAATGATCCAAAGCCTAATGAAACACAGCCCTGCTTGTGCAATCTTTGCAAGAACTCTAGAGAAGAGGAAGCAGAAGGAACAGACCTAGCTGCTTCATGCAGAAGTTTTGTGCAAAGGGAGGAGTAAATTGCTCCTGCCTGCCGGGAACAAGCGAAGAAGCCATAAGCCTGAGCAGCATGTAGCAGGATGAATAGCAATGCCAGCTATTACACCATGAAATTTTTGGTGGGTTTTTCTATGATTACACTACTTTACAGGACTGTTTTTATAGTAATACTAAACAAAGCCCAGCATTAAGCTCTCCATGAGGAGCAGGTGATCTAAGATGGCTTAGAACTGAGCTACCAAGGGAGGACTTTGGAGGTCTGATAACCAAAACCTCTCATTCTTCTCCTCCCTAATAAATAAATAAATAAATAAATAAATAAAAATGGGGCACTTCTGTCACTTTTAGTTCAACACCTCTCAGGAATGACCTGGTCTCAATTGCATTGAGTGCTACCCGACATGCACCACAAAATGCATTCGTCATGCCCCACTGGGATAAATTTGGGAGCACGGAGAAGGCCCACCTGGAAGACACCCGCATTTTCCCCAAAGGTCTCAAAAACAGATGAATTATGGACAGAGGTGGTGGAGAGGAGCCAAGGTGTCCTGCACCCCAAGCCTGTGGCTTCATGGCGAAGCCTCCCAGCTCCTGTGTTGTTCTTGGCCCCAACATGATGTAGCTGCAGGCCCACGCAGTGCAGGGAACTGTAGGCTGCACGCATTAAATTCGCCCTCTCCCACAAGCTTTTCAAAAAAAATAAAAATAAAATAAAACACCCAACCCCAGAACAGCAAAGGCAAAAGCCAAGGAGAAAGACCTTGGGTGGCAAAACCACATGTTTATAGCCTGTAGGCTTTGACAGATCGTTGGCTTGAGAGCATTTCTAGTTCCAGGGAAGTAGGAGGCAGCCAACTCCCAAAAATATGTCATTGCCAGCATTTCGAGAGACACATTTTTGGCAGGCCAGTCACGAAGACAGGCCCCTTGTCACCGCAAAGTGCTCATCGGCTTGCCCACATGTCGACGACGGCTTCAAGGCTCCCGTGTCTTCTCAGAGGGTTTTCCCAGTGGGAAGGGTGCTGGTCCGTGGGCGTACTGCAGTTTGTGGTGGAAATGCTCCCTGCGTGCAGGGAGGGATGCCAGAACCTAAGCCCATGACCATGTTGAGTCATTGGCCGTGGCAGACAACCCGAGCCCTCGGCCTCTGTGCAGGCGTGATGGTTTTCTGCCGTGTTTAGGTCACTCTCAATGGAAATCCTCGTCTCGTCTGCCTGGTGTCAGAAGGAGGCTGCGGAGAAGGTCAGGGAGGAAGAGGAGGCACGAGGTCTCCTGAGTCCATGCACCCTGGGTGACCCAAAGGAAGAGAGAGACACGGCTGGGGATGATCAGACTGCTGGAGCATCTTTCTGATGAAGAAAGGCTGAGGGAGCTGGGATGTTCAGCCTGGAGAGGAAAAGGCTCCAGGGAAACCTCATTGCAGCCTTTCAATACTTAAAGGAGTCTTATAAAAAGGATGGAGAAAGACTCCTTACTCAGGTAGATAATGATAGGACAAGGTGGAATGATCTTAATCTAAAAGAGGATAGATTTAGATTAGACATTACATCACTGTAAGGGTGGTGAGGCACTGGAACAGGTTGCCCAGAGAAGCTGTGGATGCCCCATCCCTGGAGGCGTTCAAGGCCAGGCTGGATGGGGCCTTGGCCAACCTGATCTCATGGGTGGCATCCCTGCCTAGGGCCGGGGGGTTGGAGTCAGATGATCTTTAAGGTCCCTTCGAACCGAAAGCCATTCTATGATTCTGTGATTCTATGATTCTATGATTCCAGGAGAGCTGCATCTGTAGGAACCATCTCAAGGCCTTTGAGCACCTCTCTCCTGGGTTGAAATGTGTTCCCGTCCCGCAGCTGCATGGGCTGCCTCTGACATGCCCAGTGTGGGACAGATGGCTGTTCAAATCCATCCCAATTTTTGACACTCAGGTCCCCCACCCCACTGCTCCAGACCCCAAAGCCCACCCAATGGCACTGCATCCCCATGGGCCAGTCTCCAAAGGACCCAGGAGATCCAAGAAACCCACCTGGAGAAGCAATGTCAGGGCAATAGCAGCACATATGGGGCTGCTTTTGCCACTCCTGCCCCACAGACATGTCTGCCCCACAGCTGTTTGGTCCCTTTTATGCCAATAACTGCTTGGAAAACTCCTCCTTGGAAAAGCAGCTGTCAATGAAGAACATCATCCCTGAGGCTCAGCAGCTCCTCCCAACCCTTCGAGACCAGATTTTGCTCTGGGAGCTTTTCCTGCCTCCCATGTGGGACTTTTTTTCTCCATCCCTTCTAGCCTGTGAAAGCGAGAGGTGCAACTCAAATTAAAACCACTGCGATGTGCTGGTTCGGGTCTGCCCAGAGCCCTTCTGCTCCCCATTTCTGAAATGATGCTTAACAACTCTGGTTCTCCTTTTGTTACACAAGAAAAAAAAATAAAATCTTCAGCTGCAGGAGCCGTAGTGTCTGCAGGTTTAACATCTGCAGAGCAGGGATGTGTCAGGGAGAAAATAGTGCAGACTGACGTGTAGGCAGAGGGAGAGGATTTGGGACATTAAAAGCCATTACAGGTGGGTGATGTTCCAAGCTGGAATAAAATAATGTGGTGTGGTGGTTTGACCGTATTAGGCAACTGAACACCACAACCGCTCTCTCACTCCCCCTCCTCAGATGAGGAGGGGAAGAAGTAAAGGGAAAAAAACAACTCACGGGTTGAGATAAGGATAATTTTAATAAAGAGAGAAATATATTATCAAGGAAATATTATATTAATTAAACAATTATTAACAATATTATTATTATTAACAATATTATTATTAATTAAACAATTCAACTAAAGGGAGGAAAGGGAAAAGGGGAAGAGGAAGGGGCAAAGGGAATAACAAAACAAGTAAAGGCCATGTGGAAATGCAGAGGGGAAAAAAAAAATTACTCTCTACTTCCCACAAATAAGCGATGCTTGACCACGTCCTTGAAGCAGGGCCTCAATGCACGTAGCCGGTGTTCGGAGAGGAGGACAGACGTTTTCGCAACGAGAGCCCACCCCACCCCTCTTCCTCCTTTTCCCACCTTTTATTGCTGAGTGTGACATCATATGGTATGGAATATCCCTTTGGTTGGTTTGGGTCAGCTGCCCTGGTGATGTTTCTCACTTTTTTTTTTTTTTTTGCCCACCCCCCAGGAGGGCTAGAGAAAGTCCTGATGCTGTGCCAGCACTGCTCAGCAGCAGACACAACACCAGTGTGATACCACTGCTGTTTTAGCTACAAGTGCAGAGCATAGCACTGTATGGGCTGCTGCAGGGAAAGTTACCATCCCAGCTAGACCCAGTACATGTGGGAAAAGGGCAGAGAAAGATGAAGAGAAAGGATGGGCAGAGAGGTGGATGGGTGAGTGGGTGGATGGATGGATGGATGGATGGATGGATGGATGGATGGATGGATGGATGATGAAGTCTATCCTACAGAGCTGCTGGATTATTTGCACCAGATCTGGGGTGTTTCACCCCACTTCTTCCAGAGCCCTTTGTCACGGGATGGACTCTATGGTGGAAACCACAGCTCACAGGTGAGATTTCCCAAGGGACTTTCCCAAAATTTCCCATCCAGGGAATGAAGCAGAAATCAAGCAGGACATGCAGAGATGGGAAACATGGCCAACTGGCCCTGAACCCTTCTGGCTCAGCCCCCTCTGCAGAGGCAGGGAAAAACAAACAACCAAGGATGAGATGAGGGGAAAGAGATGAAGATGGCCAAATCCTGGGTCTGTGGTGCACGTGGGGCTAGCTGTGACCCCAACAGACCTCTGTTGCATCATTGCACCAAATCCCATCCCATCCCATCCTAACCTATCCCATCATATCCCTCCCATACTGCCTGTTTTATTTTAGTCTCCGTCCTTGGAATCTCTCAAGACCAGGCTGGGCCAACCCATGAGCAGCCTGATCCAATCCCATAGCTGACTGTGCTTTGAGCAGAAACTTTTCCTAGAGACCTCCTGGGATCCCACCCAACCCAAAATACCCTGATCCGGCCAAAAAAACACCATTATCCAACCCTAATCCCCTACAAACCCTGCATGCCCTACTACCCAATCCTACACCGCAGTGCAAATCCAAGCGTGCTCCTCGCTCTCTGCAGGGGCTGTTGCACAAGCAATGGGGTTAGCAGCACGCGAGGCACTAAATAAAAGGCACAAAGTCCTCATCTGGCCCCCCCTGGGGCAGTTCGGAGCCATCCCAGCCCCAGAGGCTCGATCGCATCCTGGGGAGAGCCTGGCACGGGGCCCTGCCTTGTGGTCGTGATGGGCTGAATCAGCTCAAGGCAGTGCTTCTCCCGACATGCCTAATTGATACCTTGGGTCCAAGGTGTCATTAAAACGCTTGGATAATCGCTACGGCTACAGAAGCTGGACTGTCAGTTTAGGGAGGGTGATTAATGTTCCCAAAATCCAGCACGGGGTGTGGGCACGGGGCAGGGGGGTGCAGGGGCTGGGGGCTGGGGCAGCCCAACGGGGCCCTGCTGGGAGGGACCCTGAGATGGGGGCGTCCCCAGCAGCTCAATCCCAGCCCCTCCAGCCCGGCTGGGCTGCGCACGCTGCTTCGGCGCATGATGACGACCTGTTGTTTAATCTTTTTTTTATTAGCATCAAACACCCTGAGTCTTGTAAGTACATGTGTTCTCCTATTGACGCGAGGGAGCCTTTGATGCTGATTTACAGCAGCGAGGTGCAGCTGATCCATAATTGTACCCTAAAAAAGGGATATTAAGGCATTAAAGGCATTTCTGCGGAGCCAAGTGATCCGCTCCCCCATTTCTGCCATTGTCCCCTGACACTTTGCCATGCCTCTCCCGAGGAAGAGGATGGAGCCACCAGGGATGTGCCATGGGGTCAAACTACCCTTGGTTTACGGGGACAAGGAGCTCCCCCAAATGCTGTGTCCTTGAAGGTGAAAACTCCACCTGTGAAACCAAGGAAATCTGGGTAACCTTTGTTTGGCTATCCCTAGCAAGGGAAAAATAAAGCAATTAAGTCACATAGTGAGGAACAGGGAAGGAGGAGGCTGGAGGAGACCCTTTATGCATCATCGTGGGGCGTACGGGCTCCTCCGGTTCCTCGTGCCTTCTTGATGGGCTGGAGGCATTGGCAGCACCAGAAACAGGTCACTGCCGCGGCGCTTCTTGGCAAAGGAGCCTCTGCCACTGCTAAAGAGGCAGTTTGGTATATAGGCCACAGAAAGCAGAGCAGATTTAGTTAAAGGCATTTATTTTCTACTTAGCACCGAGTGAAACTCCATGGCAAGTAGGTCACCCCATAGTATTCACGCTGGCAATTGCTCCGGGACCTGCTGGGCTTTACATTTTAGGAGAGGTTTTTGGCAGCACCTGTCTGCACCCCAGCCCTTCCCTTCCCTGGGAGCTACAGACCCCAGACCTGGCCCCTCACCAGCCACCAGTGATGCAGGGGGACATGGTGGCTGGTGGGACACGTCCATATGTCCATCCTCCATCACTTGGCACAACCCTGGCTGTGCCCATGCTCCAGCCCCCATGCACCAGGGCTGTGCCCCAGGCAGTTAAAGCCCAGACCTGGCCCCGATCCACTTGTCCTCAGCATCCTTTGGTGTCCCCAAGGAGAAAACAATGCCCCAGAGGATGGCATTTCTGGGTACATGGGACCATGGGAACCCCTTTGGTGTCTGTTCCCTGCTCAGCCAAGAATAATCCATACCAACAGCCCTTCACCCACTATATCACACTCCAAGGCCCGCTGACACCTCTTTGAGCAGGCAACGAGCTGGTGTACAGGTGGGGAAACTGAGGCACGAAGTGACAATAAGACTAATTCACATCAGGGCTGTGGGACAGCATCCAGCACAGTGCAGGGTGCATCAGGGGCCGAGGATGGGTGAAATGATGTCAATCGAGCCAGCCAGCTTCCCAGCTCCTTTAGCTATTTCTTTTTTTTCTTTTTTTCTTTTTTTCTTTTTTTCTTTTTTTTTTTTTTTTCCTCTCCAACAGTATTTTTCCCCCTCATTTCTTCCAACGGGTCATTTACTGAGTCAGAGATCCCCCGAGCGATGAGCTCATGGAGCGGCTGGCGCGCGGCGGACCCGGGGACACGGGGACATGCCACCTCCTGCCGCGCACCGGCCGCCCGCTCCCGCTTCGGGGGTGACCCCCAGCCAAACCCCGCGGGGCCGAGCCTCACCTGGAGGCGCCGAGACCAGGGCTGCGCCGCTGCAGACGGCTTCGAGCCGCCTGCATCCGAAGGCGGCAGATTTACAGCCGCCCTGCCGTCATTCACTGTCAAATTAACAGCTGAGACACAACAGCAGAAAGAGCCTGCGTGCTTCCCTAGTCCTCCTTCCTAATTTTTCCCTTTTTCCCCCATAATAAACGCCCCCCTGGGTTGCTCCTCGTCTCCCCGGGCTCAAAGCAAAGCTCCTGGGGCAGGAGCATCCCGTTTGGGACAGCCCATCCATGCAAAGCCCCCCTGCCTGAGCCACGCCAGATTTATACAGGCTTCGAAACATAAATGTCAAGTGATGGGGCTGCGTAAATTATTTTTAATAAGAATAATGCCGCATCTCGCTGGCATGTTAATACATATATTACCCATGCCGAGTGCAGAGGGCTCAGCAGGATGCTGAGCATTTAATACACTTGTTCGAAGTGCTCATCCGAGGGAAATCGGTGTCTCCCACCAGCAAAGCCCCACACACGCCACTTGTGTGGGTGATGCCTCGTCCCTGGGGCTGGCAGCAGAGGGGATGCACACACCAAGGAGTCTGCATCCCAATTTTTCACTAAGATGGCACGAAGCCACGCTAAGACTTAATTTTCCCCAAACCCAAGCAGTTTTCCAGTGCTAATGCCCTTCCCAGCCCCACTCAATCCCACCCTATCTAAATACCTGCAGGTACCTGGGCCCCTTTTACCACCCTCTTGCATCTGCCCACTCTGAATGAAGGGCTTTTACACTGTCAAGACTTCTTTATGCTCTAAGCGGTTTGGAGAGTGTTTTTCTTGCCACAGCCGCATGCAGCCGGTGAAGCATGAGCTCCGCCGTCGCCTCATTGCATTCACGGGCTGGAGGGCTCGGGAAGAGATGGATTTATGATTCCCTAAAAGTGATTTATGCTCCTAGCTGAGCAGCCGAGCAGAGTCCCCCCACGCACGCACACCCCTGCTCTGTTGAAAGTTTTAAGATGAATTCACAGGCAGCCTCCGAAGGAAAAAAAAACAAAAGGGGCTCCCCCCGCAGCCCTCCAACTGCCAGCGCTGCGGCTATAATTACCCAACCTGTAATCAAGGTAATTTGCATCCAGCACGACCCAGAGTTGCACATGCCCAGCCGAATCTTCCAGCCCGCTGCAATCCTGCAGAGCAGGGCGAATTTTTTATAGGGAAAATCCTGCCACGTCATTGTATTGCTCGGGGGCTTGCGCAAGCGCCCAGTGCTGGGGATGGCAGTGACTGCGATCTTTGCCCGGTCGAAGCCAAGTTTTGCAACTCATTTCAGAGGGCCATGATTTCTTCCAGGGAACTTAAACCTGCAGAATTCACAGCATGTTTTTTGTTTCTTTGTTTGTTTTTTTTCCCTCTCGCTGCAGAGCGCTGTAGGAGCAGGGAAGATTTTTTGGGCACATCCCTAATGCCCGAATATCTGCTCCAGCTGGATTTAAGTGGTTTTTTTCCAGTCTAGGTGGTGCTGAGCTGTCATTCCTAGATGTTGGGCTTCTCCACCATTTGGCACAGATCTCTCACAAGATCTGTACTGAACCCACCTATGGGTTTCAGCCGCTTTCCTACAGAAATTAGCACTCATGCTCTGTGTGTGTCCATGTGAGCGGGAGTATAAATTCCCACCTCTATGTCTTTTAGACCTGTTGGCCATATTAATATCAGCAATGAGCTAAAGGTCTCCAAGGTAATTAAATTCCTGCAGTGTTGATGTAACCGGGTGAAGGCGAGGGGCGGTATTTCTGTCCCAGGGAGGTCTGGGTGAGCTCCACACCAGGGCAACCTTTGGAGCCTCCCTGCCAGAGTGAGACATTACCACTGCCCAAAGACCAGAGGAAACTGCACCCGGAGCCCAGACCATGCTGGTGAATGGAAAATCCATTTTTCTGGTCCTCCTTCAGGATTAACAAAACCCTGCTCAAAAGGACAAGCTGTGAACCCACTGGAAAAAAAGCATTTCCTCCATCCCAGGATTCATGAAACCCCAAAATCATACGTACTGCATCCTGGGGAACATTCATACAACATCAACAGGTCTTTGGTGCAGCCATCCCCGCAACGAGACAGAGAATGGTGCAAGAAGCCATTGGGTGCCATGACCCCGTTGGCCGTCTTATGAGGGTGAACACAAGCATGACATCCCCTGCATCCTCCCTTCCCAGTAACTCTCTCCCAGTGGGACCAGTACCAGCATGCAGAGCCTGGGCTGCGAGGAGCGAGCCACCAGCTCCACCCCGACTCATAAATCAGCGCCCGTCCCATGGCCCGGCGTTATCATTCATCTCCGAGTCCACACAAATCAATGCGGCTGATGGCTGCCGTCTGCGAAACACTGCTTTTTGCCGGATAACGTGGCATTAAGAGCTGGAGGGAGAGGCCGTTTTTAAAAGCTGCCAGTAAAGTGTTTTACAGGATGGCTGGTAATTTATTTTAAAATAAATAAGTTCAGTGGAGGAATGACAGGGGGAAAGTGAACGTGCCGGTTCTCAGCTTTCCCCGAATTGAGTTGTTTTGTTGAACAATAATTGCCGGTTTCTGCTTCGAACTTTCTTTTCATGGTATTGTGAGAATTTCTGTGCAATTGCAAGAGCTGTTGTGCAGGGACAAGGTGAGCCTCTGAGGTTCACTGCGGATTTAAATACTGGGTGGCAAACTCTCAGCATCTGCAGCTTCCCTGGACAGGAGATGAGGATTTAGGTGGTGACAGGGCATAGGGCAGGGACTCTTGGCAAGAGCTTGCTGGAGTAGAAGAGCCAAAGCATCTTCCAACACAGAAAGAAGGCATGGCCCCAGCACTGGGCTGGCCTGAATCCCACCTGGTGGGACCAAAAGCATCCTTAGTTTTGTGGGATGAGTCTGGGGCTTGCTGGAGTCAATGGGGGAACTTGCAACCTGCTCCTGTTGGACCTCACGTGGGATCAGGCTTGGCCACCACTGGAGGGTACCTTTAGGTGAACCATCTCCTGCTCCCAATGCTTGGCCTCTCCAGGAGGGACCAGGGCTGTTTTATTTTGCCCCGTATGGTCAATGAGAAGCATTATGGGATACATGGGGGTGGATACAGCCTAAGCAGCCAGAGTCTTATCACGTTCGCTGAGATCTGTGTGATGGCACGTTGCACCTTGAGGTCTCTCCCTTGCTCCAGGTGTTGCCCAAAGGCCATTCCTGAAGCAGTTGTGTGCACTAAGAGCCCTCCAAAATACAAATAAGTTGATCAAGGCCAAGGGTTTCGGACAGAAAAATCAGTGCCCCAAACTTTGCCTCAATGCTCTGCAAGGCGACCGCATGGGCTCACAAATCACCATCCATCCCCTGGCCCACTATGCACACTGAGGCTCGTTGGCCATGCATCGCGTGGCTCCACGCCAAGCTGGCCCTAGTCAAACCAGCCTGGGGAAGCAGCAAAGCCGCATTCATGCCATGAGTCTCCTGCCCTGGGAATCCCTCCTGGAAGGACGCAGGTTTGGGTGGAGGCCACCAGGCACCTATTTTTGCAGCTCACCCTCGATGTAACCTGCCCACAACCAGTGCTGCTCACCCCAGAGCGTGCAGCTGAGGGTCAGATCCCCCTCTCCTCCTCCTTCTCCCCAGTGAAAAGAGTTATTAATGCAGAGGAAAGTTATTTCCATTTCAGATGCAATTTCTGCAGGATGCCTAATGCTACCCGGTCATATCCACCCTGGTCTTCCAGTGTGCCTGGCTTGACAGGGACTGCCAAAATCTACCGGGTGAGCTGGTGTCTTTTATTTGATAAATGGATGTAAGCAGAGAAAATAGGTATATTTTCAAGCCTTTATCAGACCACCAAAGCATTTCCCAGAAGAGGCACCCCTGGCCTCCATTAGCTCATCTCTGAGTACGGTCCTCCAAGCTTATAAATTTTTCTAATGCAGAATCTCTGGGGAAGGCTGATGAAATACAGCCCTGGCTGTTACAGAAAGGGAGGCATTAAAATCTGGTGCTCACAGGGAACATCGAATCCCTGGTGCTGGAAGACCAGCTCAGACAAATCTCCATCTGGAAGGCTCACAACAAGCCAAGGTAGGCAAGCAGGTGACTTGGTCCCATCCCACCTCATCACCTGTAGCTTCAGGATAGCATTCCCTTGGCTCTGGTGGAAGTGGGCCTTGGGGTGAGGAGTGCTGTCCGTGTTCATGGGCTTGGTTTGCTTTTACGAGGTTAAAAACAGCTCAGTAAATGCGTGAGAGCCACACTATTTCCAACAACCCCACATCTACCTGTCAGAGTGATAAAAGCACCCTGTACATGCACCGGCTGCTAGGAAGCTTTTCAGACGGAGTTGTTTGAGTACTTTGCCAGGGAAATCACTGCCATTATCTCCATTTTAAATAATGGGAAATTGGGGCACCAGGAAAGGAAATGATGTGGCTGAGGTCACCAACAAGTTAAAGGTAGAGCCAGGAACAAGCAGGCAGCAGATGTTATGCGATGGTTTAAGGGCTCCCAAACCTTTCCAGAGATGGATGGAGCAGGTAGAGCTGGAAACTCAAAGTTCTCCACAACCTGTGGCAGCTGTCTGGTCTTCTCCTTGGCTTTCTGGATTTCAGCCCAGAAAGCAAATGTCTTGCTAGGTATAACAGCATCAAATCTTGTCCCTTGAGGAAGGAGGTTGTGGGGTGAGAACACATTAACATAAGGGTGCTGATGTGGGAATCAGCCTGGATTTGGGTGAAGAGGTGAGGGAATGTCCCCAGCATCTGGCTATCTCCTGTTGACATGCACCATTTCCACTCCCAGGATCTGCAGTTTGTGGGGCAAAGTGAGGAGACCAAAACTTCCCATGGATACACCCTTCTGTCACCTTCTCCCCTGCAAACAGAGCTCAGCCTGTCCAAGATGTGGGAAGAGACAAAACCAGGGGCTGGGGCAGGAGATTTTGCAGATGTGCTCAGCAGAAAATGTTTTTAAAGAGGGCACTGAGCAAACAGAGGTTGGCAGGTTGTTCCTGATGTCTGTGTTTATGAAATGCAAGGAATATCATAGCACACTTTGGAAGGATCCCCATCTCCCTGGTGTCTGCAGCATGGTGCACCTTTTTTGGCAAGAAGGAACAAGGTGCGAGCTGGCATGGCTCATCCCCAGAGCTTAGTCATGGAGTTAAAGGGTGGTGTCATCAGCACGCAAATGGAAAACTCCCTGGTCCGAGTTTCATCCCAGCATGATGACGGGGGAAACTAAGCTGGCTTTGCCTCCCCAAAGGTGTTGAGTCCCCAGAAATCCCATTAAATGCCCTTCTCTGGCCCCAGAGAGGGAAAGAGACAGCAAGCGTGCACACAGCGTTGCAGCAGCAACCTCACGGGAGAGGACTGAGACCCCTCATTCATTGGGATTCATTCAACCCAATTTGCAACCCACTGCAATTCCTTGCCCTGAGCCACATGTGCAGCAGCCCAAACCCCTTCCACATCCTCAGAAATCAGGGAGACGAGGGTTTACATGTCCTGGATCCTGGCCGCCCTCTGCTCCGCTGGGTTGGTGCCATCGGATGTTTGCAGCGCTGCAGAACTGGTTTGTGTGTGACCGGCCTGGGCAGCCGAAGGGGTGAGTTTCCTTTGCCATCCCCTCATCTGACACTAGTCACCCTAATCCATCGCGGTGACGCCAGCAATGCGTGTTTTGCTGAGAGGAAGCCGTGCAACGCTTTGCTTCCCAAAGCTCCAAAATCCCAAGGGTGAGATCCTGATTCCTTGGACATGACTGTGTCATGAGCACAAAGGCAGGTTCTGCTCAGCTCCCGACACCTCCTGGGGCAATGAAGCTGTCCTGGCTGGCGGCCCTTTGGGTGCACACCCCTACACGCATCATACCTGACCCTTTTAGATGCCAAGGCCGCGTGCGGGAATGCCTTTGTGCCCACACATCCGAAGCCCAACGTTATCCAGTGGCACATCTTCTCTTTCCTATTTGCTGTCTCATTTTTAGCTCCCCAGATGGAGACTTCAGAAGAAAACTCTTCGTAAACAGAAAGGGGAGTGCAGGCTCATCCTGGCAGGAGTTGTTTCTGGGAGGATTTGGTATGAGCAGTCACCAGCTGCCGTGAATCACAGGGCAATGAAGGCTGGGCAACGTCTGCTCCTGGAGCCCTGCTCTGATGCAGAAAGCAGGAGCACACCCAAGGCCATGTCTTGCAGGCAACGGCTGCTCCAGTGATTTGGGGGGGTTCCTTCCCATTTGGGTTTGGGTAAGATCTTCCAATCCTGTGGGCATTAATCCCACCAGATCCCAACCGAGATGGGACTGAAGGTGGACATTGACCTTTGCTGTGGTCCTGCTGCTGAGATCTCCAAGGGCTGGGTGCCTAATTCCCACCGAGGAGGGCTGCAGCCAGAGAAAACCCATTGGAATTCGGTGATGATATTTTGGGAGAGTCTTGAGGAACCTGGGGATCATTTAATGGGCACAAGTGTGGGAAAGAATGAAGGAAAAGGGTTGGAAAGGATAAGAAAGAAGAGAGGAGAAAAGAGAGAGAAGAGAGAAAAGAGAGAAGAGGAGAAGGCAAGGCAAAGAAAGGAAAGGAAAGGAAAGGAAAGGAAAGGAAAGGAAAGGAAAGGA
>CM021762.1:2280007-2291076 GCA_011075105.1 Heteronetta atricapilla
CTTCTCTTCTCTTCTCTTCTCTTCTCTTCTCTTCTCTTCTCTTCTCTCACACTTCTTCTCCTTTACTCTCATTTCTCTCTTTCTCTCCCTTCCTTCTTTCCCTCCTTTTCTTCTCAAAAGTGGCTGCAATAGGTTACAGAATCTGCAAGGAATTGTTTTTTTCAGCTACAGTGGACTCTGTATGCCCCAGAAGCTGCATTTCCCAGGTCCCACATTTCATGGTATTGTTCCCTCCCTCCTCACAGCTTCTTGACATTTCCAAATTTTGATTTTTTTCACTGTTCATCTTTCCCCCAAAACTGTCAGGATTCCTCTCTTGCAAAGCCAAACTCCCCTAAAAAAAAACCAACATGAGTATCCTCCAAAGTCACAGCATTCCTAATGTTAGTCCAGCACAGCCAATTAAACGGGCTTCATCACTCTTAATTAAATTCCTCAATTCATTTATCCATATCTGCATGCAAATATGCATGCATATATACATAACCACAGGCGCAACCCTAAATACACATACATGCGTCTATGTAGGCACGGAGCCTTTTACTCTTAAATCTCTGGCTGTGTATGTAGGAGCAGGAGAAGAGGAACAAATCGCCCTTAAATTGCTTAACTTCCTCTTTACGAAAATTATTTCTGCCACGGAATGAGAGCACTCGGGGTGACTTGGTGGCTTGGTCACCATGCCAGGTATAGGATTTGGGTCTTTTGAGGGTTTTGGAGTGTCAGGCTCAAGTTTTGGGGGTAATTTTCTTCTCATGAGCCAGTGTCTGGGGGTCTCTGCCCATCCCAGGGGGTCGCAGCAGGATCCTGGGCTGGAGCTGAGAGCATCCTCCACCTTTCACGGGTAAATCCTCAGCCCCCAGTCCGGGGCTTAATCCGTGCTCTTTATTTCGGTTGATTTTGCCGGGCAGAGATGGCAGATTTGCAGGTTTTCGTTCAGAAAAAAAGCACCTTTTATGTGACTGTCTGATACGGGACCGCTTCAGCCCGCGGGAGGCGCCTGCCAGCGCAAAATGCGGTTTTTGTTGAAATAAAGCACTTTCACCCCGCAGTTCTCTTCCCTTAGCCCGGTCCGGCTCTAAAAATGATTTCGGGCAAAAAATGAATTCGTGTTTAACACTTCCTAAATCTGCACTGTGGCATGCAACGGGGATTTTAAACTGTTCTTATTGATATCATCATTATAATTATGAATACCGATGCATTTTGCATTCAAATCTTCCAGCCTTCAAAAACTACTACTACTTATTATTATTATTAAAGACCACGAGAAATCCTCCCGAAATCTCGACTTTTTCCCGGGTGCTTGGCACATCCCTGCAGCATTGTATGAGCAAAACACCTTTGCAAAGAGGAGCAAACGCAGGAGTTTGCAGTAACCTCGGGGCAGCAGCCAAAGCAAGGCTGGAAAAAGAATGTAGAAATGGGATTTGGAGCAAAAGAAAAGCTGTTTTACCGCAAATATTTGGAAGCGAGGAGAGTGATGCAGGCCGGTAACTGGCATTTATTCACTTGGCTGTCTGCAATGCCAATAGGGCTGCTGCAAGGGAGTAAAAGAATAACTGATGGTGCCCACGAGTGGCTCGAAAAATCTCATTTCGTGAAAAAACACACTCTGCAGCAGGGACCGGCTGTGATTTTGCACTCTCCCTCCTCGCACCTTGCTCTATAGGCAAATCGGGAGCTGAGCTGGCTTTGAAAGCTTTGCAAAATGCCAGGCGAGATGCCTCTTGCCCGCTGCTGGAAAAATAAATAATAATAATAACAACACTAATATATTTTTTTTAATTATAAATCCTTCCTCCCTATTCTTCACGACATTTGCTCAAGGAAGGAAATTGAAGGAGATAGGCAGAAAAATTAACTTATTAATGAAGCCCAAGCTCTAGTGTGGGTTACACCCAGAGAACATCGGTTTCTTCCACAACAGCTATGCGCATTTTTTATTTGAACACCCAAAGAACGGGTTCTCTAAGGCTTTTTTAGATAACGAGTCAATAGATCTGCACAGATAAAACATATTTGATAGCCGGGATTTTTCCAAAGGTCTATCCTTCTCTGCCTGGACGTCCAGGTGCTGTTACCCGAAGTTGGGCACAGAAGAAATCGGTGGAAACTCGTCCCCGGCAGAAATTTCCCGCTCTTATTTCTCCGTCAATAGCCCTAGGAGGGCTGCAGCTCACGGGGTGCATTTACATACCATAATAAGACCTTGCGTAAGATTCAGGCAACATGGGGCAATCACTGCACAAGCCACCAAACCACTTTCTTTCCCATCGCCAACACGTTCCCAAGAGCTGCCTCAAGTTTCCACCTCCGTTCCCGGAAAAGCCAATTAAATCCCTTATTTCTCTTCCCTCTTTGTTTCTTAATCTCTTCCCTTATTTTCTCACATGCTGAATATTTTGGAGAGATTTAGCTCCAGAATTAAATCTTTCACACCGGTTGGTTCAATCAAACCCGGCCAGGGGACAAAAACAATCCTGCAGAGGTGGGAAGCCCAAAAGTCCCCGTGCGAGTCTTCAGGCATCATTTGAAAGGACGGATTTGTATATCCATGGTTGGAAAGACACCATTTTTAATTAAAAAAAAATCTGATTATTTCATATTTATTGGAAAGGGATATTGGCGGAATATTTAATTTATTGGAAAGAAGAAAAAAAAAAAAAAAAAGTGAAGCATCTTCAACACCCCCTCCAAGTAGCCCCGGAGACTTTGTCGTGTTTCTCCTGTTTTCGGGGTAGACACAAGAGCAAAAGTGTCCACGGGACACGGACAGAAGAAAAGGACTGGAAGGGAGGGTCATAGATGTGCCTACGCATCTGTGCGGTATATAATCAATGCCGGATATACAATAATTGCGTAGGTAGATGGATGAATGGGAAGACAGGCAGACAGATGGACGGATGGATGGATGTGTCACACAGATTTTGCTTGTTTTAACCTAATTCCACAACGCTACCAAGGAACCTAAACCAAGCGGTGGGGATTTCACATGGATTTTCAGCCCGTTTTTAGGGAAGCAAAGCCAAAGCCTGCGTGTGGCTGCGGTTCTCCTGCCTCCAAAGAGAGGGGTGCGGGAAAAGGGACCCCCAGCACCGCCGGGAGGGGGGACTCGTCTGTGAAGTCCCTGTCCCCGCGTGGGTCCCCGCTGCCCCACTCGTGTCTGGCAACCCCAAGGGGTTGTAGGGGAAGGAGGGGACCATACAGGGGTTGGAGACTCTGGCCGGTCACTCCAACACCCCCTTTGCCGAAATTGGACCGAATCAGGCAAAGGGGGCTTCGATCTCAACAGCCTAGACGCAAAAAGGAAGCTAAAAGTGAGAAGACAAGCCTGTTTTTTTTCTGTTCACCCGTCCTCCCCTTGCCCATCGCACACGCAGAGCAGGATGCATCCTCACCCCAACACACTATATAAAGAAACTTCATTTTTTTTTTTTTTTTTTCATTCAGCACAATTATTTTTGCCGGCACCTTTTTAAATTTTTTTTTTTTTTTTTTTTTTTTTTTTTTTTACTTTTTTCCATTCCGCTGAGGTCAGCAGACACAAGCTCGCTCCCAGACAGCTCCTCCTGCTTATTTGTTGCTGTCCCCAAGGAAGCCTCTGTTTTACGCACTTGCCGTTTAATGCCGAAAAGCCCCAGCGTGACAATACAAAAAGCATGGTGTTTTTTCTTTTTCTCTCTCCTTTTTTTTTTTTTTTTTTTTTTGGATTGCAAAAACACATCCTCGGGGAGGAAAAAACACGAGGAAGGTTTTTTTCCACGTGTTTGGGGAATGGAAAAGCACATAGGAGCTGCGCGGGTCACTCGTGCATGCCAGAGCCTGAGAAAGCCCTGGAGGACAGGGGGCTTTTTTTTTTTTTTCTTTTTTCTTTTTCTTTTTTTTTTTCCCTTGCCAGTAATGGAGCAAAATCCTCTTTCCAGCCCTTCTTAACCCGGTACAGAGGGAACACAGAAAGCCAAAGCTTTGCTGATGCTCGGAGCAGCTGAGTTGCAGAGGGGGGAGAAGGCAGCAGCTCTGCCCCGGGCTTGCCAAGGCTTTTTTAGCTCATTTTTAACCTCAAAAATCCATATTTGGGATTCATGCTAGTAAAAGAATTTAATCAGGCGGTTCTTGGCATTTAAGATAGACTCTGAGTGTTACAATGAAATTAGTATTATTAATTGCCAACAGTGCTGGCGTTTCTCATGGAATATAAATAGCCATACCTGAGGTGGAGGCACAGTCCTGCTCCTGGGTGCAAAACCCGGTTAATCACATCCAGCCGTGTAAAGAGCACGCAAAATAAGCAAACCCGCCCATTCCACCCACAACCCGCACACGTTTTGAGGGAAAACACAGCGATTTAAACCTCTCCTTGCCAAGCTGGAGGCATGCATCGCTTTATCTCACTCCACATTTCTTCTCCTGCAAAACTCAGCACAGCAAACAATTTTTGGAGCAGGCGGGCATCTCTGCATTTACCAAAACCGAAAATGTTTTTCAAAGAGAAGCGTTGTTTTTTGGGTTGTTGTCTTTCCGTTTTCTTGCTTCTTTGCTTATTGCATACATATTTTCCCTAACTAATGCTTAATAAATCCCAGGTTTTCCATAGAAAGTTATACTTAGCTCACGATGTTGCTTGCAAACGGAGTACGCGTCGCTATTTTTGCACTCAGTGTGAATGTGTGGGCATCAATCGTGCCTATCCATCATTTATATTTCTCTATTTATTATATACTAAATCCCAGCTTGGCAAACGCAGTTCATTTAAGTCCAGCTTCTGCCTTTAGAGATGAAACTTCTCAGTGTTTTGCTTTTGAAAATGTGAATAAACTTGGCAAAGAGCTTGCCCTCGTCCCTCTCAAGCCCTCCAAGCAGCTCCAAGGGATTAAATATTTCAGGGCTTATTTGGACATCAAGTGGACCGAGAAGTAAATACTTTGGCTGAGACAAGGGGAGAAACAGCCCTGAGCACACAGCTCCCATAGAACTGGTCCTGAATAACATTTGGCAAAAGAAAGAAGGTTTCTTACATTGGCCTGGTGTTAGTCTCCATCCTTCGAAACGCATCTTGAGCTAACTCGGTACCAGGAGAGGGGAGCAAATATCCCCGGATCGCTGCAGTTCCGCCGCCAAAATGTGCCTCTGTGTTTTAGAGCACTTGGAAATAAAGAAAAAAATGACATTTGGACAAAAAATAAAGTCTCATCCGAGCGCAAGGAGCTATAAACCACCTGATTGTCCCCGGCTCATCTCCCACTTTCTCTCTCCAAGAATATGAAGGCAAAAATGAGGAGAAGCGATAATTACGCTCTCCAGATACCAGTTTGTTGACACCAGCCGGACCAAATGGCCCCTTTCTTTTGTCAGTGCTTCAGGCGACCTTCTGTTTTAACTTGGAATTGAACTTGGACTTCCGACCAGACAGGGGCCCTAAATTCAGGCAGATATTTTATTTGTCTGTCTCCGAATCGCTGAGTCAAGCAGCACCTACTGCACCGGGCCATCGTGGAAATAATAACAATAATTAAAGGTGGGGAATTGCCAAGAGCTGGGACATTCCGCAGAGGCTGTAAAAAAAAAAAATCCTTTGCCTCAAAACGTGGTGTGGCGGCGGGATGATGGGGGGGGGGGGGGGGGGGGAAAAAAGGGGAAAACCCCCAAAGGGGGGGTTCAGGGGGGGCTGCGGTATTTGCGGAGCCCCCCGACAGCTGCCCGGATCAGTGATGGGTCAGAGGAGGGGGACCTAAAGGTATTTCTCCTTTCTGCCTCTCGGCTTTAGCATATTTTTTTGGGGGAAAGAGGGAAGATAAAGATAAAACTCGGCTATAAAGCCACAGGGTGGGAGACACCGAGGTTTGCCTTTGCACACCCACCTCTGGCCCTGCCTTGGGCGAAGGGCAGTGAGTGTGTGGATTGTTTATTTCTTCTTTTGGGGAGGGTTTTTTTCCCCACTTTTCTGGATAGTAAAATGCAGGAAAGGCAAATATCCGCAAAACACACGGAGAAGGTTTAGTACACAAAACCGCCCCCCCAGAAAATAAAAAATAAAATAGACTGGGGGTCTGCTGGGGGCAGACTCAGCGGCACCAAATGAAAATAAAAATAAAAAAAATAAAAAATAAAATAGAGGAAGAAAAAAAAAAGTGAAAAAACCCGAGTTGCTGGAAGCAGGTTTCAGAAATCTGACAGGTTAGGAAGGAGAAAAGCCGGATCGTCCCGGGTCAGGCTCAGTTCCTCGCCGGACACCCCCCGAGTTAGTTTTTGATCCAGCGCGGGGAGGCCGGGGGGGCAGTAACCTGATCAGGGGCTTCCATCCGCCGTGCATCGGTCCTCCCCTCTCCCCCTTTAAGAGCATTTAAATTGAATAATAGGCAGGGTTAGGGCTATTTTAATCTTTCCTTATTTATTTTCCATACAAATATCTCCAATGCAGCAGAGTGGGGTGAAGAATTGGTGATAAACCCAGCGTCTGGGACAAATATAAGTCTGATGCAAAACTTGCTCTTTCAATTTTTTTGTCTTTTTTTTTTTTTGGGGGGGGGTGCAATGCGTCAAGGCAGGGAAGAATGTATTTAATCTTATTTTCGTGCGCTATTTCGGGCATTGCTTTTGCAAGAATGTGTATCAGTTGCTAACGCTGGCCACAGCCCCAGCCTTGCCTGGTTGGACTAATTCAGAATGAGCTGAAACAGGGATGTTACGGGTTTGGTTTTTTTTTTTTTTTTTTTCCTCTCGAGAGCGCCGTGGAGCAGAGCGCACGCAAAGTTTGGGAAGGCGAGTCGGCTTTGGCTTTTATTTATCCAAGGCACAATTTGAACAAAGCCTGGGAAAGCTTTCCTTGGACTCCTCTACAAGAATATGAGAATCAGAGTAATAGTTTCTTCACTAAATTGGTACTCCAGTGGGAAAATTATGTGCTGATCTCAGACTTTCTCATACCACGGGCTCTAATTTCCCTGAGGGCTCAAAAGCTAAAATTCCGCTCCTTTATTTTCCCCCAAATACATAATGGAAAAGCAGCTTGCCTTTCCAAATCTAGGTAAGGATTTCTGTGTGGGTGCATCGCGTTTTAGAGGCACTAAGCTGCTTTTTATTCCATACAATTCCTACCTTGTCCATTTTCCTTTGTATGGGACTTGCGAGTTGCCTGGAGGTGGGAGGAACCATAAATACGGCTTTCCTCCAGAAAATCGCTGGGGTATCGAGGGGAATTTCTAAATATTTCAGACAACAATGGGTGGGGAAAGAAGGGAACAAAGAGAAAGGAAAAATAAATAATTAAATAAATAAAATGAAAAAAAAACCCATGTGCCACAGATATGCGCTGAATTATTTTCTTCAATCCCTACACTGGAATAAAATATTTGTCTTTTTTTCTTTATTCTCATTCAGGCCTTTCTATTTTTTTTTCCTCCTCCAGGGTATGAGGATAATAAAAAGGGATTTTATAATAAAATTCCTCAGTTGGTGAATTTTATTTTAGGTGAGAATTCCCTGGCCTGGAGATGCAATGCCTGACTTGGAGCCGTGTTACATGAGCACGTTTGTGCTCTCTAGGTGTTTGGGCACAAGCAGACACGTCCGGATTTCCAGGGGAACAGTTACCTTCACGCGTTTGGGGCAGAAATCCATCTTTTTATGAGTTTGCCTTGAATATCTACAAATCAAATTAAGTGTTAACAACCACAATATATTGAAAAATTCAAGTTCTCCGGCTGCAAACATGCATTCACCTGCAAGATTGTGTTCAGAGCTGAATGTCCGTGGTTTGTTTTGTTTTGCAGGGGAGAGTGACAATAAATAAAAGGGCTAATTTAAAGGTTAGAGGATAAAAAAGTGCCTTAAAACCCAACGGCTAACACATTGGAGATAAGGTAAAGAACCAACTTGCAGTTTTGCAAAGCTGAACCCAACCGGACACGGCAAGGATGTCATTTCTTTTCCCATGGGCTCGGGGGTGAATCTGTTTCTCTCTTCCATTCCAGAGCTGGAATAAAAATAAAGAAATTAATACCGAGTTTCTTCCAGGATCTGCCAAACCCATGCCTGTCTTCATCAGAGGGAAATTCAGCCTCTTTCTTCTCGGAACCCGCTTGTAGACGGAGAGGGAACCGCTCCCCTCAGAAAAATCCATATAAAACGTTCTCCGGCACAATCTGCGAGCCTAGAGCCGGGATGAGGATGAGAAGAAGGAATTTACAAGTCAATATTTTTTGATATTGCTATATCTTTCTCTCTTACTTCCCAAATTAAAAATAAAATAAAATAAATAAATCCTGAAAACGTGATGCTGCCGTGCTGGTGGGTGAGCGATGCATGCTCTCCCGTTTCTCTGTCATTTTCTGAAAAAGCACAAGCAGAGGAATATTATATTTTGAATAAAAGCTTGGAAAAAAAAAAAGAAAAAAAAAAAAAAAACACCATAAAACACATCAACCCAAAGAACGGGTCTCACATCTGCTCTTATTTCTAATTGCTCCTTCCCCTCTTCCAATTTTTTATTTATGGGTACCACTCTCCTAAGCGGTTCCACATTTTCCTAAGTGTAAACATCCCTGGGCTGCTTTGGGTTCATTAACCAGCTTCACCGCTCGGCCCCGCCGGGACAGCAGCTCTCTTAAACCGGGGGAGATGAGAAATTAAAAGAAAGGGTGAATATATACATACATATATATATATATATTTCCAATAAAACCCTGCGTTTCGGCGCTGAGAAGCAGAGGATTTCTTTCAACAGGGGTTCCCGACCTTCCTCCTCCTCCATCCCCAGCCAGAGACCCTTCCCCAGGAACCATCGCTTTAAAAGTGATTTCTCTGCTCTCTTGCTACTAGGAAAGAGCTTTTTCTCTTGTTGTGTCCTCCCTTCCCCCCCCCCCCCCCCAATTGTCGGTGTGCAACCCACGAAGCGGCCCAATTGAACGATTCAGCCTTAATTAAACCTATATTTCACCGGCATGCGAATGGGAAATACCCTCACAGACCTGGAAAAGGAGCTGGCCGCTACTTTTTCCATTTCCCCCCGTGCCTGCCTTCCCGAAGGCTCCCACCTTGGCTGCTGCACGGCTCCGAACAGCCCCGGCTGCTCCGCACCGCGCTGCGCTGCGCCTCTAATTACGCTTATCATAAATCTTTACATTTTTAGCATTTAATCCCCTTCCCACGCTGCGCGGATAGGACATATGCTATGAAATGTTAACTACTTCATAAAATTACCCGCTTCGGAAAAGAGCAGACGCGCTGCTCAGGAGGGGAAGGGTTTTTTGGGGGGAGCGGGCCCCGACGGGGCGGACGAGCCGCCACCCGGCTTTAATTTAAGCAGAGTTTTTCGCTCTGCTCTCTCCATCACCCCTCGGAGCCATGTGTTCCTTGGCTGGGGAGAGGGAGGAGGATATTTTTCTTTGGTGATTTCTGGATGAAATCAAATTATTTTGTGGAATTCAAAGGATGTGGGCACTCAGACAGCTGGATTTTTTATTATTTTTTATATACATATATAATTTCCCATGGCCACCGCAGCCTTTTTGAATTACGGTTTTAAACCCGGGTGGGAGCCCGTGGAAGGTGCCCCTGGTCTGCAGCTCCTGGTGTCCTGCGGCCGCTTGCCCGGCTCTCCTGGGGCCCCGCTCTGGCTCTTTTCGCCTTGACCTTGGACTTTGACGGCTCCCGGTGACTTTGGGATGCCGAAAATCCCTCCTCGACGGCTCCGAGAGGGGCAGGTTAATTGAGAACACGTCTTGGTCCTTTTAGAGGCCGGGAGTTCCCCGTCACTAGGATTTGGGGGAGTTGTGGTTTTTTTTTGTTTTGTTTTTTTTTTTGAGGGTATTTTCTGGCTTTTATTTTTTAGTGGGGGGGGGGGGGGTGAACCTGGAAGAGAGGCGCCCTGGGAGAGAGGTATTACCCCAAAAAACAGAAGCACGCGGGGGGGGTTAAGATTTGCGGGGACACGCAGAATGGGGATGTCCTATGTGGGAGGAAGGGGAGCGCGCACCCCAAGGGGGGCCACAAGAACAGGCGGGGGACACCTGGGGGTCCCCACGGGGCAATCTGCTCTCGACGTCACATCCCTGGTGACATAATTTTGGGGAGAAAACACAGCGCAGGCGAAGATCACCTCGCCCGTACAGGTTGGGACACTAAATTTCTAAAAACATATCTATATTTTTCCTCTCTGTCTATTTTTTGGGGTGCTGATGTTCTTCCAGCATCCTTAATAAATCCTCCCCTAAGGGTTCTCCGACAGCTGCGAGCCCCCGCCGATCCCTCCTCCCTTTCCCCATCTTTCCCCGCCAGCAACCTGTGCTATTTCTATTTTTTTCCCCCAATTCTATCGCATCCAGCCCGCAGCCTGGCCCTGTTTTATGAACTGAGTCGTTTTTTTTACAAACGCTCACAAATCAGCCTGGACCAACAACAGACACCCCCCCCGCTCCGACACCCCCCTCTTTGTCCCTACCCACTGAAATATTTATCACCGGACTATGATACATTAATAACGCCGTTTCCCACCATTGCATCGCCCCCCCGATTGCTGAACGGGAAAAAATATAAAATATTTCAGATTCTGGAAGGAAAATGGGAGGGGGGAGGAGGCTTTGCTTTTTTCTTTGGGTGCGTGGGGGGCACAAAGCACCTTGCAATGAACAATCAGCAACAGGTTCTACACCAAGGGGGGGGGGGGGGATTTTTCCCCCCCCCCCGCGGGGGGGGGGGGGGGGGGGGGAGGCTTGTTATTTTGCCTCCCCCCATCCCAACCTCCCTAAGATATGGCTGGGGGCATCCTTCCCCCACCCCGAAGTGCGGAGCGGGGATCCTTTCTACCCTCCCCCTCGGAATACCACGGGGGGAAATATCCTCCCCCCACACGAAATAATGACGGGGGGTGTCCGTTGCCCCTTCTCCCCCCCCAAAAAAAAACATAGCAGGGAAAAGCATCCCCATTGCGTGGGGGTATATTTGGGGCTGCGTTGTGGCACCCCGTTGTGCACAACCTGCGACCCCCGGCTGGGGGGGACGGGGTCGAATGACCCCCCCCCCCGAGGGCGGCCACGCGGGGGTGGGGTATAGCGGGGGGCGGCCCCCCC
>CM021762.1:2291176-2327330 GCA_011075105.1 Heteronetta atricapilla
GGGGGGGTCGCGGGGCGGCGGGGCGCGGCGCGGAGCTTCCCCCGACGGCGGCGGCGGCCACGGCGGCGGCGGCGGCGGCGGCGGCCACGGGAGCGGTGGCGGCGGAGGCGGGAGGAGCAGCTCGGCATGACATGACGGCGCCGCTCGGCCTCCCCCCGCGCTGGCCCGACGGCCTGGCCTGCCGCTGCGAGGAAGCCCCGCGGGAGAAAAACCGCATGGAGGGCTTGGGGCACTGCCGGGAGGTGTTGCCCCCCCCGCCGCCGCCGCCGCCGGGGCTCGCCGTGCCCCCCGCGCCGCCGCCGCCGCCGCAGGGAGCGGCGTACGCCGAGCTGGCGGCCGCCGAGCCCCCCCGGCAGTGCCCGTCGGGGGCGGCATCCAGCGCGGCGCTGGGCTACGGGTACCCCTTCGGGGGCGGCTACTACGGCTGCCGCTTGTCCCACTCGCACGGCGTCAACCTGCAGCAGAAAACCTGCGCCTACCACCCCGGGGAAAAGTACCCCGAGGCCGGCGGGCCGCTGCCCGGCGAGGAGCTGCCGTCGAGGGCCAAGGAATTCGCCTTTTACCCCGGCTTCGCCAGCTCCTACCAGCCGGTCCCCGGTTATTTGGACGTGTCGGTGGTCCCGGGGCTGGGCGGCCACCCGGAGCCGCGGCACGACGCTTTGCTTCCCATGGAAGGTTACCAGCACTGGGCTCTTTCTAATGGCTGGGACGGCCAAATGTACTGCTCCAAAGAGCAATCGCAGTCTGCACACCTCTGGAAATCACCTTTCCCAGGTAGGCTGCGCTGGGAGCTGGCGTGTCGGAGGTGTGCGTGTGCGCGGCTGAGTGTGCACCCGGAGACACGGACGTGTATGCCTGTATATATAATTAAAGGGAAAGAAATGGCTCTGGAATGCCTCCCGTGCAAGGCAATGTGTATGAACATGCATGGGAAAGAAGGTGAAGCAATCATTTCTGAATCAAAATACACGCCGTGAGCTTGCTTGGAAAGTAACTTTGCCGCTTAATTCTTCCCTTTCTTCTCTCCTCCCTCTTGTTGCCTCACCTAAGCGCGTCTCTAGGTGCTTTTCTCTTCATTTTCTTGTTTAATTGCAGAAAGCTGAAAAAGGAAAAAAAAAATCCCCCTCAAATTCTCCTGTAGTGGCTCAGCTGAATGAGAAGTGTCGAGAGCTGGGACAGTAAATCATATCACAATTACGCACAATTATCGGAATAGGTGTCAAGTGACAAATGAATCTGTTCCGAGGGGAAGGAGCGAGGCGGGGGGGGAGGCAGGGGGGGCGCTTCTCCGCCAGGTCAGGGATGCTCCTGACAGCCCCAACCCTTCTCGGAGCATCTTTTAGCCAAGCAAATACCCCGCTGGCGTCCCAGCGGCTTCATGCCCCGACAGGGAGGAAGATGATGATGCGTGCTTCCTCCCAGCGCCTCGCCCCAGCCCCCCCTAGCCCCCAGTCCCACGGCTGGGAAGAAGAAAGATGCAGGAGCCAGGAGGGAAAATAACCGCAGTAAGGTGTGGGGAAAACCCTACAGCTCCATGTGTCTCGGGTGGAGAGCAGGGACGGGTCTTGTGAGCCCCCCCGGGAGACAACACATTGGGGGGGGGGGGGGGGGGGGGGAGCACCGCTTTATTTGTTTTGTTTCTTTGGGACAAAGAAGGATGGAGGAATGGGTTTTCCCGGCAGATTTTCGTGGGGAAGGGGAGATGTGGCGATGGATTTGGCATGGGAGAAATAAGGTGTTTTGGGCTGGATGATGGGTACATTATATTTTTTATTATTATTATTATTTTTTTTTTTTTTTAAGGGGGGACTCCCATTCACGCTGTGTTTGGGCTCTGCCGTCCCCCCTGCTTTCCCTCCCCATCGCCGGTATCGTTACAGAACCCCCAGCGAAGGAGATTTCTGGCCCCTTCACGGGCCTCGGCGGAATCCCCAGCACCCCACATCTCCAATCCCATAGCCCATGGCCCCCCAGGTGCTGGGGGGCTCCGGCATTAACTCGTGCCAGCCATAACCAGGGCTCTGATGCCTGCGAGAGCTCGGCTCCATGCTCCCGCTCCATTCAGCCGGGTGACACCTTCCCTGCAGGGACCCTCGTCACCCAGGTCACTCCCGCACTTTGGCAGGGAGCAGGGAAGGTCCTAGGGCTGCCCGAAAATGGGAGAAAAGCTTGGGGGGAGCTTTCCCCCCCCAAGTAACCGCATGGCAAGAGTGAAAGTGCTGCCCGCATCCTTCCTGAATCCATTCCCAATAGCCCCTTTGCAAAGCACTGAGCATCTCACCCCGGGCAAAAGCTACTGGAGAAGGGATCTGGGTGGGGGGATTTTTGCTGAATTTGCCCCCCACGCATCCTCCGAGGAGCTTTCCTATCCACATCAAGCCAGCGGGAGGAGCTGGGGTGCGAGGATGCACTTGTCTCTGTACCGGATTCGAGGTTTGTGGGTGCGCATCTGCGAGGCTCCCCGATAAACCTGCTGCAGGCTGCTGGGGGAGAAAGGGGAAGGTAAGAAAATAAAAGGAAGGAAGGAAGGAAATAGAGGGGAAGCTCCGGACGTTGTCTGAAATATAAATGCTTGGAAGGGCCCTTTGATTGTGTGCGTTGGTCTGTGGGTTGACTTGCTGCTCTGTGTTTATCAGTGTGGACAGTGTCGCCAAGAAAAACAGCCTTTCCCCAAGTGCATTATTAATATTATGTTGTTATTATTGCTGTTATTATTATAGTAGTGCTACCATTCCCCTCTCTGGATGCATTCTCCGCCTGTCTTGTGTCTTTTTCCCTGTCTTCCCCTTCTTTTCCCATTCCTCCACACTCTCTATCCTCCTTTTCCTCCCTTCTTTCTTTCCCCGACGTGCAGAAATCCCCATCCCACGCACCGGGACAAAGTAATCTCGCCTATTCCCCTCTCGCCTTTTTTTTTTTTTTTTTTTTATTTCTTTCCTTTTTTTTTTTTTTGTAATTATTTTTTCTTACAGACGTGGTCCCCCTGCAACCCGAAGTCAGCAGTTATCGGAGGGGGCGAAAGAAGAGGGTCCCTTACACCAAAATCCAGCTGAAGGAGTTGGAGAAGGAGTATGCGGCCAGCAAATTCATCACCAAAGAGAAGCGGAGGAGGATTTCGGCCACCACCAACCTGTCCGAGCGCCAAGTGACTATCTGGTTCCAGAACCGGAGGGTCAAGGAGAAGAAGGTGGTGAGCAAATCCAAGACAGCACACCTCCACACGACCTGACAGAGGAAGCTTTGCAGGGAGGGCGAGGAAAGGAAGCAAGAAGCGTAAATATTTATCTGGTAGCTTGTATGATAACATCATCGGGACTCTGCTGATTCGAATTCATTATTTAAAAATCGACATTAAAAAATGCACACACGCGCCCCAAAACACTGACCGCATCTTTGATTTATCCCTCTGTCCCGCTCTGACTGTGAATACCCATTTTTTGCTCTGAGAAATCCATCGATAAGGTTAAACTGTGTATATTTTTAAAAAAATATAAGCTAAAAGTGTAGCTATGTTAAAGGAGATACGAACTCTGAATGTCGCCCTGTACCACTGTATAGTCTGATCCCCTCGCCAGTGACCGGTCTTTCATATCTCGGGCCATTTCACCCACCGATGTAAAAATGTATGGAGAACCTATGGCAAAGTTGCATCAGCTTCGTTTTTTTCTCGGCACTAGGGACCGAAAATAAGAGATAAGGCTGCTACTGCGGGACGAGAACCATTGCTCGGTATCACGTAACAATCCCAAACGCTGATTTAGGTCCTACATGGAAGTGAGTTGCTGTACAATACTATTTTCGGTATGTTCTCTTGAGGGTTTCTATATCTCTGCCATAAAACTGGAATGCCTGTTCTCCGCTGACAAGATGGAAAATGCACAATATTGTCTTTGGGGTTTGTTTCTTTCCCTCTCTAAACCGACTAACTATCGACAGTGTTCTTTGGATATGTAAAAGCATCACTTTTTTTTAATGTCTTGTATATGTATATAATATTGTGGTGTCCAGATGATATGTACCGACTGCAGATGACATTTCTTAAAAATAAATATCTTTTTTTTTGTTGTTGTTTTGCCTTGAGGAGAGGCTCTCCGCCACCTCGTTGTGCACCTCTTTGTAGCCCCTCTCCCACCCCTCCTTCCAGCCGCCGCAAGCGCAGCCCGGACACGAACCTCCGCGGAGAAGCGATGAGGAAAAGGGGGCAAACCGGCAAATTTGGGCAGAAAGAGCTTCATCAGGGGCTCCCCGAAAGCGGGAGGAGGATGCGAGGGGCAGATGCGTGTCCCCAAAGCGGGCTGTCCCCAGGGGGAGTAAAAAATGGAGCAAATAAACCCGCGGAGACTGAGCCAACTGAGTGTCTTATTTATTTATTTATCTTTCTTTTTTCTTTTCTTTTTCTTTTGTCCTTATTTTCCTCCGCTCCGCAATTATCCCGGGTGAAAACGCGATGACTTTCCGGAGACGCTGCTAATCTCTTTAAATCTCCGCGTGTGAGAGGGCTCTGGCTCAAAGGATGCGTTTCGCTAAACCTGTTTGACTCAGCTCCGGCCCCAGATAAAAATCTCGCAACCTGCCCTCGCCCCGCGGAGCCGGCTCCGCACCCGCGGAGTTTGCGCGGCCCCGAGCCGGCCGGGCGGCTCCGACAGAAATACGAGAGAGGAAATTGTTTCCATAGGCGGATTACAATCTACCTTAATATCAGCTAGATTTAATCACCTCGTTAAATGATCAAAAGGGGAGGGGGGAGAAAAAGGCTTTTAAAGGAATGTAACCTAAAACAATATTATTACGGCTGAAATTTGCATTGGATGTATGCTTATATTTATATGAAGGGGAAGATGGAGCGGGCACAAAAGATGTAAAGCAACATGGAAAAAAACAGTATTGGTGCCTAAACAAATGGGTGCGTAGATGCACTAGGTGTTCAAGCTGATATGCATGAGTACATATATATATATATATACACATTTACACAAGGGTATGTAATGGTGTGTGCTTTTAAGCTTATATGTCCCTTTCTTTAATTGATCTGGAAGTCGGTGTGCATATATACTATCTATGTTACATGTATGTATGCAGGGCATGATGGTGTGTGTGTAATTTATATTAGTCTGGGTATTAAACCAATCTATGTATCTCTGTATATAGATATATGACGTGATATGGCCCATGTAACAATTTGTCTATACTGTATATATGAATTTATATATATATGTGCAAGTGCACCCTTCTATATTATTATATGAAGTGGTGGGTAGATCCTATGTATGTTATATATATAAATTTATATATACTTATGCAAGTGCATCCCTTTATTATTACACAAAGAGGTGTGGGGATCTCATTCCGTGCCTGTACCGGTGTGTTTAAGATGGTACGCGTGCACGTGCGGGTGAACATATAGCTTTATAAATGCATATCGCTTTATAAACGCATATAAAAGACAGATACCCAGGGGGGGTGTATGCAAAATAATAATGGTGCAGTGCAGTGACAAAGCTCCTTATGGAGCCCACATCGCCAACACCACTACCGGGAAAGCCCCGTCTGTGTTGGGATGTTTCCCGGAGTGATCCCAAAACTCGGGAAAGGTGGAACACTGCTTTGCCTTGCACCGGGAATGGGGCGAAGCGGGGGCTGGCAAAAAATAAGGGGGATTTTCCGCAGGATTTATGTCCCCGAACTTCCTAATTTCTCCGAGTGAACAGTTGATGAGCGGGGAAACTCGGGGGGTTCTTGCATTTATTTTTGGAGGACGAGAGCTTCGCTGGTCTGGAAGCACGGGCAGAAATCTTCATTCTCATTTTGTTATTCTTATTACTTTTAAAGACTCTCGGCTAGGAAACGTTGCAATGCCTTGAGAAACCCATCGCCGCTGCTCTAGTGGGCTTGGGTCATGTTGTGGATCCTTCTCTGCGCCGCATGGGCGTTAGAGCCAAGAAAATACGCGTTTTGGGTGTTAAAAAAAAAAAAAAAAAAAAAAAAAAAAAAAAAAGGCTCACCCTCTTGCTGTGTGTGCAGACACTGAAACGCCGAAATGCAACTCCAGACAAGTCCAAATCCGACATCCCGACAGCGAGAGTGCTGCTCGCTGCCTCTCTTCTTCCTTATTCTACCTGAATATTGCCAGCGCTGGGAAAAGTGGATGAAACAAGTTATTGAGCGGGGGTTGTTGGAGGGAATGAGGGCGTACTGATAAATATATTTTTTCAGCCCGAACTGAGCCCAAATTATTCACGGCTATTTGGGACCAAGTTTCCAATTCTGGAAATTTTGTTCCGCTATGGTTTCATTTCGGGGGGAGCGTTCTCGGTGTGTCGGTCGGTGTGTCGGTCGCTCTTTCAAATCGCGTGGGAGGATTATTATTTTTTTTTTTTAAAAAAAAAAAGGTAAACTCAAGCAAAACCAAAGAAGACAGAAGAAATACATCTATTACACTTTAGGGCATGTAGGGCTTTCGACGGTCTTCTCTGGCAAATACTGGCGAGACCATGAAACCAGGCGCTCCCAGCCATTTCCCGCACTTTCCCCGATATTTTAAAATATCCGCTATTTTGGGGTCGCTCGACCCCTCCATCCTCCATCCCGGCTGTGCCAGGAGCCGGGAAGGCTCACGGATGGATGCGGGCGCTGGAGAAGAACCGGCTGTGATTTGGGGGGCCGCAGACCGTGCGCAGTTACCCCCAGGGAGGGGAGACCCCGTCCCCGACGTGCTCGGGCCCATGGGATTCGACCCCCCGTGTGGGGCTGGGTCTCCCCCAGCCGTCGGGGTTGGGGTCTGGTGGGGATGGCGGCGAGGAGAAGTCAGGATTGGACCCGCGGGTCTCGGCACGGGCACCCCCCACCCTCTTTTGCCTCTACACGCTGCAGCGGACCCCGCCGCCTACTTCATCCCTTTAATCCCGGTGTTTTGGGTGAGAAATCGAGTTTTCCGGGATGGTCGGACAATATAACACCCCCGCTTAATTTTTGAGATTGGTCCTCCCTAATCCTGAACACAGGTGAGTTGGGTTTGGGTTTTTTGGAGGGGTTGTTTTTTTGTTTATGTGTTTGCTTAAAGAAGGGCAAAATATAATCCACGAAGAGAGTGATTTGGCCATCCTCTTGCAGAAGCTTTAGAAGAGGCACTTGTCTAGGGAAGAAATTTAAACCCAAACCTGCGCAAAAACGCACACGAATCCCCAACCCCAGAAGCCAGCTCCTCACTTCCCCGCTCAACTTCCGCGGATGCGGACGGCGAGTTCCACTGTTTGTGTGCCCCAAGAAGACCAACCCAATGGGTTTCTACCTTTCCTTTCTTATTTTTTCACATTCCCGTTAGTAAATTGCATCGGGAATGGCTTGCGCCCCTTTCTCGTGCCCATTTATCTATCTGCGCATTTCTCTCTGCCCGTCGCTCGCTGGATATTAGGTCAGCAAGCCGTGACGTCACTCCTGTATTACCCTTGACCGTGACTAGGCGTTGTTTGACCTTGACATCATGAGCCGTGGACATAATAAGCGAGGGGACCCTCACCCTTGATCTTCTCGTCCCCGGCCACCCCAAGCAGCTCCCGCTCCTGTTTACAGATAAACAAGGTGTTATTTGCAGTCTAGACAGACGGGCTAATGGCCAACAATAAAGCCCTGAAAAGGAAGTTTCCCAAGTTTAGCCTTTTCTTCCCTTTGTGCCGTGGACTTTGAATAACTTCCCAACCGCAGCTTTTATGGTAAAATCCCGGACAAGGGATTTCCTTCTCCTTTAATTTTTCTTTATTTATTTCTTTCTTTTTTTCCCTAACTTTTTCAATTTTTCCATTTTTTTAACTCACTCTAATTTACATATATATATATTATTTTTTTCCAAATGCTTCTTTAAAGAATAACTTCCTAATCCAGAAGGGGAATTCTGCTCCCGCAGCCCCGTGCTCAGTGCAGAGGTGAGTATAATCCTTGCTAGTTTGCTGGTTAACTTGCTATTTGTTTGGGAAGCGCTTGGTCTTGAAAAGAACTTTTTTTTTACAGCAAAAGAGAAGAGACTTCTGAAGGCTTTGCCAAAAAAATATTTCCTAAGCCACTGACAGCCAACACCGTGTGTGTGTGCGTGCACATCCCACAAACTCCTACAGCACTGTTGGTTCCTGGCTTATAAAAATGCCTCTGCCTACGTGGTTCAGCACAGTACCGACAGCTTTGGAAGCCCTCGTGTTTATGGGTATTTAAGAATTATATGCAGCAAAATGTCGTGTCTCCTGTCGCCTCCACTTCGGGAGCAAGCTGCTGCCTCGCAGGGAACTCAGCTGGTTTAGACCACAGTTGGACCAGCCGTGGGTTTAATAAACTGCCTTTCCTCCCTACCACTTTCTCTTCCTTTACAAGGAACATTAAATAAGTGAGATCACGCTTTTCAGGCTCTCCAATGGAGATTTGTTCAAGAGTCGTGAATTCTAGACCATTAACTGGTTTGTTGTTACAGTTCTTGGGGGGGTTCAGCCCTCCAAGGGGTTACAGTACGGAACGCCAGCTCTCACCCAAAGCAGAGCTGTGGACAAAGCAAACTTCCCTGAAGTTGGGGCTAAACCTTTGCCTTACAAAGGATCCAGGCATCAGTTTACATTAGTCTAATAGGAGAAGATCCTCTGCTGGCAAAGCTGGGGAAAATATAATGATATTCAGGCATTTAACTATTCCGTGCACCGAGGAGAGACTGAAGCGGGAGGTTTCGCAAGCCTAGGACCTGCCTCCCTTAAAACTGAAAGCTGCCCCAGATGATTTGTATATTGAATGAGCTAAAGTGTCGTAGACATTTTTATTCGCATACATTTACCGTTTTTCCACGTTGCATTTTTTTGCCCAGCTCCTACATATTCAATTTTACTACCCTCTCTCCCTGTGTACGTCTATGCAGATAAATATATAAGAGGTCTTGTACGCTTATATGTCTATAAGTTGTCTATGGACATACATTTTCCGCATCAGGAAAAGTAGCTGGGGCAGGTTTCAATGATATATAGCTTGCCCAAAATAACAGTTCTGCGGGCTTTCCAAAGCCTGTCTCTATTTTATTCCCCGTGTCATGTATCTATATATTTATTCTAAATACTTCCTTTTTGACCCTGGCAGCTAACTTCTTGTTCGAGTCACCGAGTCATCGAGTCAACTCCTTACAACTCCCAGCCTATTTGGGGAGAAATTCAGTTAAGCAGAAAAGCTGCACTAGGACGGGATCTGTTTTTCCAACCTGCACAAGCACAAGCAGATATTTCAATTTGCTTTTTGATTTTTATTTTTAAATTAATTTTCCAGGGAGAAAAATGCAGCATATATGTTGCAGATTTTTGCCCTATAGGAGGGTTAAAATTCATAGTCTTTTCTGGGAGAAAACTGGAATTGGGTTTAGGTCTTTCCCATTTGAAAGGTTAAGATTTTGCTGTGGGCATTAGGCAGGAGCCATTTCTATTGAATTTTAATTTGTATTCTATTTTTATTTTTTCTTTCTTTAAGAAACAAGGCTGGAGAGGTGGGAAAGGAAGAGTCTGCTCAAGTGGTAGCCTTGAGTCGAGCTCAGCCTTGCGGGCTGCGCAGGGGGAAGATGCAATGCGGGAGGCGGGGAAGGGAAGATTTTATTTCTCACGCTCGGTAGAAAGGGGATGAAATGGTGCAAGAAGGGCAGGCAAGGAAGGAGCGCAGGGACAGATCCCCCAAACCGGGCACAGGGCAAAATACAGCAAAGTCAGCCCCAAACTTGGGGTTGTTTCCCCCGGGCTCTTCTCGGTGCAATGACTGATGCTCATCCGAGACAGTCATTAGCATAAGATGTCGATCCTATTTACTACACTAGACAGTGACCTTGAACTGAGACATTGCAATCTTGCTTTTGCAGCCTCTTTTTCCTCTCCTCTTTTTCGGGGGCTGTTCTACCGGCTCCCACAGGCACGGAGCGTTCCCCGGCTTCTTCCCACGAGCATTTCCCGAAAGCTGCGTGTTGGATATGGGGAGGCAGAGAAAATAAACCCTTCGTCAGGATTATTAAATATCTGCCTCTACAAGGACTCTACCTGAAAATGGGCTTTCCTGCAAACGGGGAAAGGTTCCGAGATTTCTAGTTGGGCTGGGCAACTTTCTGGGGGGAGGAACACCGCGGAAAAAAAAATGAAAAAAAAAAAAAAAAAAGGAGTGGGGGTTGCTCAAAGCAACATGAGGTAGAAATCGGGATATATTTTTGGAGCCGGCGCTCGGGGTGGGTTGTGCACGAATGAGGCTGCCTAAGCAGCAGTGCCAGTGCCCCAAGCAGGAGGACTCGGCTCAGGCTTTCGTTTTTAAGCACTGCTCAGTTTGCGCTGAGCGTTTGAAAAGCCCAAGCGCTCAACCTGAACTGGGAAATGCATTTTTAATGGGGAAGAAATTCCCAGGGAAATGCGGCAGCTTTGCTCATGAGTCCTTAGGATTCTTTTTTTCTCCCTCCTTGGACCTGCTGTCTGGTTGCAGCAGGAGCAGCGCTGAGCCCTGTTCCCGCTGAAGACGAAGGCCACCAAGAGCAGGGACCTCCGCTCCACGCCGTGCATCGCTTAATCCATTTCTAGGCACGGCTGTAGCCTTTCTCGGCTCTCCAAAAAATAAAAATAAAAGGGAGCCGGGAGTGCTTTTCTCCCTCTGCCTTGCTGTGATACCCACGCTAACAATGACCCTTCCCGCAGGACTCAGCGCAGTTTGTGGTTCACTTGCTCCGCAGCTCAGCCCTGCTGCCGCCTCCCGAAATGTTTCTTTGGAGGTAATCATCAGATTTTTTATTTTACTTTTTTTTTTTTCACCCTGCAAAAATCAGATTTAATATAGAGGAAAAGCCTCAAATACGCCGAGACTCCTCTGAAGCAAAAATGGACTTTTCCATGGTCCGGTGGAGAACAAAGCCGTACAGCACCCGGGCACGTCTTATATAGGGAATTTTGCAAAGCAAGAGCATGGTAGAGGAAGGGTTTTCTTTAAAAAAACAGCAAACAAAGCCAATTCATATGGCAACCTATGGGGATCACGTGCTCATTTTTATATAAACTATTCCCCTCCACGGTTGCCCAGCGTTGCGAGCGCTTCTTCTGCACTGAGACGACACTCTTGGAGAAATTGCAAGCAGCTTTTGCACTTATACCTGCAGGGAGAAAAATTCCTTGGCAAGGTTTAAAAAAAAAAAAAAAAGTGCTAAACTTTCATTCTAGCGAAATATTTCTAGTAGTCGTATTTCTTCCTTCACAGGCAAAGCGTGTAGGAAGGTATGCACGTATCTCTGCAAGGTATGTATGTAGCGTATCCATAGATGTGCCAGGGAGGAAGAGAGATGGGAAACGTGGAAAATAGGTTTTTCCACCTTCAGGAGCTGTCCATGGAATACGAAAAAGCAGCTAAAGGAGTTATTTTATTGGCACCTGATTTTTCTGCAGGGCTGGGAGGGGGCTGAGCAGAAGCCCCAGTGTTCTGCCAGAGGAGGAGGGTGAAGCGGGGAAAATGATGTTATGCCGGAGGAATATCTCAAATATTGGAGGGGGGGAGGTTGTTTGCTGTCTGGAAAGGCACCAACTGGGGAGGTGCGGCTGAACCAGCTCGGCTCAGCCTCCGCGGAGCGCCTCCGCTCCCGCGCAGCGGTTTTACCTATACAGGAATATTTACGGTACTTTGCAGAGGCAACCTGGCAAGGGAGCGCTTGGGAGTTGCTTAAGGCAGGGAGGAATGCAGAGCCATGCAAAAATAAAGCGAACGGGGTGGGCATTTTGGTTTAAAAAAAAAAAAAAAAAAAGAGAGAGAGAGAAAGGGAGGGGGAGGGGGAAAATTGGCATAAGACCAAAAAATAAAAAATAAAGGGAGGGAACTAACACCCCCAAAAAACATAAAGCACCATCAAATGTCTTTGCGTTCACCCGGTTCGGGGTTTCCATACAATATACCTTTTTCAGCATTTTTTTTTTCTTCCCTGCAATGTGTTTATTTTGCAGTGGAGGAGTCAAGGAAGCCAATATTGATTTTTTTTTTCCCACTCCCTTGTGTTCCTGTGCAGAAGCTCTTTTCAGTACGACCAGGAGAAGACTATAGGTGGGAGGGAAGAAGAGCTCTGTAGTGTTACGAGGATAGAATATATTGCTATAAGGTGGCGAGGAACCAGATACGTGTGCGTGTGTGTGTGTGTACCTATATTTCCAGGGGTGGGGACCCGAGCGGCGTGGGGGTTGGGGGGAATTCTCATTTTTGTTCTTTCTCCTAAAAGAAGGCAGAAGAAATGATAAAAGAACGCATATTCTGCGTGTGTGTGCGTCTTCCTGCATATGGAATATATACCGGGTAAATTAAGGCTGTATACAGTCCTGTTCTCCTGTCTTGCTTTATTCGACACAGATCATTAATAAAAGCGATTGATGATTGTTAAAAATCTTCCAGCCCTTCTTGAGAAGCTGCAGCCTGGGAAGAGGCTGCGTTTCCACAGTCCACGACAAAGCCACCCGGTCCTAGAAGAGGGAAAAAAATATAATTTAAAAAAAAAAAATGGCAGAAGAGTCGAAAAGGTCTCAAATAGCCTCCAAGGCTCCCATCCCACCGCGTGTAAATATGAGCCTGTTGCGGGCACGATCATTCGTCTCCTTAAAAAGCCTGTAAACTTTATATGACACAATATCTAATAGTAATTTATTGGGGAGATATTGTAAATTCGAACTGTTTTAGTTAATAAAGGAGCTAATTAATGAGAATCCGTCTCGCTTTTGCAGATAGTGGAGGGCCCCGAAGTGCCACCGGGGGAGGGGTGCGTTTTTGGGGCAAAACCATCGTCTATCGATTATTTTATGCTGAATATGACATTTTAGGGTGTCTCGCGTTTCTCAAGCCAGCGCTGGGAGCCGTTGCTTTTTTTTTTTTTTTTAATAAAATGCTTTATAGGATTTTTTATGATTTTTTATGATTGGGGGGTGAAGAGGGGCCGGGGGGGGGAGAGAAAAGGCGTAAAAAGGCGGAACTTGCTGTTGTGTTTTGTCTCGGCTGCCAGGGGAGGGGAGGGCCCCCCCCCCCCCTCCCAGCGCAATTTGGGGCTCACGTGACCCCCCCGGACCAATGGGGCCGAGCCGTCGGTTTAACTATGTTTAATGTCAGATAGCAATAAAGTAGAAGCTTTCGGTCAGGCCCGCGGAAATGGGCGAGCACAACCTCCTTAATCCCGGCTTTGTGGGACCTCTGGTGAACATCCACACGGGAGACACCTTCTACTTCCCCAATTTCCGAGCCTCCGGAGGGCAGCTGCCCGGGCTGCCGTCCCTCTCCTACCCCCGCCGGGACAACGTCTGCTCCCTGCCCTGGGCATCCTCGGAGCCCTGCAACGGGTACCCGCAGCCCTACCTGAGCAGCCCCGTCTCCATTAACCCTTCCTTCGGCAGAGCCTGCGACCTCGCCCGGGTGGAGGAAAGCAAATGCTACTACCGGGAAACCTGCTCCGACACGGCCGGGCTCAAGCGGGAGGAGAGGGGCAGGGACAGTGCCTTGCTGCCCCTTGAAGCCGGCCTCCCCAATGGCATGGGGGGCAATTTCAGCAAATATGACTATCCGGCCGCCGAGGCAGTGCCCCACGACCCTCCGTCGTGCCAGTCCTTGGAGTCAGACTCCAGCTCGTCCTTGCTCAATGAAGGAAATAAAGGCACGGCCGGCGAAGCGGGGGGCTTGGTGTCCCCCCTGAACCAAGGCAGCACTTTAGGCACCGGTGGTAAGACCCGGGAGGGCGTCTGGGGGGCGGTTTGCTTGGAAACTTGCCGGCTTGGGGCTGCTTCGTGGTGTAATTCATGGGCTCAGCGATGGGAAGCGGCGTGCCTATGTGTGCTGAGACCACTAGGGGTAGCACCGAAATCCCTAATGTTTTATTAGGTGGTGCTTCTTTTAAAAGAAAAGGCTATAAACATGTAAATATCCCATAAAAAAAAAGGGGGGGAGAGAGAGAGAGGCAGAGGGAGATAGTGATTGCGCATCCCTCCTAGACCGACGGCGCGGAAGGTTGGCAGAGCGTCGAGGCGCTTTTGGGGGACTTCGCAGAGGTGTGTCTGCACGAGGCAAGGGGGGAGGAGGGGGGAACGGGGGGGGGGAACCAAAAAAAAAAAAAAAAAATCGCAGCCTTCAAAGCTGCCATTTGTGTGCAGGTCTACCGGCTCTTCCCCCTGCCGCAGGGACTGGAGCGGCGGTGGACACCCCCAGATCCTGGGGGGTTGTCCTCAGCCTTGTCGCCCTCTCGGTGTCCCTCTTTCGCTCCGTGCCCCGGTTATAACGCTCCCTGCCTTTCCCTTCCCCTGCCTCCCACGCATCGCCCGCGGCTCTGGGAGGGAGCTGGGAGCATCCCTGAGCACCTCTGGCCACCGCCAGGACGGGGTCAGCGGGGAACTGGGACAGCAGGGAGGTGCGGAGAGGAGTCCTGAGGGTGTCCCTTCTTTTTATATATATATATATATATATATATTTTATTTTAAGACGAGGGCTTTTTTTTTTCTTGCAAAATGCTCAACTCTCCCTCTCGCTCCCCCCTTTGCCAGGTGCTCCTTGGTACCCGATGCACACACGGTCCCGGAAAAAGCGAAAACCCTATTCCAAGCTGCAGCTGGCAGAGCTGGAGGGGGAGTTTATGGTCAATGAATTCATTACTCGCCAAAGAAGGAGGGAGCTCTCAGACCGATTAAACCTGAGCGACCAGCAGGTGAAGATCTGGTTCCAGAACCGGCGCATGAAAAAGAAAAGACTCCTCCTGAGAGAGCAAGCCCTTTCTTTCTTTTAAAGTTTTAAAAGCGTCCGTGTTGGGTAAAAAAAAAAAAAATAAACTAAAAACAGAAAAAGCTGCATAGACTTTCTAGCGTTCACCCGAGCTCCCGGGACTTTACCTGACTTCACCCCCACACACACCCCTCCCCGCCCAGAAATAAATGAATAAAGAGATAATATTAATAAATAACCAGTTTCCCTTAAAATACGAAGCCCGGCAGCCAGCACGTAGAGTACAAGAACATGCGCCTCCTCCGCTGGGACTGCGGGGGGAGAGACAGAGCGACTGCGGCTGGCGAGAGGCAGCCCCAGCGGCCGGGCTGCTGCTTCCAGAGATGCTCGGCGTGCTGAAGGGGAGGTTTTCAGTGCGACTTCAGCCGCCGGTCATTTGCCAGCAGCGCAGGTAGGGTTTCCGTGCAGCGCCGGGAGCCGTCGGGGGCCGTCGGGGCCGCTGCTCCCCGCTCCCCGCTTGGCTTCGGAGGCGGCCAGAGCGGGGCGAGGGCGAGGAGAGCGAAATCCGCACCTCTTGGGGCTGCTTCGGGGCTTCGTGGGAAGCGGGGGAGGGGAAAACAGCAAAGAAAAAAAAGGGGGGGGGGGATAGGGATGTGGATGGGGTACGTCGTCTTAAAGCACCGTACCCCATCCGCATGGAAGATGTTTTTCTTTTCAGTGCACGGTGTTACCCAGATGTGTGGGGGGTCAATATAAAAGCAAGGTTTGCGGCTAGGGTCAATCAGTATCTTTAGGAAAAGGCGAGAGACAAAGACTGTGTATATATCCGGTGTATATGGTATATAGCTATATAATATATGAGGTACGTGTATCACACTGTGTCCCTATAGATTTGAGGGGGGTGGCTGTGCCCAGGCTTTGGTGCAGGCGGTGGTGGTGTCCCCAACGCCAGACTGTCACAAGAAGGAAAATGCGCACACGCACCTCTAGCAAACCCTTCCAGGAAAATCTGAATTCCCCTCCACGTTAAACTGAGCCTTTTGGAGATTTTTGCTCTCTGAAATCACAGCCAAGTGAGTTCTCTGCACTAGCCCCAAATTATATTCTTGTGTTCCCCCCCCAAAAAAATGACGTTTCTTTGCAACAACTCTGCTGACAGAGTATTTATGCTGTTTTGCTGTGTTTATCGATGACAATGTAGGAAACAGAGGTAGGAAAAAAATCCTCCTTTTTTGTACCCTCCGGTGATTACAGCCTGTTGGAGGCTGGCTGAGCGAGCTGCATCTCTGTCCTTGAGATGGCTCGAAAGACGAGCTTTGCCATTCGGGTGCTATTTTCCCAATAAAGGGTAAAAAAAAAAAAAAAAAAAAAAGAGAGAGAGAGAGAGAGAGAGAGAGAAGGAGATTGCGGATTCTTTTAAGGAAGTATGTCTTTTTCAGCTATAGGGAAAAGATAACGCTGCCTTCCTTCCCCTGCTGCCCATCAGGTTAAAAACCTGCACGATTCTAGAAAGGGCAATGCTTGCTTTACCTCCCTAAAAAGTCATTCTAGCTGCAAATAGAGCCAGCCCCATCGTTAAGAAGAGGTCTTAGAGTCTGCGGACAGGGGGTGTTTGTCGGCTTCCTAAAGCCCTGTCTGTTTTTTTCTTCTTCCCTCCCAGGGCACTAGAGAGGGGCCTGGTAGGATGCGACATGTTTTGTTTGTAAGTGTGTTCGGGTTTCCTGGAGAAAAAAACACCAATTTTCGCTATTCCTCGTCAGGTGTGTTATGAAGGCACTTTTAGGTGGTCAGCGGAGGCGAAACAGAGAGGGCAGGACGGGGGGAGCAGCAGGTTTAGGGCCCTGAGGAGCTTTGACTGCATGGGAAATTTTAATTCAGTCTAACAGGGAAAAATGGGAATTTTAAATTCAGGTTAAAAGGGGAGAGGGGGCCGCGGTGCTGCAGCCCGCTGCTTTGCCACGCCGTGCTTTGCTCCATTCGTTTTATATCGGAGGGGGGATTAATTTTATGGCAAAGCAGCGTTTTCTGGGAAGTCTGGATGTTCACCACGTGCTCTCGCTTCCCCGCGTTCATGGTCATGACCAGCAGCGGCGAGGAATGCTTTTATTTACGAGCTGCAAAGGATGGAGCCGGCTCCTTCACAATCCCTCCCTGGGCTGCAAGGAGCCTTTCTTCAGCTGCATTTCCCTTCCCAGGGCAGGAGCATCCCGCAGCCCATGCTGCTCACCTCCTTCCTCCCTCACCCCTTCCGCGGCTGCTTCCCCTTCTACCCACTTCCCCCTTATTATTATTATTTTAATTATTTTTGCAACCCGGGAAATGTCACAGCTTTATTTCCTCCCAGTTGCTTTTTGCAAGGACAGATCCCCCCAACTCCTTCTTCAAAGCCAGGAGCCTCCTTTGCCCCTCTCTCTTCTTTGCCCCTCTGTCTCCTTTGCTCCCCCATCCCCTTTGCCCCTCACCTTCCTGCACACCTTCCACACAAAAGAGGGCATCGCCTCTCACAACGTTGTGCAATAAGCCTAGGATGTGTTTTATATGGATATATCTATGTATGCTCCAGCTCAACCATGTGCAATAAAAGGAGGAAGGCAGGGGGAAAGAATTCAATGTCTGAGGGGTGTTGTGGTTTTGGGGTAGAAAGGGGGTGTTTTGGGGCCGGCTGGCTCTGCAGAAGACGATTGCGAGCTGTGCGGTGTCGTGGGGACACAAGAAGCCTCGGGATCTTGTAATTCCACAGAAAGGGAGTGAATCCACACAGGTTTTACTTAACCTACCTCCCAATAGCTCTGCAACGAGACACCGGTTGGGATAGGGCTTGTATTTGGAGGAAGGTAGAAATTAGGGTGAGTTACGGTGAAATGTCAGAAATGCTGTGTTGGATTTCAATACCGACGACTTAAAAAACAAATCAATCCGTTTCGTTATTCTTCACCCACCGAGGGTCACTTCTATCTCGCCCATACCCACTGCCCTCCCCAGCACAAAGGACAAGACACCAGCAGCACCCCCGAGACCCCCAGGGTCGTCCCTTGCCAACCGTGCGCTGAGAAAATTCCAAGGAATATGAAAATATATGCAATATTCTCTTCCAGACTGCTTTAAGAATGTGACTCGGTGGGATTTCTGTTTGGTCTGTGTTTGTTCTCCGTGTCCGTGGTACCGTTTTTCTGCTTGTATCCCCTAGTCTAGTTTATTGAGGTTGTTAATATGCATCCTTCGCCGTATCCTTCATATGTAATGTTTCTTACCTCAAGCTATTATATGTAGGGTCTATGCAAATGTCTGTTATAGCACGTTCTGGCTTTATATAGTCATGTAAAAAGTTGCTTCTCAATAATAATAATTAAAAAATAATGTATTATTATGTGATTTCTTGATAATAAATAAAATTGCCCAAACATCTACTTGGTGATTTACTGCTTACTATTTAAAATTAGTATTAACTAGCAAGGTTAATAAAAGAGTAACAAAAAATATATTGGCCAGCCTTGCCTTCTGTGGCTTGTAGATCATCTTTTCGTAAAAAAATAATTAAATGAATGTGTAAAATGCGTTGTAAAAGGAGAGAAATATCACTTGCTGCGTCGCTCTAAATATAATTAGAAAAATCCTGGGGAAACAAGAAGCATAAGTTAATCTCAAAATTGTTGGTTTAATGAGAGTATACTCGTGCGCATAGCATTAATTGGAAACAAAACTCAACAAAGATGCGCTTTTTTTTTTTTTTTTTTTTTTTTTTTTTTTTTTTTAATATGATCGGAGCTGCTTCGATGTTGGCTAATTGCGAATCTTTTGTCTCCTGCGGAGTGTACAGGGGTCTCTACCTCTGTAGGGAGCAGCCCCCTGCCCAAGGGGCTCATACAATCGCTATGTACATATGGGAAATGCTGTATGGATGGGTATAGAAACAGGAACCAAAGGAATGTCAAAGATATCCTGGGTATGACTTTAAGATGGGAATGAGATGTGAAGGCGCAGCTCTTAAATTGGAAATATATTGGAGTGGGTTTAGGTTCAGGCGTGTTGATGCTTATTGTTATGGTTATGGTTATTAGGACGAGCGTTATTGCAATTCTTCGGAGTAAATTCGCGACAAATTCATCTAACAAGAGAAAAAATAACCCCGGCAGGCCAATTTAAATAAATTAGATTACGATTTCCTCAATCTCTCTCCAAGCGGATATATACATGTAATGGTTTCCCTGTTATTTTCCTTTCGAGGAGACACCATACACTTCTTAAAGGCAGGAGCCATACATTAGGTAAAAAGCTTTTAGAAGATCGATAAAGGGTTTTTATTAAAGAAATGCCAAAGGAGTCTATGGCGATTTAACTGACGCCTTCCCCACTCCCGGCCGCATCCAGCCCCAAGCCCAGTAAGGGGCAGCTCAGCCCACCCTACACACTGGGCACACTGGGAGCCACTGGTCTGAGCCTCAGCATGGGGAAGCTGAAATTTTATTTTCTGCGGAAAACACGCGATCAGCACCAATTCGTGCATTTTCCCTAGTTCTTCACGGAAAGCATTAGGATTCCCCAAAGCAGGGTACACTTGGGGTCTGGCACGATTATGAGAATGTTCACCCAGACCTGAGCAATTTCTTTTCTTTCATTTTTTCTTTTTTTTTTTTAAATTTTCCCCAGGAGTTGCTCGGTTTGGAGAGGAAAGGAGGAAGGCGAATATTCCTATAGGAATGGGCTACACTTTTGTCATCTTCAAACTTTCCCCCAAAGCATTTTAGGAGTGATAGAATGCTTGGGACTAACAGAAACACTGCTTGGGGAAATAGGCAGGGATTATGATTTCTGCAGAGCTTTCTGTGAAAAATATATTTTTTTTTTTTGCTGCGGTCGTTGATTTATTTATATATATATAATTATTTCTTAAACACGGGTAAATACACTTCCCCTCTGTTTCTGCTGCCACAGTCATGTGTGTACACGTATATCGTACAAACAAACTCCAGCCAGACATTTCCACACTTTATTTTCTTATTTCTATAGAGAAATAAGTGTGTCCCTGCGCCAATGTGCCAGGAAAATGGGCACCAGGAGGAATTATGCCTAACAGGTCTGAATGGCGTAGGGTGACATAAATTGTATGTATTGTAAGTCGGTTCACCTTGAACAGGAATAGTTGGATTTCAAAGACATTCAAACACTCACCAAAATAGATAAAACTTATTTATTACCAGCGAGCGGATAGAACAAATTGTTGCTTCGCCATAAAATCTGTATTATTTCTGGGCTGGTTTCTTTTATTCAGCAGCGTATTTCATTGCTCCGGCTTTAAAATGAATTCGTTAGCGAGGGGAAAAAATCCCCGTCTCTTTAATTGCGAGAAATATTTCTACCTTTAATGACAAAGACCGAGGTGCTATTTCACAACCACTGCAAAAACGTAGAAAATATTAATGCGGGCAGGTCAATTTTAGGGAATTATTCATGCTTCGTTACTTTCACCCTATACTCAATATGGGAAAGATAATGTGCAAAATAGGAATACAAAAGGGCATTTTTTTTTTTCGCTCAGCCGGTAGATACGACACTTTTGTGCCGGAGAAATGTACAATTTCTTTGAACTTACGCGAAACCTCTGCAAAACACAAAGGACAAAACCCGACGTGAATTAGCGCTGAGCTCATTTCAAAGACCATTAAAGACCAGAGCCACTTTAAGCAAAGTTTAATCACAAGCAACGCCGAAAATTCAAGGCGGCCGGTCAAAACTCCTTTTCCTCCCGCTCTCAATTTTCTCGCAATCCCCTTTTTGTGGACCGAATCGGGGCTTTTTGCACCTAGGGGTGCAAAATAGGGGGTGCAAAATACCCAGAATTAGAAGTGCGGGAAAAACAACCCCAGCTCCGCTGCTGGCACCCAAGTTAGCGATTTGGTTTGGAGGGGAGGGACCTGCCAATTTATTATTTTTTTTGTCCTGCAATACGATTAAAAAAAAAAAAAAAAAAAGATTTTTTTAAAAAAAGCAATCAAAGCGTAGTCTACAGAACTGTGCGCTATAGGCTGTGGGTGCTTATAGGTGTCCCAGTGTGTGCGGGGGCTTTGTGCTCTCTCAGCCCCTCGTACCTGGTCAAAAAGGAGCTACACAAAGAGGTGGAAGGAGTGTGAGTGCCGCTGGGGTGTAGCGGGGCTGGGGGGCACCTTTCCTTGCCGGGGGGGGGGGCGGGGAGGGCTTTCCTCGCCGGGCATTGCCATGAGGGGGGCAACGGCAGGGGCTGGGGGGAGCGGGTGGCCATGCACCCAGGCCATTGGGAAGGGGCACTCGGGGCCACCACGTTGGCGAAAATTTGGATTTGGGCTCCAGGCCAGCATCTGAGGGATGCCTGTGTGGAAATACTTCGCATTCCCGCCTCACCCCCCCCGGCCCAAACTCCCAAATAGCAGACAAAAGCAAAGCACCTCCTCGCAGCTGCATTTTACAGGGCTGCAGCTTAAAGTATTAAAGCAATTAACAATAAATATAATAATTCCCATTAAACAGAGAAGAATGACTGGACTTCCTTCTCTCAGTCTGTGTGTGGCTGAGGCTCCGTCCTTTGGCTAATTCCGTGATATATTAACTGTTTGGTTTCCTCCCCCGTGCTATTATAGGGGCTGTTTTCAGTCCCTTGCCCCCCTTATCATTAATGTGCCAGTGCGTTATTGCCGAAGAATGCCTTGGTTTGATTCCGAGTGCGGGTTCATAAATATAAAATAAACACAGAGTGGGAATAATTAGCAGCATTTATCAGCATATGGCCACCCACCCCACTTTGAAACCTTCCAGACCCTGCGAGAGGAAAATGAAGTACATTGCAAGTAATTAGTTTTAAGCAAATCATTTCAAATGGAAACTTATAGGTAAAGCCTAATGAAGTGCAGAGGGAAAAAAAAAAAAGCCTCTTTTTTATTGCTTGGTAGGTAGCAAGTAGACACAGCAATATTTTACTGTTGAGAGAATAAATTAATTAATATATCTGTAGCTAGCAACTACAATGGCTCCATGGATGACTGCATTTAAAGGAGATATATGTATCCAGTCTCATTGGTGTTGTTAACAAGAGTGATAATAAAGATGAAAAGGATAAGAAAGATAAAAAGATCAGTAAGCTTGTACTCCTTACTGCGGCTAAATTGCGTGGATTTTCTAATGGCTGCGTCCTGTTGACTCTCTGCAAACTCCTCTTTTTTTCTTTCTTTTTACAGTCAGACTTCATTAAGTGACTTTATTTTCATTTTGCTCAAATAGGAAATAAACATGTTCGCCCCTCGCCCCCCAATAAATCTCGTACTAACTATCCTTCCCTTCGGCTTGAGGGGAGGGGGTCTCTCTCTTATCCACGCTTTGGGTTCAAAAATGACTGATTTTGAAAACGAAGTATTTTACCCGCTTTTGTCAGACTTGGAATCTAAATGCATTTTTTTTAATGTGCCTTTGTGGTACCAGGAAAATGCAGAAACCTTGCATCCCCCTCAGTCTGAATAAATCACATTTAGTCCGTGTTTTAGTCTAGCTGGAATGTGAGACCATGTGCCTCAAATCCGCGTTAAAATCTACCTGTAATTTTTTAAGAGAGTTTGTGCTTTAATTTTAGACATGGGTTAGCAAAACACTGCCACAGAGAACACATAAACCATCAGGATATCTCATTATAAAAACGTTTGCCAAAATTAATTTTTTCACCGGGAAAGCATATTAATATTCATATTTGCAGCCAGTACACTCCTGTGCCTCTCAAACCTACATATTGGGTGGAGAAGTGACGATAATTACATAGAGTGTGGAAATTCATTTTACTTTTATGATTAACCAGTAAACTCTTATGAGGTGATACGAGACGCTGCTAAAGGAGAAAGCATTTAAAAAATTAGGTATGGAAAAGTACAGTTGGAGACCCAAGGTAGCAATGAGGAATGTCGGGCAGAATTCAGGTCCAGTAAAATGAAGGAAGAAAGAAAGAAAGAAAGAAAACACCATACAGATTACCTCCAATCAAAATATCTTAAGCTAGAAATAATAGAAAATATAATATTTTAATGGGAGTTGTGGGCAAGGGCTTTTTTCTTGGGTGGAAAATAAATCCCGTGGGGTTTTGCAGGGATCTGCGAGACTAAATATGGGGGGGGGGGGGGAGGGGGGGGGAAGGGGGGTGGTATATGACCCCCCCCCCCCGGGGCCTGTATGTGGGAATATATTGCAAAGCGAGCTGAGGACCGAGCAACTCATTGCACCACTGGGATCCGCTGCCCATCCAGGGGACCCCACCAAACTCTTATTTAGGTTTTTAGCAAGTTTTGCTCCTTCTGGGGGGCTGCCTGCCAGGGCAGAGGGACCACAGGGTTTTTCCATCGGGTTCCCCCCACTCCCAAGTGTCTTTTTCCATCTCATTCACCCAAATCCCCCCCGTTTGCAATTGCACCTTCCAGTCGGAGCCCAAACACTGACTTTATGGGTATTTAAAACAACCATCTTCATCTGTAATTGTGGATGAAGAGTATTTATTGCTTCGGTGAATAACTAGATATATAATTATCTCTTTATAGAGAGACTGTGAAATAAAGCATCTGTCTCCCCCCGCACGCCCAGGCACACACAAAGGCAGGCGAAAAGGGACAAAGTTACATATCTGCACAACCACTTCATTTTTTCCCCAAAAGTGCATTTATCAAAGACCGAGGACTTTCTCTTCCAACTTTAAAATAATCACCGGGACTCATGTATTTATTTTTTTTTTTTTTTCCCGAATGGAGATAAAGAAAATACTTATTTGCGAAGAGGAACCGCGCTGGTTGCCGCACTTCTGCGCTGACCTTTTAATTTAATTTATTTATTTATTTATTGGGGAAAAAATGCAGGGAATTTGGGGTGGCTCTTGTCTATCTGGGAAAAAAAAAAAAGGGGGGGGGGGACTGAAGTTGGGGAAAAATGCGCTACGGGGTTGTAGGACCATCAGTGTGAGGACGGGGTGGTGGTGGGGATGTGGAGGCGGTGGAGTGTAGGGGGATTTCTGGGGGAGAAAGAAGGAGACGAAAGGGTCCGAGTGACCACAATGGAGATTTGCTTTTAGGCAGCGGACAAAACTTGGCTTCACCGCTCTCCCTCCGACAGATTTATTCCCCATGGCTTGGGAGGGCAGCAGTATCCCTGCTCCCAGCCTCCCCACCTATTTTATTTTATTTTATTTTATTTTATTTTATTTTATTTTATTTCATTTCATTTCATTTCATTTTATTTTATATTTTATTTTATTTATTTTATTTCATTTTATTATTTTATTTTATTTTATTATTTTATTTTATTTATTTTCCCACTTCCGCGGCCGCGGAGCGCTGCCGGGCAGCGGCGGCGGCGCTGCCGGCGGGAGGAGCCGCCGGGGCTGCCCGTCTGGGTGGGCGGGGGCCGGCCTCGCAAAGTGAAGGTCAAGTTAAGGCTCCAGCCTCCCTTCCGCGGCCGTCCGCGCCGCTCCGCCGCAATGCCATTGCCGCCCCCACCTGCCCGCTTATTTTTATTTATTTTATTTTTTACCCTCCCCCCCCCCCCCCCCGGGTTATCCCCCCCCCTCCTTGGGGGGAGAGGTTAGCCAAGTGCATTGGTGGGGGCGAAATAGCCAAAAGGATGGGGTGGGGGTGGTTTTACCGAGCCTTTTTCGTCCCGATTCCTGTTTTTTTTTTTTTTATTTTTGTTTTGTGTTCTTTTTTCCCCCCCGGTGGGCCTTAAAAAAAGGGCCCCCCCCTTTTTTTTTTTCCTTTTTTTTTTCTTTTTTTTTTTTCCCCTCTCTTCCCAGCAAGATGCAAACACGTCTGCCGTGGAGGAAATTAAACGTCATAAAGAAAAGCCCAATTAAGGTTTAATGTCTGAACATTACCATTTCCTCCAGAAAACAATGAAGTTCACTCGGTAAGGAGAGAGAAGCAGAAAGAAAGAAAAGGGGGGTTGGGGGGGAAAGGGGCAGAAATTTTCGTTTCAAAGGGGGGAAAATGGGCAGAGAAGCGTAATCGTGGAATAAAAGGAGCGGGGAACCGGAGTGAAGCGGGTGGGGGGAGAAATTTGGGGGTTGGCTCGGAGAGGGGTCGGACTGAATGAAATAGCAGGGGTTGCAATGGGTTTTAAAGCTGGTTTCTGCCTGTTTTTGAAACCTGGAAGGGCCTGGGCAGGAGTAAATGAGAAATAGGAGATGTGAGCAGCCAAGGGGGTGAAATTGGGGAGGGGGGGGGGGGTTGGGATGCTGGGGAGGGGGATAAAATCCCCGCGTGGCTCTTTACCTCTTGCCTCGCAGTGAGGAGTGCTGCTCTTCCCCTGTCTCCCTTCCTCCTCCGGCTTCATCCGGAGCTGGTTTCACCGCGAGCCTCGAAAAAAGCCAAACTGGGGAGGGGGCACCTATTAAAAAATAAAAATAATAATAAAGAGAGGGAGAAGGCGACAAAGCGCAACCACAACGGCAAAAGCTCCCGAACCCAATGCTCTTGGGCCTTGGGAAAACGGCAAAAAGAGGAAAAACCTTGGCCGGGAGGGTACTTTCGTCAGGTCTGGGGTTGTGTCTTTGCACGCCCCGACCCCCCCGATTCCCCCCCCGGCTCCTCTTCCACCGCTGCAGGCAACGGGGCGAGATGCAGCCCGGCTCAGGGGGGAAACCAGCGACACTCGGATCTTGCCCCCGTAGCTGGGGGGTCTCTGCTCTTTTTTCTCCTCCACCAGGCCTGGCTCGAGTGGGGGACAGAGGGGGTGAAGCCCTTGCTCCTCTCCCTTCCCCCCTTCCCCCCCCCCTCCCCCCGGGGGTCCTGAGAAGCTCCCTTGTCTTGCGATAGCAAACCCCAAAATCAGCAGAGGAAAAAGGGTCCCTGTTCTTTGTCTTCTCCTCGCGGCGAGGAAATAGCAAAAATGCTCCCCCTCTTTTTCAGCCTCTGCCTTAGGCGCTACTCAAACGGCAAAATAAAAATTGTGCTGGACACCCAGCGCTGGGAAGGATGGAAGGCGAAAATCTGCGGTTAGCATAATGGAGAAGACTATTTTCCATACACACTCCGTCATTTAATCTGAATAAATAAATATGTAATTATTTAGACAAATCTATGCTGTACGGAATAGAAATCCAGGCAATATTCATCCAGAATTTATACATGGGTGTAACATAGCAATGAATGAAGATCTACTTGTACTTTTGTGTGCGTTGCTACAAAACTTAGTATTTCTGCAGAGTTGCCCATGCAGCCGTAGAATAATAATTTTCTAATTAATAGGTGAGAAAAAGAAATAAAGAAAGAGAGAGGCAGATAGGGAGAGAGAAAGAAAAATAAAAATTTAGGAAGCAACCAACCCGAAGAGAATAGATAGGATTTCGAGACTCTGAGTTCATCATTTATCTGCTCTCAGTGCACAGGGTACATCAAAGCCCAGTCCCTTATCAAATGAGAACTCCGGCCACATTTATTTCTATATACGCTTATTTCAGATGAATGTGGCAATAACAAAACACTCAAACCCTCTTCTCGGTGAGGAAAAAGATGTGGATATCATTTCTGATAAGCAGGGGACCTTGAGGAGCCACGATGCTGGCACAGGGCATGGAGTGAAGCAACTTTTTTTTTGGTAGAGATTTTGTGCCCTGATCCCTCTGCTTCTCCGACTGCAGATAAGATATAGATGTGCTTTTGCACGCGTGGGTGTATTTTATAGGGAAAGGGACGCGTGAGCACCGGGAAAGGCAGGTACATGCGGTGGCTCCTTAGCTAGGTGGAGAGGGATGGGCATTTCCCACCGCTTTACCTTGCTTTCTTCTGCCGGCAGCATTTATCTTCTGCAACCGAGATCTGCCTTTGGAAAACGTCGCCCCCCGGAGCAGCTGAAGGATTTTGCTTCATTTTATTCTGATTAATGCGGGTATGGAAGAGAGAGCCCAGCGCCGCCGCGCCCGCAATTGCGAACTATTGAAGTTGATCCCCGGGAACTGTTGAGATTCCCCTTTGATCAATGGTTGTCTGAGGGAAATACATCTAGGTGCTAGTAGCTGTGGAAAATATTAAAAAATAATAATAATAAAAAGGGGATGCGGGAGCCAAGGCATTAAAGTGCACTACTTGGAACTGATTTCCTGGGTATTTAAGGATTAAATAGCATGCATGCAAACGTGTGTGCGGTTTTAATAAGGCTGGGGGGGATTAGCCGCCCACCTTCTATTCTGAACTTTGCATTTCGGGGCTATTTTGCTAATAAACGGGCTACCCAACAGAAAACACATTTTCCCCCCCAAATTTCCGACTTTTTACACACTTTTGCACGTTTTAGTGTCACTGCTAAATTTATCAAGAGGGAATGTCTGGCGAATAAAGGATTTTTTTACTTTATATTTCTTTGCAAGGTTCGGGTGTGTTTTATATGTCTTCCTTTGTGTTTAAATGAGTATTTTTAGAGATTTGGAAGGGGGAAAAAAGAGAGGAATAGAAATAGGTGTTGCTTAACGAGCTCCTCTGGCTTTCCTGTCTCCTCTGGGATGAATTTTGCAACGGCTCCAGGAGCGCAGCACGCTGTGAAGTTTTCCTTGAATTAATTCCCGAACCCTCGCCGTTTCCCGTGCTTCAGCATCCCCCCGCAACCGGGCCATAGGGAGGCCAACAAGCAAATAAATAGGGGGCCAAGAAGCAAATAAATAGGGGGGGGGGACGCCCCCGCCCCGCTCCGCCTGGCCGGAGCTCGACCCGTGGGGATGGAGCCGCGGCTTTCCGTGGGCTGATGAGAAACTAAAAAAAAAAAAAAAAAAGAAAAGAAAAAAAAAGGGGGAAGCCTGATTGGAAGCCTGATTGGCTTCCGAGCCAAGCAGAGTGTTAGTTATATTGGTTATTAGTGAGCCCAACTCTTCTTAACGCCTCCTCGGCATCACTTCCACCCGAGCCGGCACCCGCCGCACATTTTTAGTCCAGACAGTCGCAGCACTGCCTGCGGTTGGGAAGCATAGTTTATCTGCTTTTATCTTGATTAAGTCCACATGATTTTGAACTTGCAACTCAGGTCTAGAGAGATCTAAGTCATTTTTTTCCCTTTGAATTGTTCACAGCTTATATAGTTTTCTTTAGCAGTCTGGCTTACATCCAATTAAATCTCTCTTTGCCATTTGGGGACAATAATCTTTTCCAAGCGCTTCCCACTTGTAGCTATTGTCTCCCTTCAGATTTCCTGTACACATACGCGGTGTCTAGTAATCTGTTTACTGGCCTGGGTTTCCTCTCTTTCCGTCTCCCTCTCTCTTTTTTTGAAGTCCATCTGAGGCTTAGGAAGTAATTGTAGTACCGTCGTGGAAGGGAGGGAAAAATCAGTTTGAGAACATCTGATAGGCCAAAGTCATTAGACATCAGAACTTTGAGCCTATTTAGCAAAAGCAAGGCACATCTCTGTGCAGCTGCAGGAGCTGCAGCTGCTAAAGAAGTGTTTTTTACACTCACTTCCAACGCATTTGCAGCCCCGAGTGAGCACAGGTTAGCAATGCGGGCAGGTTTGGAAAAGCTCCTGTTTTTTTCCCAAACCGGGAGCCAAAGCAAACTCTGATCATCTGTCTGAAACAGGGAAAGATTCAGGGTATAAATAATGCATCAGATATCTTGAGGCCACAGTAAGTAGCAATGTGTAATGTGGTAAGTCACTTCGGTACAAAATCTATTCTCTTCTTATTTATGTTTTTGTTATTTTTTTTCTTCCTCCAGACAAGTTTCCATACTGTACGGGCTCGGACAAAGGGTTCTTTATGGTAATACAAACAAGAACGTTTTTGACAGAAGTTGGGAGGCTGCTAACGAATTTACATTGCATTCAGATAATTGTAGCTTTGGGGAAAAAATAGATCTTCTCTTCCCAATGGGAGCAAAAAAATGAGCAATGATTTATTGAAAAGAGTTCAAGTACAGGATTAGCCTAAATCAAAATATAGCTTTAGATGTTTACACAGATCAGCTAAAGCCAACTTTCACAACTCCAAGGTTTTGATTTTGGTACAACTGCTGCAATGTTTTTGGTCACGAAATGCCTCTAACATACACTTAAAATTCATTTTAGTAACGCAAAACACATCTTACAAGCTCCGAGCTTTGCCTATTTGCCTGCTGAAAACGCTGTTAAATGTGTTAAGTGTTTGCATTATATCAGGCAAATGAGTGCTCACTCCAGAGCAGGGCGGGGGGGTGGCTTGTGGAGATATATTTGATTTATTTATTTTATTTCATTACAATGTGCTGTTTCTGTACAAAAGCGACAAGTCCAGGGTTGGAAAGAAGTCCGACTGAGATGCCAGCACAGAAGGACCCAGCCAGTTGGGGTTCCTGCCTGAAAGGCACAGGGAGGGAAAGGCTCAGGGCTGCCGCCTTCCCCTTGCCTCTGCGGCTGGGAAAGAATGGGAAAAAAAAAAAGGGGGGGAAAAAATCTTCCAGACAGGGCAGCTTCACCTCTTACACACAGTCATATCAGAGCAACCTCCCGAACCCAAATCAGACCCTTCCTCCCCCCTTCTCAAGTTCCCTTGGATTTTTTTTTTTCTCCTTGCAAGAGCGCAAATATAGGTTTTATTTAATTCTCTCCTCCACGCTCTAACCTTTCACATGCGCTAGGAAATGAAGCAGGTTTAAAAATGAAGGAATTGAAATGTTCTGGATGGCTATGCCTTAAAGTCATTTGCTTTTTTTTTTTTTTTTTTTCCTTTTTTTTTTTTTAAGGGCAACCAAAAGGAATGCGAGACGCCAGCCCTCATTCCGTTTTATGGTAGTCACTTTGGTGGTCAAATTCAAGTGCTGTGACTCCACAGCTGTCTCTTCTGTGCTTCCTTGCAGGAAGCAGGCAAATCCTATACTTTAAACTGGGTTTAAAAAACAAAACGACACCAGGGCTTGGTTTAGATGTATTTACCTATGAAGAGCAATAAATTATTCCCGCACCTAGACGAGGGAAGGCGAGTGTTATGCCACACGTATTTTTTGTTTGTTTGTTTGCTGTTGTGTTCTCTATTTTTTGGGGGGGTGGGAGGGGTAGGGGGGTTTTGTTTTGGGTTGAAGGAGCTGCTCGGATCCTGGTTTTTTTTTTTTTTTTTTTTTTTTTTTTTTCTTTTTTTAGCAATAAGCTCTAATTCCTTCCCTGGATGCAGAGCTTCATGCCTACAGCCTTCCTATGGAATCTGGACTGGAATACATAGGACAAAAAACGTACATTAAAGAGCATTTCCCCCTTTGAATCAAGTGAGAGTATTCTCCACGCAGGTTGCAAACAGGAGGGAATTGGGGAAAAAATAATTACACTCATAAACAATAGCTTAACATTATTAGTTTGTAGTTAGTATTAATATTGGTCAATAAAAAGCGAAGTTAAAAGATCGCTGACACTTTAATTAAAAGTTTTGCCCAAAACGACGTCCAAGCCATAAAACAGGGCAGATTACAAACCTGAAGAAATCCATCTCGGCAGCCAGAGTTCTTGCCCCTATATTCATCAGCCAAACGGTGCATTGGAGAGGAAAACACAGCTCATTTTGGAATTACAGACATATTTATATGTGTGTATATCTCTATCTCCACACACACACATTCAGGGAGACCCACACGCCCCGATCCCTTATAAAATGAGTTTTATGAGAACGGCTCTCCTTAAATAGAAAATACAAAGCTGGAAGGGGGAGGAAATCCAGAAATGAATGAAAATAAATGAAAAGAAGTGCGATGCTGCGCTGGGGGGATGAACAAGGCTCAACCTGGGGAAGAGCACACAATCTTAGTAAGTGACGCCGCCATGTTTCCCTTCAAGATTTCATAATAAATACGTAGAAATCCGGGCACACTGCCTGATAAGCACTGTAGTTTTGCAAGCCTTGCTGAAATACCCACTGTATTTATGCTCAGGAGCCTTGAAAACCCCTGCTCTCTGCTCCACTGCAAGATACGGACTTGCGAGGCTGTTTCCTTCAATGAAAATGAACTTTTCTTCTTCTTTTCTCTTTTCCTTTTTTTCCGCTTTCCCATTTTTTCCTTATTTTTTCCTTTTTTTCTTTCTTTTTTTTTTTTTTTCTTTTTCTTTTGTTATGCGTTGCTGCAGAATTGCAGAATATCTATATTTCTAGCAGAGACTTTAACCTTCCTCCGCTTGCCCGAGGTGCGTTTTATCTCCCCATATCTTTACATCTAGTCCAATAATTAAGTTACCTCCTGGTTAAAATGGGGCGGCAAACATCAGGTTGGGGGGCAGTAAATGAAATAAAATGAAAACTAGACGGGAGAAACGCAAAGGGACGTGCCCAGGGGTGCCCAAGTACAGGGCTAGGAAACACTGATGCTCCTTTGGGGTGAATTGGTTAATACTCGGGTAAGCTTATGATTTTAAATTTTATTTTTATTTTCGGGGAGCAAAAGCGAAAACATCGCAGCCGTCCAAGGCTTTTTTTCTGGTTCCAGCTCTAAGGCTCAACGCTCTAGCAAGGGGCTGAGATTTGCCTTTTTTTCCTTCTCGCTGTTTGAATTTACTGCAACTCGATTTGACAAGATACTCTCAATAAAAACGTGCCACTCTCTCACGGTGTGTTAGTTTTGTTAGAAGTATTCAGCCTGCCACCGAGCAGATCCCATGATGGATTTTGGTTCGGGTTTATGTGCGGGCGATTCAATATTTTTATTTATTCTTCCTTTTACTGGCCGTTTTAAAAGGGGATAATTCAAGAAAAATTCCCTAAGTGGCATCCTGAAAAGAAAAAAAAAAAAAAAGAATAAAAGAAAGAAGAAAAGGATGAGTTGCGTTGCAATATTTTCATCTGGAGGTGAATGTAGCCGCCTGTGCTCGACAGAAAAAATGCTGGGAATAGTCATCCCCACCTCCGGCAGATGATTTCTAAGCCAGGTGAAAACCCTCTTCGAGCCCAATTGTTGCAGAGTCTCGCAAACGGTTCTGTCCCTGGAAGACTTTTGGAAGGCGAAGGCTGAGCCTCGCATCCCTGGCAGCGCGGAGGCTGCGCGTCCTTCAGGTGCACCTTCCAGAGGGGTTGCAGAAGGGATTTGGGGGTTGACGTTTGGGGTTGGGGATTTTAAATTTTATATATATATTTTTTCCGCCTAAGAATTGTTGGCAAAACTCGCTAAATAGCCGGCAGCACTTCGGTATCCCTGTTTGTTTCGTGTCAAAATGCAGGAGGACGGAGAAAGAGGAGGCTCTCGGGGCGTGGGAGAGAAGACAAATGACTTTAATAAGAATATCTTTTTTAATTCAGCTGGAAGAATAAATGATGAGAGTATTGCTGAAAGTACATTCATTGATTGACAATAAACAATTGCATTAAATATTCAATATGCCACTCTTACTTAATAAATATTTAACAAAACATTAAAGGAGGTTTTCGAATATTTATTAGACATTGACTTAATTCATTTGTTCTATTCCTTGATATACGACTAATTCGATATCAAAAGTCATTAAGGCAGGCCTGCTTTAACTTTAAAGTTTGAAACTTTACACGATCCCCCGCACCCTGTCATTCTTAAATGGTATATTCTCTATAAACCGTGCCAACCTGCTTGATGTATAGTTGATGTGCACATAGAGATCAACATAATTAGCGTATGTTAGAAGCTTGTTAATTAGCACCAACCCCCTCACTCCCAGATAGATAGATAGAGAGATTTACTTATAATTTAGCAGCCCAGCTGTACGAAGAGCTGCGCGTTTACGCCTGCAGCAAGATTTTGAGAAATGTTTGAAAACTTACTTAGGCGTCTCCAGCGTTTTCCCTGTGATTATATTGAGCTACCTAAAGTCTATTCAGGAACACTTCTAAGAGGAGGCTAGGACAGAAATAATCATCATAATAAATTATAGTAATCACCGTAATTAAAATATTAAAAAGGGTGGAAAAACACAGTCCGAGCTCCCTAAGACCCTCCCTCTCCCCCCCGGCCGCCGGGCCCCCTGCAGCCCAAATCGCCCCCACCCCATCTCCAAACCCCGCTGAAAAGAAGCAGAAAGCAGAATCCGAATAGGAAGGAGAGGAGGAAGGAGGAAAAAAAAAAAAAAAAAAAAAAAAGCAACTTCACAAGCCACCCCTTGTACTTGTTCTGCTTTGAATGCTTACAAGGGGTGTGCCTTCAAGAAAATGAATACAAATCTGCAATTGATTTTCATAATGTTTCTGCGGTGTTTGAAAACCAATCGTTTGAACCTCTGAGATCTTACCTAAGTGAACCACTCCTACGCATCTAAGTGCTCCAAACTGATATATGACAATATCTACTTTGGATCACGTGTCCTCCGGAGCGACTAAGACGGATAGCGCGTCATCTTGCCTTCCCAAATTTTTTCCCCTCTGCACATCGGATCCAAAACATCTATCTATAGGAGCAAGAAAAGGAGAAAGATGTTTAACTCAGTGAATCTAGGCAACTTCTGCTCCCAGTCGCGTAAAGAGAGGAGTGCTGAGTTTGGAGAAAGGGCAGGTTGCGCTTCTAATCTCTACCTCCCCAGCTGTACCTATTACGTCCCTGAATTTTCAACTGTGTCATCTTTCCTGCCACAGGCCCCCTCTCGCCAAATCTCCTACCCTTACTCCACCAACCTCTCGCAAGTGCAGCCCGTGCGAGAGGTCTCCTATGGTCTAGACCCCTCAAGTAAATGGCACCATAGAAGCAATTACGCGTCGTGTTATTCCGCAGAAGATCTGATGCATAGAGAGTGCATCCCGCCTTCCACCATGACCGAAATGCTAATGAAAAACGAGAGCGTGTACAGCCACCACCACCCCAGCTCCAACCACCCGGCATCGACGGGATTCTACACCAGCATGAACAAAAACACTGTCCTGCCCCAAGGTTTCGACCGCTTCTTCGAAAATGCCTACTGCGGGGCGGAAAACCCGGCTGAGACCTGCCTGCAGAAGGGCGAGGGCAAACTGGAGGCTGACTCCCAACCCAATGCACTGTCATCCCGCGGAGACCAAGGTATAGACCCGGAAGACGAAGAGGAAAACACAAATCCAGGGTCTTCAGCCTCGTCCTCTTCTGTCAACAAGGAAGGAAGCAAAAGCAGCAATTCGAGTAGGTAGAGCAGTAAATGGAAAGGTTAAGGGACTAGCCCGTGTGTTTTGTCGGTCAAATTTTATGTGGAGTTTTATAAGCATTCAAAGGATTTTATTATAACCTACAAAGCTCTTTCTTCCAACGAGAAGAATTTTTACGATGGGAAAAGCTCTTTGAAAAAAATGGAGATGTTAGGCGCAGACACAGTATCTTAGAGTCTGTGAAATTTTAAAAGCACACCATCGTGACAAATATTAACTTTGATCATGAACTTACATGAGCATTTTAAAAGGATTTGGTCCCGGGTTGCTGAGGGTAAAAGGCAATTGGGCAGAACACTACTTTAGCTGCCTGTGCTTTCTTTTAGGCACTAAGATGCATGCAGAGTGTTGTTTTCTTCTTCTTCTTCTTCTTCTTCTTCTTCTTCTTCTTCTTCTTTTTTTTTAATTAAAACTGTATGGTGAGTCTTTTCTCTTGGTGGGAGTGTGGTGCTAAGGGGGGAGAGCTGCAGAATTTGCAGGCAGAGCTGAGCATTTTCTTAGACTTTCTGTTTAAAGTGGCATTTATTCTCCTCCAAGCCTAGTGGAGCGTCTAGCTTTTGTCAGGAAGGGCTTTTACTTACGTGCTTCTTTGCTTGGGTCTTCTTTTTTGCATGCACTCAGATTTCTAGGCAGTCTTAGAGGAGCGTTTTAAATGCTGAATCCAGGCAACTTAGCAAGTTAGTGTTCAGCGTGGGGCTCTTTTTGGAAGAGGGGAGGGTTGTTTTGTTTCCCTATTTGCTTTCGTGATCAGCAGAAAGTCCCCTTTTGCAGCTCAGATGCTAAGTTCTCTTCTTTGATTCTTTTTTTGCGTGTGTGGCGAGGACTGGAGTTAATCAAAAACTTATGCGGAACATAATATCTAGTTCCTATAATTCCGACCTTGCTCATGCTGTTTCTATACAGATAACAGATTTGCAGCTGAGCGTGGGCTTTTTTTTTTTTTTTTTTTTTTTTTTTTTTTTTTTCTTTCCAGCAATCAGCCTCTCTAAAGCCTGCTCCAACAGTCTGCTGCCTCCAGTCCCGGGCTGTTCTTTTTAAAATAATCTGCACAGAAAAAAATGCCTGCATGTGTGTGCGTTTCTGGGATTAAACCCCGTGCAGTGGGAAAGCGATTGCAACGCAGTCCTTAAGACCCTGTGTAACCTCACCTCTGCTACCACTAACAATAGGCAAACTGCTCACTGCTGGAAGATATTTCCCCGTGCATTAATAACTTAACTCTGCCCCTATCTATGTGGTCAGCTGTGAAGATGAGTCTGTATGTTGCATTAGGATATTTACACTGCTTTTGGTTCTTTTAAGGTGCTCCCAGAACGAGGAAGAAGAGGTGCCCCTATTCGAAATTCCAGATCAGAGAGCTAGAGAGAGAATTTTTCTTCAATGTCTATATAAACAAAGAAAAAAGGCTCCAGTTGTCTAGGATGTTAAATCTCACTGACCGACAGGTTAAAATTTGGTTTCAGAACAGAAGAATGAAAGAAAAAAAATTAAGCAGAGACCGCCTGCAGTATTTCTCTGGAAATCCCTTATTGTGAACATCTTTTCAAATCCCCTCTGCTGGTGAAGTGTATGTGTATTGGGAAGGAACAGTTGCAAGCATGGGTTTGCCCTTTCAGTCGACAAAGCAACCTCAAAGTTTAAACCTTTTCGTTACTTACATTTGTATGTCTGGGACAGTTCAGAGTAACAAAAGGAGTGAATTTTTCTTTCAGTTAACTAACCGCTTAAAGGACTTGAATTCCATGAACATTTTATTTAACTTTTTTTTTTTTTTTTGTGCCTGAACAGGTTGGGATTCCCTTTTTTATTATTATTATTTTTATTGTTATTATTATTTAGGCACCCTGTCCATTTGAATAAATCGCAGTGCTGTGTGTTACTACCACGGTGATTTCAGTATGCAGCTGTGTTATCACAAGAGCGGCCAAAGTCTCCCTGTAGGATCAAATCACTTCGTCTGGGGTGAGTGTGCGTGCGTGTATGTGTGTGTGTGTGTGGGTGAGAATGTACACGCAGACATGTGTGTCCTTGTGTGTGGTGCGTGTGCACATTCACACCCACCCCGGTCATCTGTGTTCTGCTCTCCATGCCAAGAGTTGTTGTCGAAACCTCATTTAAATATCTGTCCCTAGCAGAAAGAAGATCATTATTTCCACCTCCCCCATGCACCCTTTATATATATAAATATATATATGCATATATATATATAGGAGTGCGTGTGTTTGTATATATATATATACATATATATTCTATGCAGTTTCATTTCTACATTTTCAGTGGGGAGGGGGGGAAAATCCAGACGAAAATACATTTGCAATAACACTCTCTGAAACGGTTTGTAAATAAATTTCGTAGTGCTTTTTTTTTTTTTTTTTTTTTTTTTTTTTTTTTTAC
>CM021762.1:2327430-2339930 GCA_011075105.1 Heteronetta atricapilla
TTTTTTTTTTTTTTTTTTTTTTTTTTTTTTTTTTTTTTTCCTGGAAATGGGAGACGAAGAACATCGAGAGAAAAAAAATCCTGAAAAAAAATAATAATGAAAAAAAAATCTTTGTGTATGTAAAGTGAGTCCCCGGGATACTCTGTGAAATTCTGTGGCAAATAAAGACATTGCAAGCTGTTCTACATTATGATTTTATTTGACCATTTTATTAGAATTTCCCCTCTTAAAAGCCTCTTTGCGGTCATTGTGGTGTGGGTTTCTTCTATAGGAGTTTAAATACCTGAATGCATATCAGAAATATCATCATCCATATTCATGTGACTCGCTGCAATCTGCTCTAATAGGACTGGTATTAATATGAAACCTCCACCTTGGAGCACACGTTTGTTGTGGAGTTCATTGTGTTCATCACGGAACTGAAATTTATAGGATTTTTCTTGGCCCAGTAATCCTACCCTGAATTTGGCTCCAGATGTCTTTCTCTGTTTTCCGGTTGTAGTTAATCTTTTTGCATTTTCATGAGAACAATATATTAGTCTTTTTTTTTTATATATATAAAAAAGAAAAAAAAGGAAAAAAAAAAGAAAAAAGAAGGAAAGAAACTTTAATTACACCAAGAAACGAGCTGCATTTCCAAAAGTCAAGGATAACGTACCTTATACTACAAAGCACAAATGCAAAGTCAAGTACTTAAATTCCTGCTTAAGGAAAACAAGTTCAACTCCCAGGCACAGGGCATAAAAGCGATTTTTTTCTGTTTGCAAAATGACTTTTTTTCTCGCAGCGTCTGAAAGCAACACAACGTTTTCGAGGACAAAGAAATCCAGAAGATGCCGTTGGTGATGTGGTGCATGTATTTTGTGTAAATACAACAATTCGGAGGGTTGTTTTAGGGGGTTGGGGAGGGTTATGTTTGAGGTTTCCAATCTCCTGCTTTCTGATGTGGAGCGTTGGTATTGTGCATATGGACGAAGGGGTAGAAAAAAGAGCAAATGAAAAAAAGGAAAAAAAAAAAAAAACAGCAGCAAAAGGAACAACACATTATATTCCCATCCATTGAGTGTGTTCTTGTAAAATTCTCATACTTGCTTTTAAATACAACCCTGTTGAATGAAAACACTTTGATGGTGTCTTCTGATTTTATTTGACAACGGTAGGGAAAAAAATTATAACCCACAAAAATGCTCTTAGTTTGCACATACACAAACACCCCTCCGCGCAAATAAATGAAAACCAACTTCGGCTTTCGTGATAGACCCGTCCTCCTTACGCCACGATATGATCTTGAAAGGATGTTCGCAGGCATGTTTCTCATTAAAAGAGTGGGAAAGGGAGGGAAAAAATGGAGGGGGGGGGGGGGCTGGAGGATGGCAAAGCGCTTCTTTATTTGCTTCTATTTATTTTTGCAAAGCCTGCGGGCTGAAAGGACGCTTGTCCCCGGCCTGAAATCTCGCCTAGGCTTTGCGTTGAAGAAACCGGGGGTGGGGAGGGGGCTGCTCGCCCACCCCCAAAGCACCTTTCTTTAATGAGTGTTTGCCAAACCTTCCCAAGGTTAGGAAAACCAAAGAGAGGTGCAATAAGGTGAATATCGCGAGGTCAGAAGCGGCAGTTAATGCTCCGTAACAGCAGCGGCTGTCCGGACAAAAGCGGCTAGTCTAGACATTGTAATAAAGACTGCAGCACTAAACAGCTTAATTTTTCTTAATTACCCCGTCTGGCTAAAGGAAAAGACTTCCGCAGTAAATAGTAAACAAATAAGGGAGTCTTGCCCAGGGATTTTTTTTTTCCTCCCTCCCTCCTTTCCTCCCCCCCTCTTCCTTCTCCAAGGCTCCAGTTCAACTGCAGCACAATGAAACTGTAGGCCTAGTTCAAAGTTTTCGCGAGCTAAAATGGAATGCTAGTTGTAAAATCCAAGTTTATAGACCATGTGGGAGTTTACAGCAGCATTAAGCATCAGTGCCATGTAGGAAAAGGGCTGTTAATGTTCTGGGGAGGGGGGCGGAGGGGCTGGCGGAGGACGGGGGGGTCACCGAGGATGCTTTGGGTACCACGCCGGGGGAGCGGACAAGCAGAATCAGGGCTTAGACATATCTATCTCGCCGGCCGGGGTGCGTGCACCTATATGGAGGGGCCATATAGGGTCTGGCGCCGGGTTTTGGGGCCGGCTCCCTGTTAACCGCAGAAGGCCTCGGCAAGGGGTTTTCTGAGCCCGGCCGGTGAAGCAGAGGTGGGAGTGAGACCCACAGGAAGAAAAAATGTGAATATTTGATGTCTTTGAACTTCAATAAAGTCAAGTCCATCACCTTTAACCCTTTCGTAATAAAGAGGAATCAGAGAGGGTCGCGGCTCCCCGGCCGCCCCGCCTCCGGGAAGCCGGGGGGGGGTCGCCTGGGGGGACCCACAGTTTCCCCCAGAAAAAAAAAAAAAAGAAAAAAAAGAAAAAGAAAAAGAAAAAAAACACAGCAAACCCAAACCCAAATATTGAACCCTGTGTGGCGTTTATGATGCTTAATATTTAACTCAGCCGCGCAGCATTTAATGCATCTCGAAGCAGGTTTAACACACCCGGCACACACTCTTTATTATTGTTATAAACCTTTTGATATCTTAACGCATGAAAAGTTTTTATAACTTTGTTTGGCGTAAAAGTTTTACAAGTTTTTTTTTTTTTTTTTTTTTTTTAATTCCCAGCACGCATTTAGGCATCTCCATCAGACAACTTTATTCCTACCTCCGATGTCCATCACAATAAAGCCTCCCTCATAGGCTGGGGAGCTTGCTCTGTGCCTACGTTAATGACACCCAGACTAATTACGAAGGCCCTTTCCATGTGACGTACAAACACACCAACCCAACCTGTTTCCTATTGCTCCCTGGATTTCATATACAACATATTGGAAGCAGCTCTGGCTTACTTTGTTGTGAAATATTGCAGAGAGGGAAGGAGGCGAGGGGGCAGGCTTCTAATTGGCTTCTTGCAGGATAATAATGTTCACTTATGTTGGCTTCCATACAAAGCAAATCATTTCCATTTTGGAAAAAAAAAAAAAAAAAAGAAAGAAAGAAAAAAGAAAGAAAAGCGGGGTTGGGGCTGGAGGGGAGGGGGGGGGATCTGCTGCAGGAGCTGCAAATGCTGGATGAAAGTGTCCAGGGATTCTCCTGGAGTTGGACGGGGCCGCTCACACCCACTCGCTCTTGCACACGCACCCACTTGCACACGCAGCACCCCACGACCCCACGCAGCCTCTGGTGAAGGTGCCAGAGCCCCGGGCAGGAGCACATAACCTTGACGGTGCGCTAAGAGCCGTCCTAAAGGAGAAGCCTCTTTGGTGGCATGTAAATAACCAACTTCAGCTGAACAACTCAGCAAGAGCGGCAAACAATAGCCATGAGGGGAAATCCATCCTTTTGACCATTTGCACTTTCCTCATGGGTTTGACGTTGGTTTGCAACTTGGCCAGAGCTGGGATTAGAAAAGGCGAAGAAGAAAGCCAGTGGTTTTGGCAAGTGGACTCGAATCGACCATCAATTGAGCTAATCCTCGCCTGTGGATCCTAGGGTGAATTCATTTATTTGTGTACGAGGAACTTTTATAGGAGCAATAGCTGGTCCCGACGGAGAGGCAGGGCTGGTAGAGGCAAGCAGGCAGCTCGCCCCAAGTCCCGGAGCCCTCTGCCAGGGACCCTGGTGGCCCATAACCTCGGCGAGAGGCGATTAAATCGGTTCTCCTGAAGCACCGCTCTGCCGGGGGGGGACAGGCGGCGAGTTTGCTGCTGAAATATGGGAGAGCCACCGGCAAGCAAGGGAGGGAGGTGGCGGCGGGGGCGGGGCCCGGGGGGGGGGTGAGAGAGGAATGAAACTTTGGGGAAGGAATTGCGGATTTGAGGCAAAGCGTTTGCAAAGTTGTGCTTCAGTTACCCCCTACCTCCCCACCCCCAAAGAAAAAAATCAATAACTCCCCCCAAAAATAGGGCACTGGGAGGAAATGGGGGCTGCAGGGCTGCGCTGCCCCTCTGCTCTCCGGGAAAAATATGAAATGATGACTTATATTATTTAGCCCCAAAATGGCGGCTCATTAAGGCCTTGCTTCTACGCCTTTCATAAAGTTGGGGAATATGCGGATGCACAGCATATGTTAGATTGAAGCACGTTCCTCTGCTTTTGATAACTTCTAAATTACAACATGAAACCACGAGAATGTGGTTTGCAACCTCATAAGCCTTTTTTTATCTGGAGTTGAGGAATTAGGCTAAAGCATATTGCTGATGGAGCCCATAAAAAACTTTATTCATTTTCGAAAAAAAAGGGGGAAGACTTAATGTAAACATTACAATTGTTTATGTGCTACAAGTAGCAAAGTAAATTCATTCGTTTTAATTGTTAAAAAGCGGCCTAATCCCTTTCTTTGAATTAAGTGATACACGCTTAAGCAAATCTGCAGTCCTCTGCTTTAAAGATGTGTTTGATATAAACCGTATGTGACTGTACAAATGACGGCTAAAACAGCCGAAACTCTGTGTCACACGCTGGGCTTTGCAGCCAGCGTGTGATTAAGAAAGCAGAAGATATTCGAGGTTATCTTCTAGGCTGAGGACTTCAGGTACGAGAAAATAAAAATTAGAAAATAAAATAAATGAGGATTCCGGGGATTTTTAAATAAAATTCTCTCTCCACACAGATGTTTCTCAGCAGCCTCGACCTCTGCGGCGGTATCTGCTTTTGGGAGGTGGAGAGCCTCAAATTCTAGGCAAATCGTGCAAAACAAAGCGTTCGGGCTGTGGCTCCATTATCCGCAGGTTATTCCAATGCTATAGGTGTGAAATTTGTCTTTACTCAGATTTTTCTTCCAAATGCTTCTTTTTGTTTTTCGACGAGAAACGGGAGTGTTAACAGTCCGTCCTCGTGGTGCTCTCCGTATTCTGTTAAAATTGTAATTGAAACAATAATGTTTATTTTGAAGCGCTCAGCAGACCGGAGTTGCCGCTTCAAACACGCCTTAAGAAGCCTGTTCAATTATCAGCGTTTTAACAAAGTTTGAAAGAAATCATTTTCCTATGGTCATATGGGTAAAATAGGAGTTCTTTGAGGTTTGCTGTTAACTTTCAGAGCAGCAGAGCCACATTTTAGCACGTCCTTCATTGTTTTCAATTTTTACCTTTCATCGTTACTCTTCGCCTCTTTCAACTTCTCTTTTTAACTTTATAAAAGGGGCTCTCCGAAATCCCGAGCTGCACCACATTTCCATCAAACGCTTCGGTTTTTTTCAGCTTATAAACCGCAGCGCGGCCGTGAGCCTTGCCCAGACAAAAACACCTTTAATTTTCGAAACGTGCAATAATCCACATTTTTAGAGCTCCCACACGGACCTCCCCACCTCTGCGAGAAACAATTCCCCCTTTTTGGGGGGCAATATTTAAGTTTGTTAACGCGGTTGGAAAATTAAAGGAAACACTTGAGCACTGAATAAACTTTTCCAAAATCCCCGTGTCACATTATTGCGCTCTGTCACCCTCGCCGCTCTTTCTTATAGATGAATTACACTTTCCAAATTTTGTCCTCATGATCAAAGGCAGGGGAAGGGGTCCGGACCCAGACCAGTATTTGGGTGCCTGCAGCCTGCTATGCTGGGGGCAGAAAATCTCGAACGCGGTTTTCAATACCACCTCAAGGAACATAATATCATTCCATAATTCTTTGACTTAAGTTACTCAGAAAGAAGGAAGCAGGGTAAGAGGGATTGTAAAGTTTGATAGATTTCTTGTGGTGATAGTTTACAGTTTCTAAGCCAACATATAAAGGCGTGGGTTTTATTTTTGCATCGCTGTTATTGTACTCCAGTGTACTTTGTCATAAATCAGAATTATTTCCGCTACAACATGGGGCATAATACCGGGCAGAAATACAAATTTAAGGTAATCATTAAAGTGTTGCTACCAAATACTTCCTCGAAGCGAAAATGAATGTTTGTAATAAAAACGTAAGAAAACTTGGTAAAAAATACAATGGGCATAAGAAGTACTTTCTCCACATAACTCACGGTTAAATAATTAGATTGAGAAGGGGACAGGTAAAATATTAGGTGGAAGTCTGAGGGATTCTTTGTCTTGGCAATTGTACACGTTTATGTACTCCCGGGCACAAGAGGGGCTTCGCTGTCATTTTTGCTCCCCCCTGCTCCCCTCGTCCCTGCCTGGCTTCCCCGGGCTGCCGGGCGCTGCTTTGGGGACATTTTAGGGCAATTACTCCGTCTGCGGCGCTGGGGACAATGGGAGGACCCGGGGGCCGCCCGCTCCACGCATCCTCCCTTCAGAACAGGGAACAAGGGGGACAAACCCCACTTTGGGGTGCTCAGTGGGATGGGGAAGTGGGGAAAGGCCGGGGCTGCTCCGGGACCCGCTCGCAGCCCCGAGCTTTCGAGGAAAAGCACCGGGCTGGCAGCCCGGGTGCGCGGCCGTCGAGCGTGGATATTGTTCCCCGAAAAGTGTGTAAAATTCAAAGTAGGTTATTAAAGTCCTTACCACGGGTAGACTCTCTCCTTTTAAGTTTTAATAGCATTTGTTCGTATTTATTTTCTGTAATTAGAGTAAAGCATTTTTCCCAACGGGGGTTCCACTTAGGCTGATGAATTTTATTTCTCTTTCCATTAATGACCCATGTTTATCATACTTCTAATTATTTTTAACTTTAAACAATATTCGGTCTCCTGGAGACGCTTCTGTGCTGCTTGCTAACGTCAACTTTCTTTTTCCATGGCCAAAAAACCATCACGGTCAAGTCGTGAAATATGCTCGTGTAATATTTTTATGAACAATCTGATTGTATATTTACTCGGCCCCCTTTGCTCCCGAAGATGCTGATGAGCAACTTGCGGAAGAGGCTTCCAACCCTTCCCCAACATTTGCATTAGTAGCTTGTGCTGGCAAAAACTGGTAAACAAAACGTCTGTGAACGGTGTAAATCTTTATTTTATACTCCCAACATTTACACATTCATAAAAGATGAGATTTCCACCACAGTTTTCTCTCTCCAGCAACCAGGATAGGGAGTTTTGCTCGAGATGCTATTGTGAAGCGCCTGGCTCTGTGGAGAAGCAAATTCGAATTATTTAATGTCATGTTTCCCTCTGATGTGCTCCGTGCAACTCGTTAATATCTCCTTCGACAAAAGCACACCAGAATACACGGCGAAAAAATCAGGAAAACATATTTAATCTTTAGGCAGACAATACAGGAAACTATGAGGTCAAATTTTGGTGTCCCAAAAAATGCACATGTGTAACTGTTTGACTGAGCAGCATAAATTATTGGCTAGCCACATCAGCTGCAAAAATAAAGTAGAAGAGGGAAAAAAAATCAAACCGGGGGAAAAAAGCAATATAATGCAAAATTGCATTGGTCTTTAATTTCATCACCTATAAATGAGAAAATATTGGCTCCCATACTAAAGTTTTATTCTTTGCTTATAAATATTATGTGGAATTTTCGTTGGATATCATAAAATTGAACGATTTCTATCAAACTGTTTTAAAAAGACCTATGCAGATAACACAAATAGAGGCAATAAAGTCGCAAATAGCTTTCCAGGGGAACCAAATGGCGTCTGAAGCCTACGAAAGCTTTTACTATGCTGGAGAAGAGGGCACACGAAATAGTATTATGCACTTTTAGGCTTTTTCGGCCTAAGATATTTAAACTTGTCCCACTTGATGCGGAGAGAAGACCCGCAAGTCTCTTGAAAGTTAAGTCGAGGGGAATTTTACAGCCCTGCTTTTGAAAATCTTTGGGAAAACAGGTTTGTAGACGTGAGAATATTTAAGTAGGACTTCACTCTAAACCGTTACAAATCACCCCAAACGGTCAAGTTCCACTTTCTGTGATACAATGTACACTTTTTTTTTTTTTTTCCACGATTTTGCTCCCTTTCTTTTTTTTCTTTTGATTTTTTTCTACTTTTGCTTTCTTTCTCTCTTTTTCTTTTTCTTCTTCTTTTTTTTTTTTCTTTTCTTATGAAAGGTGGCGTTTTCTTTTTGTTTCCCTTGAAAGTGACTCTGAACCCGTGTCTTTCTAATCGTAATGATCTTGAAATTCCGGGCTATCTCACTTTTTATTTATTTATTCGCGATTGCCCTAACCCGCCGCTTCACCTAGAATCAGAGCTCACCCGCCAGCACTGCAACATGCCGGGAAAATTATGAAAAAACTATAGAGTTTAATGGCTACACGATCTAGAAAACACCCAATAAATAGAAGGGGAGGGAGGGGGGGGCACAATAAACACGAAGGTTTCAATTCCTTCGCATTTAAGGCATCAAATCTTGCTCGGAGATGGTGCGATTTAAAAGTAAACAACAACTTGAGCTCCCATCACAGCGAATTTCTCCACAAAAGAGGAGAGGGGAAATATTGGAGAGAAAAGTAACTTTCCTCGTGTAATCTCCCCAGAAAAAATAATAATAATAATGATAATAAAATCCTAGCAAAACGGGAAAGTTTCATTTTGCCAATTCTTCTGCACGATATTTAGTGAGTCCCAGGTTGTTGGTTTTTTTTCTCCCTCCCTTCTTATTTCCTTAAGAGACACAGAGAGAAAGAGGGAGCAGACGGAGAGACAGACATACAGACAGGAGGGGAGAAACCCACCACAGCACCGCACTCGTGCAGTTCACCATCTGAAAAGTCGCTCCCTTTGAGCAAATTCGACCCCCTTTTCCCCTCCACGAGGAATTTTTGTGCACGACACCACACATGCCATTTTAGCCCAGAAACTTAAGACAGTTCGGAATGAAAGTGGATAATTAAAAAAAGCTGTCTTTGCAGGCTCAGGAAAGGCGAAGCTGCTTTGCTGCAGGAAAATGGGGAAATAAGAAAGGCAACCTAGGCTTTTATTGTCTTTTTCTTCACAAAAAAAAAAAAAAAAAAAAAAAAAATGCTGCTTGGGAAAAATCCAACCTGCTTAAGGAGCCTGGGCTTCGGGATTTCGGGGAAATGCCTGGCTGAAGGGCAGCAAGCAGCTCCCTGAATTATTCCCCCAATTTTCCCCCTATCTTCCCACATCTCCGTCGAAGCAGCCAAAGCAAAGCGGCTCCGAGCGCATCACCCCACCGCACCCCCAAAGCGTTTCCAGCCCCCCACTCCCGACCCCAAAATAATTTTAATTAGAATTAAAAGAGCAAGAAATAGAAGCAGCTCAGCAGCCGGCTGAGCCCAGAGGAGCTTGCCCGTGCCCGGGGCGGGGGGGACGGCGCAGCCGAGCAGAGGAAGGACGGGGGGGGGGGGGGGGGGTGTCCTCTGGCTGGCAGGCAACAATTAAAAATCACCATCGGTTTTGGGGTGCAAAAAGGCAACTCTGAGAAGGCACGGAGACAGTGCAAAAGGATAGTGGGGGAGCTGAGATTAAAAATAAAAATAAAAATACATTTTTTTCACCCTCTGCCCCCCTTCCTCCGCAATTTTTTTAATCATTCTTTTTTTTTTTCCCAAAAAATCTTCCTCCGAGATTTTTTTTTTTTTGAAAAAGGGGGGGGGGTCTCCCGCGATTTTTTTTTTCTCCTTCGCCCCTTTCCACGCGTGGCTCCGTTGGTAAACAAACTGGCGGGAGGGGAGCGGGGGCGGCGGGTCTCTGCCTTTGTTCAACGTGAAGGTCCCGGCCCGGTGCTGGCAGATGTCGCTGTTGCTCCACGGTGCCGCTCCCGGTCCCGACAACTTGACCCCCGTGACGTCGGCCCCGTCTGAATCATCAAGGCCATTTTCAATCCTCATTGGCCTGGGCATCACGTGGGGGGGGTGGGGGGGGGACCGATGCGTGGATAATTATGGTGCTTGATATTTTTTCCCCCTAAAAAAAAGATGTCAGCCCCTGGCTGGAGTATTCCTCCTTAAAAACCCTCTCTGAAAATGTCATGTCCCAACAATGTGACTTCTAACTCGTTTTTGATGGACTCGTTGGCCGGTACCTGTAGAGGGGAGAATTATTCCTCCAGCCAAGGGATGTACATGCAGCCTGGGAGCGATTTCAGCTGCGGAGTCATGAGGAACTGTGGAATTATCCCGTCTCTTTCCAAAAGGGACGAGGTGAATAGCGCTACCTTGTCTCTCAGCACCTATCCATCTTACCTTTCTCAGCTAGACACTTGGTGTGACCCCAAAAATACGTACAGGATCGAGCAACCTGTTGCAAGACAGCTCCCATCCTGCTCCTTCCCAACCAATGTCAAGGAAGAGAATGTTTGCTGTATGTATAACGCTGATAAAAGAGCTAAAAATGCCACAGAGACAGCCCTCTACCCCAACCAAATGCCTGAGTCTTGCCTAAATGACCATGAAGTCCCCGTTCCTAGCTACTACCGAGCAAGCCAAGGTTACCCCTCCATGGAGAAGACGTCAAACTGCAGCAATCCAAATGAGTTTGAGGCAAGTTTTGAATCCAGGGCGAGCCTGAACCCAAGGAATGAGCATCTGGAACCAGCACCACCACCTCCTCCACCTCCTCCGCCGCCCCCGGTGGCTAAAGTGAGTTTCCCCGAAAACACAAAAACAGATAATACTCAGAACACATCCACGAACGAAATTAAAACAGAAAAAAGCGCCCCAGCACCCAAAATAAGTCCTTCGGAAGCAGAGAAAGACCTGAATAAAAACACTGACACCAGCACTGACAATTCTGACAATGAAGCAAAAGGTAAGGGAATCATTCATTATCAGTAGCTAATTTCAGCAATTAGTAATCATCCATAGCTAATAAGAACAGTAATACGAATATGCAGTAATGTGCTCTGTATCCTGCCAACTTCTCCTCAAGAAATTGGCATAATAATGTTGTTTATTGTTGCTGACTTTTGAAATATATATATATATTCTTACTAGAAACCTTAACTTAAAAATATATGTATTAGAGCAGAGGGAAAGAAAAAAAAAAAAAAGAGAGAGAGCAGTCAGCTATTTGAAAAGTCGTCCTCTTGCTGTTTATATGGAGAAAAATTGCTGTGCATGTACTTATGAAAAAAAAAATGTCCTTGCAATCAACGCTGCAGAATGTGTTGAGATTAGGTGGCTTTGCAAAGACTCTGATATCGCAGTGACTTGGGTTTTGTTTGGGGGAGGGGTTCTTTGGGGGGTTTTGTGTTTTCTAAGGCAGATGAACCCTGTTTTTTCCCCTTCCCTTCATATCGCTTTCTATGCAAATGCTTTATTTCCGTATGCTAAGCGAATTTGTCTTCTTTGGCTTTGCTCAGTGTTAAATCTCGGGAAAGGGATGGAAAAGAAAAAGAAAGAAAATGCATGGAGTCTAATTTGCAGTTAGAAATATCTCAGGCTGGAGTTGTGCACTGTGGCTCATTTCATTGCTTAGAAGCTCGTTGAGACTCAGAGAGGAAAAAGAATTTTTTTTTTTTTTTTTTTTTTTTTTTTCCTGGCGAATTGAGGTCTTGTTTGCGAAGGGAAAAATGTTTCTGTGTGTTGAGCAGATGTTTTAACTTTGGGATTGTCTGAAAAGAGGCTTTCATTGACCACATTTTATTTTCACTGTAGAGACTGCATATGCGTGGAAATCTATGTATATTTGAATATGCGGGTCTGTTCCTGTCCTGATTCGAAGCTAGGTGGATTCAGGGGCTTCTTTCAGGTCAATAAGTGGCGATCATGTGAATGGAAGGATTGAATTTCCTTAAAAAGTTGGAGCAGAATTCTTGGTAGAAAATACTGCTCAGATCTAAGCAACGGCTTGCATGGTTTGCCTGTGGTATGTGGATGAAAATATCCGCCGTGTGTCAGGATCCGTGCTATAATTAGGGCTCAGGCAGCAGGAGGATGTCTGGGGTGTGCAGTGCTGTATGTGCATGCAGGGCTGCATGCATGTGGGTCGTGTGTGCCCCATGCACACATGCCTGGGCTCTGTGGCACGAGCAGAACCCATCTTCTGGCGTTTCCCCCTCCAAAATTGGCCTTTTTAAAAGCAGAACCCAGAACCACCGTTTTTCTCCCCCCTTTTTAGGCATTCGGCATCCAAAGGGAAATGATATTATCTGACAGTTGAGCTACAATTACACAAAAACGCAAAGTCAAGGTTATCAAAACCCCTGCAAACTTATCTGCACAAAGAGCCTGCAACGTCTATGCCAAGACAGGATTTGGTGGGAGTTAACCTGAAAGCAAGATTACGTTGGTTTTGATTTGTAATTGGGGCGGAAATAAAGAAATTAAGAAATTAAGATGAAGGTTTTCTTTCGGTTCAGATGTTAAACTTAAAATGGGTGCGTGGAGCAAGACGTGATTTCCCAGATATTTGCGTTTTAAAAGATATTCCGTGTCGGTTGCAGCTTTTTTAAATGGTCGGATCCAATTTGGGGCAGATTTTGTTTGCTTCTGCTGCTGTTGTTTCATTTTAAAATCTGCTACAGCTTAAGTTTTCGTTAATGTTGAACCAGGTTTTTTAGTCGTGCAGAAGGTAAGAGATCTTTCTAATGTAATTTAAGCGTTTGGGGAAAGATACTGTTTCAAAGG
>CM021762.1:2344930-2347661 GCA_011075105.1 Heteronetta atricapilla
AGCCCAGCGGTGGTGGTCCTCGAGTGCAAAGGCGCAGGTTGGCGCGGGGGAAAAAAAAAAAAGAAAAAAAAAAAAAAGAAAAAAAAAAAAAAAAAGAAAGTATTAAACTCTCTATATTTGACTTTTGTGGGTTAGCAAAATGGCAGGCTATCAGGTTTTCCCAAAGCAGGTTCAGATCCGGCGGGAATGGTGTGTTTTGGATTTTTGGCTGGCGGAGTGCGATATTTCGGGGGTTTCCCCTCGTTTGACTTGTTTTTTTTGCGAGCCTCAGGACGAAGTTTCTGTACAAGCCGTATATTTCGATTGCAAAAATAGCAATGTCCTTACTCCACAGGACAAGCGCTTGGTCTGAATGTTATAACCCAGATTGAGACAAAGTCTCCAGAATAAAATCACTTGCGATGAAGGAAATGTGTATGTTTAAGCATCGGTTTGAAAACATGTCGCTTTTCTTTGTTTGCTGTGTTAAATATGCTGTGTTTTAAGTGTGAAAAATACGGAATAGTTGTTGATTTTGGTTCAAAGCAATGTTGCATGGAGTATGGCTTTTTTCGTGATTATTTTAGGTTGAATACACCAGGCTGGAAAAATGTAATAAGCGAGTTCAAAAAAGGGTAAGGGAAGAAAAAAAAAGGAAGAAACTCATTCACAATACTGTAAATTAATATTTCAACAGGGACAAGGTTGATTACTGGTACTTTTAACCATAATTATTTGATATTAGTGCTGTGATAATTGAATGATTTAGAGGATTCATTACATGTATGATGAGTTTGCCTTCTCTGTATTAACTATCTGCAGATTTCTTTCCCTATCTTCTAACAGCATGTACAAGACAAAACAATATCTATTCTCTGTATATTAAGATTGATTTTATTTCTGAGAGACCACCCCCCTGGAGAGAAAGAGAAGAATCTAAAGTTAATATATGTTTAGCAACCCAACTCCAGAAATGCAATAAAAGTTAAAATCTCCCCTACTGTTTTTTAATTATGATATTAGATCAGGAAGAAGGACGGTGGGAATTTATTGCTTCAACTATTTTGTATAGATGTGCCTGTTTTTTATGTAAAAACATGGGTAGTCAAAAAGACACCATGCTGTTCGCCTTCATCTTTCTTCACGTAATATTGTTTGCTTTGTTGCTAATGTTCATGCACTTTCTGATGCTGTTATCAGAGTAAAATATTAGAGATATTACGATACGCTGGATTGCATAATTTTTCTTGCGTCTCTTTGTATAATGCTCCTCTCCCAGCAGGTGTAATTTTAAAACCTGGAGGCTTTTGCTCGTGTGTGTGCGTGTGTGTGTGAGCGCATTGCCTATGTATGAACTTTATCCTTTGCTGCTAGGAATGACTTTGGGTGGTTTTGCAAAATACCTCCTAGCCAAAGCAATGGGTCGGAGAAGTTGAGTAGGAGGCTGTGGGAAGATGGGGTTGCGTTGATAAACTCACCCGTTTTGCAGCAGGGGAAGAAGTGGGGTATATTTTGGTTTGGTTCCCCTCCTATTCCCCCCACTCCCCCCCCAAAAAAAAAAAAAAGAAAAAAAGAAAAGAAAAAAAGAAAGAAAACAAACAAGCAATCCTGGTTTACGCAGATATTTGCTCCGCTGCACTTGGAGCAAGTCTTCTGACGGCTCAGCACCTCACTGCGAGATGTGCCCGCTCTGGGGCTGCAAAAGGACCGGGGCTGCCGGGGGGGGAGCCGCGTAAGTGGCAGCAAATGTCCCCGCACCAGGTCGTTCCCTTTGGGTGTCGGGGTGTCCACCAAGTCCTTGCAGAGGCAGCGGGCTCCGCAGAGGAGCTGTGCAAGAAGCTGCTTGGAAAGGAGGGGTGGATGAGGGCAGAAACGGGGCATCTCCTCAATATTCTGTATTTTAAGCCATATCTGTGGTAGATGCAGGCAGGTTTAACACTGGGCTGATCTCCTGGAGGAGACGTTTGCACCAGGCCAGAGATATTGCGGTGCAGCTTGGGCTGGAATCCATCGCCTAAAGCAGCACCCTTCGCCCCTCCGCCTCCCTTCCACCCCCCCATGCATTTTGTGGGGTTATTGTCTTATTTGAGGGCACCAGACTCTTCCTAACACCTTGTGCTCGCTTTCAAGCTCGCTGGTGTGCAACTATAGCAGCCAAACAATAGAATTTGCAGACACAACTTGGAGCTTGCAACTATAGTTATCTATGCTAATTACAGGGTGTCTGACAGAAACATAATAAATGTAAAGGGAGAAGTATAGAAATATGTTTCTTCAGGCAGTATACAGTTCGCCTCTCTGGGTTCAGGCTTGTTTTCTTGCTCTTCTTTTAATTTACTTCTCTGGGAAATTTTTTTTCCCCTTCTCTTGACCTGCATTTCATATCACACCCAAAACCGAGCTAACCTGGTATGCCTCAGCGTGGCGTGGGGCTTCATTTCGTGCCCTCCCCGGCTGCTGCAGACAAGCTGCTGTTTGTGAACATCTGCAGTAGGCTTCGTCTGGTGGAGACCTGAAATTTTGGAAAAGGACACCATAACACACTTAAAGAAATTGTTCTGAGCTTTAATTGCACCTCGGAATTTATTGTCTATTACCCGTACCTCCAACACTGGAGAGACAGGAATTCTTAGCAACAAACAGAGGGGGGGTTGGGGGGGGGGGGGGGGGGGTAAAAACCAAATAAAATAAAAAAGAACGGAACTTTAAACTTAAAATACAAAATAATGTCTATACCACGTAGCGCGCCCAA
>CM021762.1:2347761-2358625 GCA_011075105.1 Heteronetta atricapilla
CCCCCCCCCCCCCCCCCCCCCCCCCCCCCCCCCCCCCCCCAAAGCACTTAAGCAGGTAAAAAACTCCTGCAGTGTCCTTTTAACTGAACACTGATTTTATTTGCCTTAGCTATGGCTCCCATATTGGGTTAGGTTGAAGTTTCCACGTTGATATAGGGCGCTGTGCGTGCAAGTTCCACCGGTCAGTTGTTGTCCTGGGGACCTTTCCCTGTATGATAACTTGTAAGAAACCCTTATTAAATATGATTTTCGAGCAGCCAAAGAATTTAGCAGGGGAAAAGGCAAAGCCTAAAGGCTGCAATCGCGCTGCTGCAAGAACCACGGATGGTATCTGGCCTGAAATTAATCTTTCTCCATATTTATTTACTTTAAGAGACAATCCTGGAATAAATAGAGGCATCTGGGGGATCAAGAAATATTTTGCAGCCTCTTCAGAGAGTCTGCTTTACATTCGTGCAATCTATTGTGTACAGTTTCTTCTCTCTCTCTCTCTCTTTTTAATAAAAGAAAAGGAGGGGTGAAGAAAAGGAACAAAAGACAGAAAGAACTTGGGCAGGCTAAAGAGGAAGGGAATGGGGAAGGACAAAGCAGGGGAAAGAAGGGAACTTTATCCTGAGCTGGGGCTGTGGATGCAGGCAGGCGCAGGGGCGTGCTGCTGGCTGGAAGTTGGCGCTGGCTGCAGGCTGACTTTCGTTTCGCTTATGGAGAGATATGAACCAGCACCTCCCTTCCCTGCTCCGGCACGGCTGGAGGTGTGCAGCGGGGCCGGGGGGGAAGGAGCGGCGAGAAAACGCCGATTTCTTTTTTAATCCGAACTTGACAGTGTTAATTGAACCGAGGGAAAGCGGGGGAATGTGCTTGTTCTTTTTTTTTTTTTTTTTTTTTTTTTTTCCTCCTCTCTCCCCTCCTTTTCCCCTCCCCGTGTGTGTGTGTGTGCGAGGAGGCTCCGTTTGTCTGCCTGTCAAGGGGGGCGCGGTGCCTGCTCGTCCCCGGGCCCCCCGGTGGAGCCCCCGGGCTGCCCCCGCGGACGGCTCCGGTCCCGGCCTCGGGGTGCCCCGGGCGGGCACAGCAGCCGCAGCCCCTCTCTGCAGGAAGGCGGCGGTTGCTGCTGGCTCTCAGGCCTGCAGTTGCAGCACGGATGCCCCCCACCCCACCCCCAGTTGCTGCCTTTTCCTTACCATCAGATTTCTCAAAAAAAAAAAAAAAAAAAGATTATTCTTTAAAAATGCAAAAATCAAAGAAAGCAGTGTCACTTCAGTGAGCAGGCTCTCCAGTAGTGTTTCTTTTTTTCCCCTCCCTCTTCTGTCTTTTTATTTTATTAGGATTATATTTGTCTCCGTTCCTTCCAATCAGGGGAGAATTTCTCAAAGCGAAACTAAAAGATTTCGAAGTAAGCAGAGAGCCCAGGGCAGGGAAGGGATGCAGCTCGGGCTGAGCACACACAGCACTTGCAGGGAGCAGGGCGAACATGGGAAGAAGCACTTAGCTCCGAAAAGGTGTCAGAAGTCAACTGGCCAGGACAGTGCTCAGACAAAGGCTTGATTTTCTGTAACGTCCTAATTTGCGAAGCGATTTTTTTTCCCCTCCCTCCACCAGGAATAAAACAAAACAAAATAAAACGCTCCTACAGCTTGTGGACTGCTAGTGTTAGTTTTTCTAAATGCAATTAAGTTTCATCCCCCTGCAGATTCAAAAAGGGGAGGTGAGAGGAAAAAGATATTAGTCTGCCTGGAAGGGATCTGATAGTTCACCATCATTTCAGAAGAGGTAATCTCCCATTAAACAAGTATCGAAGCTTTTGTGGAGGCATAAGAGTCTAGCTGGAGCGTGCATAAGAGATGCGAGATAACCTTGTAGCTGCTGAATTCAATGGCAAGGCGTGTTTTAATTCTATGTGGATGTTTGCTTGGAGCCACTACTACTTAAAAAGAAGAATATCTCAGGATCTTGCTTTCTTTGCCCTGCACTCTGAGTGGACTTTATTCACGTAACTTTGCATTCATCCATGGGGATGGTTTCATGTCGAGATAAGCGTGAAAGGAGAATATTTCATGTGGGTTCACATCGTGTTTTGGGATTCTGCAGCTAACCGGGGAGAAAACGTTGTCTTGAGCCGTGTCTTTAGTTTGCTTTAAGGTGAAGTGTCTCCATCTCTGCTTTGTACTGCTTAATTCTCAGAGACGAGCAGGCTCTGAATGGAAGGGGTTTGTATTACAAGCGCTATGATTTTTTTTTTTGTAGATCCCACAACAATATGGGGAGTGAATAATTCTATGTGCTGGAGGTTTCCGTGTAAATAAAATAAATTTTGCAAGATATGTTTGCCTTTGTGTAACACCAAAATGCACCATCCACGACTAATTTAGTGACCTTGTCTGCTTGCTTTAAGGTTACAAAAACTGCTGCTCTTCATTATAACTCTGTTGCTTGGGTAATTTCTGCTCGTTTTGTGGTTCGTCTGTGGTATATTCTGACATATTTTTCCTCTGGAAAACGTCCCCATTGCCTCTGCTTTTCGGTGCTTCTCTCCCTCTGCGTGCTCAGTCCCTTTCTCTCTCCCTCCTTCTCCCTCTGCCTCTTTTTCTTTCTCTCTCTCCCCTTCTGCATATACGTCTGCAGACAACCCTTCTTTTGTAAGGATTTTCTTTAGAATATTCCACCAAAGTAGAAAAGCCAAGCTGCTTTTTCCCCTGCACATGTCACATCCCAGTATATTAGCAGCCTTGCACAGTAAGTATTTTAAAAATGGGAATAGATAAAAGAATGATGACCATATATTTTTTTTCTCGTGAACATAAGAATAACCATCATTGGAGAGTTGTGATTGACAGATAAATTGGTCTCGATAAAGGCCAAAGAAGACATTCTGCTCCTGCAGGAATATTTCCCTTTAAGGGCTCACATAAAGCAGGGGACTTAAAACGGAACGAGGAATAAATTCTGTGGGTGACCGAGTTGATGTTTCTTCCCTTCGAATTTGGAAAACCTTGAATCTCCTCACAAACATCCCCCCCTTCATATTTTTCTTTTAAAGCCTTCCCTATTTTCCGAGAGGGAAATCTTATTTCTAGCAGCTGTGAGGGCAGCCTGCTGCAGCTTTTTACTCGAATTAAGGTGCAGGATTTTATCTTGGCTCAGCTGAGGCATGTAACTTTTGAGGTTCTGGAGGCTCTCCTCTCAGCATCACGTCTTCTCGCCTGTTTGTGCCCGGATCTGTTTTAATCCCTTTTCTCCTAATGCTCGAATTTCCCATGCAAGTTGCTGGGAAAGAAAAAAAAAAAAAAAAGGAAAAAAAAAAAAAAAAAGGAATACAATTCTGTCATGTGTGTATGTGTGTTCATGGGACCTGCACAGACTGTACAGCGTGTGTGTCACTGGTGAACGCTGCATCACTGGAGACACACTGCCCACCCCCTGTGCCTTCCTGCCTGCCTGTCTCTCCCTAGGAGGAACCACCACCGTTTTCTGAGCCCACACTTTTTCTTGTTCTTGCAAATTTTGACCATTTCCCTCTCTCCCCACCATGTCACCCCAGCCCTATAAAACCCGAGGTGATGAATAGCCCTGGAGAGCCTAGACAATCCAGATTATTATTTTCTTGTTTGGTTTCTTGAAAAAAAAAATAATGAGAGGTTATTTTTGGTTAGGCATCTTTTTTCTTTCTTTCTTTCTTTCCAGAGAAATCGCCTAACTCCATTCTTTCAGACTCCAATGGGCGTGAGCTATTTACCTACCTGTCTTTCCTTACAAAGGAAAGGTTATTCTCTCAAAATGCAGGCAGGGTATCACGGGTTTTTTAACGCTCCCAACTTCTTCAATCGATTTGGTGCAAAAAGAAAAGTTTCCACGCGTTTTAAAAAAACAAAAATAAGAACAATCATGTGCCAACCACACATTGTTGCTCGCTCCTAATACGCAAAAGCGTTCCCATCCTCAGCTACGCCTTATAGCTGAAAGTCAGTCTTACAGTTTTATTTAATGAACGACACATTTATGAACAATCAAATGATCCTCGTAAAAATTTTATTGAAGGACATAAAAACATCCACGACTACTTGCCGAATAATGCAGCCTTTCACTGCAAAAGCTCTTTCCTTTTTTTTTTTTTTTTTTTTTTTTTTTTTTTTTAAAGTGGTGGTGGTGGTGTTATTATTTTCCCTTCCTCTTTTCAAAGGTGCTCCTCACATCTACACATTTTGGTTTTCCTCCGGAAGACACTTAATTTTGCAAAGCAGGAATGGATGTGCCTGTGCCCCCCAGATTTTTCAGCTGTTAGTAGGCAGGCTGACGGTTTAGGCATCGCTGAAAAAAAAAAAAAAAAAAAAAAAAAAAAAAAATGACAAAAGCTCCGTTTGTGCCTAGAAGTCTCTCCCCCCACGGTCCTTTGGCGAAGTGCGGTGGGGAGCCCAACTCTAAGCCCACTTCGCCCCGCTCCCCTCGCCACCCGAGATATTCAATTTTCACGTAGCCAGCCTAGCCTGGGAGCTGCAGAATCGAAGGACAGAGACAAATTACGTCAAGAAATAGTTCCTGCGCTACCTTCTCCGGTTACCTTCCACCTTCCTCAGCCCTGGGGTCGCCGTGCCCGGCTCGGGCAGGGCAGCCCCCGGCCCCCGCGGAGCCGCCTCCCGCCTCCCCCGCTCCGCGTTATTTCCAGCGCTTTTAGCAAAAGCCAGGTCGCATAGGCGCTATTAAAAAAAGACCTGCGGATTGATCCACGCTATATTTTTGGGTAAATACAATCACGTGAGGGCGGGCAGCCAATGGCAAACTGGGAAAGGCTGAAAAAATAATTACCTGCCCTGATTGTTCTATGAGAAGATAAAAAGTACACATACAGTTCATACAATAATCTTATGAATGTAAAAGAGGGGGAACCATGTCGGCTTCTGGCCCCATAAGCAACTACTATGTAGACTCCTTGATAAGCCATGAAAACGAAGAGCTCTTGGCCTCCAGGTTCCCCACCACTGCCTCCCACCCGGCTGCTGCCAGACCTTCAGGATTAGTCCCGGACTGTGCCGACTTTCCTTCCTGCAGTTTCGCCCCCAAGCCGGCCGTTTTTACAACCTCCTGGGCTCCCGTGCACTCCCAGTCGTCCGTGGGCTACCACCCGTACGCCCCCCAGGCGCCCGTGGGGGCCGAGCCCAGGTACATGCGGACTTGGCTGGAGCCCCTCGCCGGGGCCGTCTCCTTCCCGGCCTTCGCACCCGGCGGCCGCCCCTACGGCCTCAAACCCGACGCCTTCCCCGGGCGGAGGGCAGAATGCGGCCCCGCGGACGGCCGCGGCTACCCGGACTACATGTACGCGGCTCCCGGGGAGCTGAGAGACAGAGCAGCGCAGACAATTCCTTCCCCGGAGTCCGAAGCCATCGCTTCCAGCAAACACAAAGAAGAAAAGCACGAATTAGACCCTAGTAAGTCGAAGTCATTCTTGTTTACAACCGGGGAGGCATTACAGCTTCCAGGACCGTACTCAATAAAATGAAATTACCTTAGAGAGCCCGACCCTAAAACTCCAGATATGCAGGAAGATCTGGGGGTTTGAGAGAGTCCGCCTAGCAGAGCCTGAGAGCGAATATCTGTACTTTGTTTTGGGCTGTTTAGGCTATTTTTGCAGGGGGGCTGTTGGCTGCTTTGATCAAATATTCATCACCTTCCACTGGGGGGAATTAAAAAAAAAAAAAAAAAAGGAAGGAAAGGCAGGGAGTGCGTGTGCGAGGGGGCTAGGCAGGGGGAGAAGCTTCTTTGCTTTCAAATATTTCCACTTTCAAAGAAGGAGGACGAGCTGCAGCTATCTCCCTGCTGGCTGGAAGTGAACGTGTTGCTGTGGGGGTTTGGGAGGGGAAAGGAGGCTCTCTGAATAAATGCAGAGGTGTCTCTTTATCTGTTTGAAAAATCAAGAGGAGCTGCACCCGTGCAATTGTTCCTAAAATATCCCAGCACGTGGGAATAAAGGAAAAGGTGGGTACCCTGGGCGGGGGGGCCGGGGGGAGAAGGAGCGAGGAGGAAAATTGGGATGGGGAAGGCAAGAGCTGAGTGCGCGCAGGCAGCTGGGGGCAAAAGGCAGCGAGCGCAGGACATTGGACCATACACTTGAAGAAACATCTTCTGCAGCCCAAGTGAGAGAGGGAGGGAAAAAAAACAAGCACCACGAAACCTTGAACACGGGGAGGGGGGGGGCAGCAGCGGGGTCAGGTAACCACCAGCATCACCCGCACCTCCAGCCTGCAAGCGGGGACCGGGCTCTGCCCCAAAAATGCTGCAAAACCCCCGCTGGAGCTGGACTCAGCCCCAGCCGTGGGGCTAGCAGGGGGGGCCCGGGGTGCACCATGTGCAGGCTGCACCTCCTGGCCTAACTTTGGGCTCGAAAGGCGGTTTTCGAGCGTTGAGCTGGGTGGCAGCAGCTGGGAGCACCTTTGTGGCTCTGTATCTCGCTGCCTATCTCACACCTCTATTTATTACACGCGGGCCGGTGCCAGGCACCCTCGTGATAAAAATCAGGCAAGGAATCAGGGGGCGAACGCCTGGCTTTTGGCTGCCAGGGAGCTCCCTAAAACGGGGAGAGAGCGAAGGAGGCGAGCACCGCTCTCCCTGCCCAGCCGAGTGGGGCTGTGCGAGGTCCTAAAGGCTAGGAAAAAGCTATTTCTGGGAGCCAGGGGGGCACCTCGAGTGTCATCTTAAGATATTACAAAAATAAACTGGACTTTCCAGGTCTGTGAAAGCTTCGAGGGAAAGTATTGGAGAGCTGAGGTTGTAAAAAGAGTTTATGGGCCTATGAAATGGTGGGAATTTTGACTTTTTATGACTATGTTCTTAGATTACTGCTAGTAGCAGTCATGTGGATAATTATTATTTTAAACCCATTGCTACAGTTTTATTTACTGAAACTTTTATGTGAGAACAGCAGCAAAAGAAAAGGAAATGACCCCTCCAAAATAAACAGATTAAACTCTTCTGAAGGTCACTTAAAATATTTAGGTAAGATCTGCTAATTAAACAGGTTTCTTTCTATGGACACTCCAGGACGTGGTGGGGGGAGGGAAGAAAGGCAGCTGTATACATTGATTTCTTTTTCCAAAAAAAAAAAAAAATATCTTCTTTCTCAGACAATCCCGTCGCAAATTGGATTCATGCGCGCTCCACGAGGAAGAAAAGATGTCCTTACACAAAGTATCAGACCCTGGAACTGGAAAAAGAGTTTTTATTCAATATGTACCTTACACGGGACCGGAGGTACGAAGTAGCCAGAGTCCTTAATCTCACTGAACGCCAAGTCAAAATCTGGTTTCAGAACAGGCGAATGAAAATGAAGAAAATGAATAAAGAAAAAACCGATAAAGAACAGCAATAAAGTTGGCAAAGTCCAGTCAATGAGAATCGAGGGTGGAAAAAAAGAAAAAAAAAAAAAAAAAAAAAAAAGAGGCTGTTTTTGGGGGTTGAAATGTTTCTGACTTTGAATGTGCGGATGAATGTTTAGCATTATAGGCAAACACAGCAAGCGTTTTGGGACACGAGTCTTTTCTAAAATGCAACTAAATAAAAGAAAGATGTTTGGGGGGGTTGTTTTCTCTTCCTTTCTTCTTCCTCATTTTTTTGTTTTGTCCTCCTCAGAAAACAAACACAAGAAGTACTTGAATTATTATTTTTTTTTAGTATTTTATTTCATAAGTTAAACTGATCCAGTATTTTTATTTTTTAATTCCGTGAGCTCGTGAGTGAATATTTTGTACAAAAGAGAGGAAACAGAGAAAAGAGACTGAAGGGAATATGGCTCAATGATGTTCTGTCATGGTGTTGAACGTTTCTGCTGTACTTATTTGTGTATTTTATTCTCGTCTCAGAACCGTTCTGTAATATTGTTATGTTCGCTATTGTAGAGCAGCTCTATGTAAATATACCTAACGTCACGGAGAAAAAAAAAAAAAAAAGAAAGAAAAAAAAAAAAAGAAAGAAAAAAAAAAATCTCATCATGGAGGTGTCTTTATTCAGAGCCCTCTGCAGAGGAGCAGCCCCGGGGCTTTGCCGGTGCCGGTGCCGCAGCCTCGGCGGGGTGGACCCGGGCATCCCCCTCAGGCAGAGGAGAGCGGAGCTTTCTGCTTCCTTCCCCAGCACTTTTATATTTCACAGTACCATAATAAAAGGCGCTGAGGTAAGGGTTATATGTGCCATCAATTTTTAGATTGGGATAATTAATTGTACTAATTTATGACCCCAGGCAATCGAAGTATATGTAAAAAGCCTAAATATGGATGCTGGGAATAGAGGAGCTGGCAAAGGCATCCGCTCTCTGCCATCCGCTCAGGGGGAGCTTCTGCGATACCGATGGGTTGCCAAAACTTGGAGCAGTGCTGGAAGTGCTGCTCCTCGCAAGACAGCCGGAGCTGCCCAGGAGGAAGGGAAAAAAAAAAAAAGGATTAAAAAAAAAAAAAAAGGCTCGGGTGGAGAGGAGCTGCGGGAGAGAAAGAGCAGGGGAATAAAGCAATGCGTGGTGGCGATGCGGCACTCTGCGATTTTTCGGGCTAAAAGACAAAAAGGCAGAATTCCCTCCCTTGGCCCTACACGGGGAGGAAATAATAAAAAAAAAGGGGGGGGGGGGGGAGGCTGTTGGCTGTGGAAAGGTCAAACCCCACCGTCCTGCCAGGGCGAAGTGGGTCGGGGCTTTCTGGATCTGCAGGGGCTTGTGCAGAGGCGAGAAAACGCTGCCCATAGCGCGCTAGAGCCGGGATTTATCAATGGCTCCTTCTCTGGGCGCTTTCCAGGCTGCTGAATGAGAAACAAGAGGCAGGAGATTGTATAAAAAATGAGCAGCGAGGGATGTTTAATCATAAAAACTTGTTATAGGTCCCTTTCTTTAATGAAATGAGTGGAGCAGCGTTTTAATCTTTCTAATCAAAACCAGATCAGGCGAGCAAGATACGTTTGTCGCCCTCGTCCCAGTTCCTCCGAAATAAAAAAATCTGGAAGCGATTACTTCTGCTGATCTCATAAAATATTGCTCTTTAATATTTCTTGCTTAAGCATTTGGAGGATTTTTTCCCCTTCCCTGATTTGTGTCCCCGCTTTTAGAGCGGGCTCTATTTTTGTCACCGGCGGGGGACAGGCGCACCGCGGTCTATCAGCGAAGCCATCCCTGGAGCAAGGGAAGCTAAAAGCCCTTTTACAATCCCAGTTTTGTGCTAGGTCTGTTTGGAAAACCTTAACGAGCGCAATGAAATGGTCAGGTTAGAAAACATTTTAGCAGAGTGAAGATTTATGGACAAAAAAAAAAAAAAAAAAAGGAGGGGGGATCTTTCTGCCTCGTGTCAATTCATTTTTATTATTGTTATTATTAATATTATTTTCCCTCCCGTCTGCTTCTCTGTCTGCGTTCATCCCGGCTCGAATAAAGGATGAAATCTTGCAGGTTTGAGAAGCCACTCGCCCACCTCCTCTTGGCGAGAGGAGCGAAATCTCTCCGTTTTATTGTTATTAATTAAGAGAAAATCCCAATCATCATCTGGACAGGACTTTGGAAGCAGTTTCGGACCCGGCTCTCTGGAGGGGCTTGTCAGGAGTGTTTAGCGATGTTGAAAAGACATGATGTATGGAAGTTCATTTTGGCCCCCTTTCATTCAAATGGATCTCATTTCCAGTGAGACCACAGCCTGCTCCCTCCCTCCCCCAGCCCTCCCCTCCCTCCCCAGCTTCTTCCTCCCTGCCGCAGCCTCCGCTCAGCCTCCGGTCCCATTAGAGCCGACGGGCAGCGGAGGAGATGCCCCTTTGTCTGCACCGAGCTGCTGCCGGGGCTTTCTTTTGTTGCTGGTGGGTTGGGTTGGGTTAAAATCCTGCCGCAGTTTTAGTTCATGTGCAAGGCCCCCGGTATCCTCACCCCCCGGTGCAGGGTTGCACCAGTTATAAAATGCCATTTGGCCCTGCTGGGAGGCTGCGCTGGTGCGCCTCAGCCATTGAATTTCTCCGCCGCCGCAGCCCTCGCCTCCTCCAGTGGTGAAAAAAAACCCAGTGTGGTTTAAAATAAATAATAATAATAAGATTTTTTTTTTTTTAAAAAAAAAAAAAGGGAAAAAAAAAAACCAGCAGCCGGCCATCACCGAGCAGCACAGCTCGTGGCCAGCCTTTCCCCGGATTAATGCATCAAAATGCTCCAATTTCGGCATTCTTTGACATATGGCGCGTGTGTGCAGACGCATACTGATACAGCTATTGTGTGCCTGCGCTGGTGAACATGCACATGTATTTCTGCCCAGGGAGAGAGGTAAAGATGTGCTTATGGCTGAGCCCATGCTCACGGAGATAGAAATATGTATGCTTAATATACGTGCGTGGCTATAAGGTCCTCGGTGTGTCGGGTGCGTGTGTGGTTTGTGTGTGCCGGGTTTCAAATCTGCCCTTTTGTAAGGCACACAAAACCGACAGGACCCTACAGCTGTCCATAGGTACATTTCCGCAGCCAAAAAAATGCCACTTTTACAACTCTGTTTGTCTCACTGCTATGCGGGGCTGAATAGGAGCGAACAAAACAGGACCCTAGATCTGGCTAGACGTCTGGCTTTAATTGCTTTATGGTTTAAATAAGGTGGGTGCTCTTCTCTTTGAAACCGGATTATTGGAATGTTTTGTCTACAAGCTACAAACAACAGACCCCCTCGGACGAGGGGAGGTAAAAAAATAAAATAAAACCCCAACCCCAAGCCAAAACTGATAAAAGCGGGGAGGCTGCGGGGGGGGGGGGGGGGGGGGGGGCACATCTGGTGGGTTTGTTTGGCCCTGCCTGCGTGTGTACACACATTGTGCTGCCTTTTTTTTTTTTTTTTCCTTTTTTTAAAAAAATGGGTGAAAGACTGGGGGGGGGGGGGGGGGGGGG
>CM021762.1:2361987-2376092 GCA_011075105.1 Heteronetta atricapilla
CCCCCCCCCCCCCCCGGCACACACCACCTTTCCTTCACCCCTTCCCCCCACCCCAACAAACCCCCCCCCGAGCGCCCCCAAATCGCTGTCATTTCCCTCGCAGCCTGTCTCAGTGTGGCGGAGTGATGTGTACATATCGCGTGTGAGGGGAGAGAGAGGAGGAAAAAAAAAAAAAAAAAAAAAAAAAAAAAAAGCCACACCACCGGGATTTTGAGGAATTTGCCTGTGGTGTTAAAGGGAAGGAGCAGAGTTACAGAGAAATTGAGAGAGAGAGCTCTACCTACCGACAGATTACAAGAGAAGTCAAGAGCACCGAGAACCAACCGTACAGACACACAGAGGCACCATGAAACGCCTTTGAGATCGCATTAAAAAAAAAAAAAAAGCCACTAAAAAGCAGGACTTGAGACAGTCCAGGGACAATCTCGCACTAATCTAGAATTAAAGCCGTCTTTTTTTTTTTTTTTTTTTTTTTCCTTTTTTTTTTTTTTTTTTTTTTTTGCATGCGAGGGTCATGAGTTCCTACTTTGTAAATCCTCTCTTTTCCAAGTACAAAGGCGGTGAATCGCTGGAGCCAACTTACTACGACTGCAGATTTCCACAAAGTGTTAGCAGGAGCCATGCTCTCGTGTATGGTCCGGGCACTACTGCTCCCACCTTCCAGCACCCTTCACACCACGTCCAAGAGTTTTTCCACCACGGAACCTCGAGCATCTCCAACTCTGGATACCAGCAAAACCCATGCGCCTTGGCGTGTCACGGAGACGCTTCTAAATTCTATGGATATGAAGCTCTACCGAGGCAATCGCTTTATGGTGCTCAGCAAGAGACGACTGTTGTACAATATCCTGACTGTAAATCGTCTTCCAACAGTAACTCTAGCGAGGGACAAGGGCATTTAAATCAAAATTCGTCTCCCAGTCTCATGTTCCCATGGATGAGACCTCACGGTTAGGACCTTTTTTTCCTCCTCCTTAAATGTTTTCCTTTATTTTTTCTCTCTTTCTCTCCCTCTCTCTCTCCCTCCCCTCTGTCTGTCTGTCTGTCTGTCTATCTATATATGTATGTATGCATATACAAGCACAAACATATGTATATATGTATATACACTCGCACATACACACATATGCATACATATATATATAAATATAAGAGGCGTAGATGTAAAATATGAAAAGAATGAGCAGTTTTGTGCTAATGTTTCTTCTTTTTAGGAAGACCTTTGAAAGCAAACAAGACAGCAGTTACTAGAGAGCCAGCAAGGTGATTCCCTGCAAAAGGCTTAAATCACAATAAAGTAAAACTTGTTTTTTATTGCTTGCCTTGAGGATAGGCAATAAGATACAGCTCCCACGAGGTTATTTGCATGTTGATAATACACTGCTCTTTAAAATGTCATATAGCCTTTCATAACCGCTTGGAGACGAAGCCTGAAAGGTGGGAACTTGTATAAGTATTACTAATACTTTACATCTGTTTCTTAAAGCCTAGAGATAAAAGTTTAAGCAGAAAAGGAAACTTAGCTCAGAGCTATGGGGTGGGGTGGAGGAGAACATTATACTGTCCTGGGTTAAAGAAGGGGGTGGGAAATTCAAAATAATTTGGGCTGAATGGAACTTTGCTCATGTGAAGTCCAGATAATTGCACAGAAACCTAAATACTTCAAAGTACAAGTTTCCCCCACCTAAGGACCAAGGTTGTCTAGAAGCCTTGTTAATTCAAAACATGTGAAGGTTAGTGTTAATTTTAAGGACAATCAGAGCACCAAAGTTTCTCCCTTAGCCCCCTACACCTAGAAAATTGAAAAAGAAAGAAGAAAAGAGAAAGAAAAGAAATAGGAAGGAGCTCTGGCTAATGTAGAGAGGATGTGGCCCAGAAAGGCTGGGAGATAGACGCAGAGGAAAACATTATATTTATCTAAGCTTTGACCTAGAGGTAGTCTCAAGGATGCAATCATTTCAAGCTGAAGCATATTTTGCCTTTTTTTTTTCAAATGCATTGTTTTTCTCATTAAGAAAGGGCTTTGCAGAAGGAAGTGCAGGGGCTCAGCTGCACATACCTACGTCCTCTTTCTTTCTTTTTGACTATTGCTACAAATGTCCACCTCGAGTTGTTTTAAATGCAGTCTCTGTGTTTGCACAGGCACATATCCATCTTTGTATGTGTGTGCTTTAGAGACATACATAACCGAGAGGACAGGCGTAGGGAATATTATTGGAAAATCCTAATTCTCAGGGTGTAAATATTATCAAACAGCAGGACCTTGAGCCTGTATTTTGGGGAAAAAAAAAAAAAAAAAAAAAAAAAGATTTGGAAAAGGAAAACAGAGATGGACATTTTGGAAAATAATAATAAGAAGAAAATATAAAGAAAGGAAAAAAATATGAAAGGCAGAATGGGAGGAGAAGGAGAAAGGCTGGGAGGATTTCACGGTGAACAATGCAGCCTTCATAGAAAAAAAATGTTTTGTTTTTTTTTTTCTTTCTTTTTTTTAATTGAGCTGGCCAGCACGACTCACCATACAGAATCACCTTTTGGGAAACTGGAAACATCTCTTTTGTGAATGAGCTTGACAGCCAGGTCCCCACACCCATCCAAAAGCAGCCAGAGCTGAATATTCCCCAGAAAGAGCCAGGGAGGGACAGCCAGCTAACGTTAGCAGCCCCCATAGCAGCGATATGATTATTAACCCTAATAACCCAGCGACTTTCTCGGAGTGCCTTCAGTATGCAAAAAGGCTGAAGGGGGGCTTTTTTTTTTGGAGGGGGGGGGGGGGCAGCAGATTCTCTAGGAAAATCCAGGCGAGGGGGGCCGGGGGAGGGAAGAGCGCAGCCTCCGAGGGGGGAGAGCCACGAAGTTATTTTTTTTGTGTGTCCTACAGCTCCCGGAAGACGCAGCGGCAGACAAACTTACAGCCGGTACCAGACCCTGGAGTTAGAAAAGGAGTTCCTCTTCAACCCGTATTTGACACGGAAGCGGCGGATTGAGGTCTCTCACGCCCTGGGACTGACCGAGAGACAAGTGAAGATCTGGTTCCAGAACAGGAGGATGAAGTGGAAAAAAGAAAACAACAAAGATAAGCTGCCGGGGGCCAGGGACGAGGAGAAAACGGAAGAAGAAGGGAATGAAGAAGAGGAAAAAGAAGAGGAGGAAAAAGAAGAAAGCAAGGACTGATTTCTCAGCCCCTTGAAGTCTCGTTTTATGGCAGATGATAAATCGAGATGTTTACGACGGTCATTTGCTTTTATAGAGTATAGAATGGAGAGGCTCACACAGCAGTAACTACCTGTCAAACAGTTGTAGCCTTTTTTATTGTCATAGAAACTTCCCCTACTTTTTTTCCCCCCTCTTTTTTTTTTTTTTTTTTTTTTTTTTTAATAGCTGCGTTTTTAGTTCAGTAAGTACATAGTTGGCTTGACTGCAACAGCAGGGGAAAAAATGATCCAGCAAAGCCAAACAACCCCCACCCAACAGCCCAAAGCAAGCCTGGAAGCAAATGTCACTGTTCGCCCCTGCTCCCCCTGCCTCGCTGCACCCAGCGATGGGTGCAGGAGATGTATTTATTTGAACAGCTTTGACTTTGCCTTTTTCGCTTGGTTTTGCCCCCAGGGGAAGTGCGAGTGTGCTTCCAGCTTCTTCAGCCTGTTCGGGTAGGGGCTGGCTGGGCAGAGCTCCTTTCCCCCAAGCCATTTATCCGCTCCCTCTTAGGGGCCGCTCCTGCAGCCCCTGCGAGATAAGGACGGGATAAGGACGGGCGACCCTACCTGGGAGCGCCCTCAGACACCCGCACCACTTCCAGCGGGCTCTGGCTGTATATAAAAAATGCCTTTTTCCCTAAGATAGGCCAAAATCCTCCCCCCCCCCCTCCCCCCTTCATTTCTATAGGCGCTGTTTACCTTCTGGCTGTGTGAGCACTCGAAATTCTTCATGTACTACCTAAAGGGAAAACCTGCAATAATTATCAAATCTATTATCAACATGGGGCTTACATATCCTAAAATTTACTTGCTCAGAATTTATTTAAGAGAGAGAGAGCTGTGTTTCTGCCCTGATGCAAGCTACTAAGTAGCATAAAATAATAATAAAAAATAATAAAAAAAACACCTTGTATTGTACTTTATCACTACCTATAGAAGGAGTCATGCTTTGAAAGTATTTGTAATGCGGTTTTATTGTCGTTTGTTGCTGCTTATTTTCTTGAAAAAAAAATAAAAAAAAAATCCCAACAACTGAAACTGCCTAGTTGAGAACGCACAGTATTGTATTATTTTATTGTGCTTATAAAGTAGTGTAGAACTAAATTGCACTGAATGTATAGTTATCTATTTGTCTTGACTTATCTGTTAATGCAACATGCTCGAAACAAAAAAAAAAAAAAATCGTCATTTGTTTTATGTAAAAGCATAGTTCTGCGTGTTCAACCTCTGAATGTAGCAATTTCAGCCAGAAAAAAAAAAAAAAAAAAAAATCTGGACACCGTGGATTTGTATTGTATACGTGAGACATTACGTAAATAATAATTATAATAATAATAATAATAATAAAAGATTTTAAAAGGACTGCGTTGCCTGCTGTGCTATGCCTTTATTTGGGACGTGCTGTGATGGGCGAGGAGGGGGCTCTGGGGGATATTTCGTGCCCCAGCCCCTCCTGGCACCCTTCAGCCCCCAGCCCTGGCGTTAACTTGCGAGGCAATGGGCGCATCTGGCGCGGGCAGCACCGCGGGGGCGCAGCAGGATCCGTCCTCCTGCCTCTGCTGCGCGAAAATCGGGAATAACGCCGGGAATGCCGCCTGGCTGAAGCTGTAGGACTGCAAAAAATATATATAAATAAAATAAATGAAGAATAAAAACCGAGATGTTGCAATGACTGCGCTGCTAAGTCTTTCTTCGCCGTGGGAAAAGCTGGCTCTGGGGGGGGAATGGAGTGTGTCTGGGGTGGGGGGGTGGGGGCGCAGAGCGAGTGCGAGCGGATTTTGCTTCTCCCAGCTGGGAAATGACATTTGGGAGGTGGGGAAGTGCAGCCCCCCGCTCCTGCCCGGTCTCCCCATGCCCGGGCGGTGCCAGCAGGGCAGGGGACGCAGTTTTCCTCCCAGACCTGGGGCAATTCGGTGCTCGCAGGCGGTCGTTGGCGAATGTTGGCGAGGTTGGGCAGGCATTAGGTGTGCAATCAGACGGACTTTAGAGGTCTGGGCACCAGGCAGGGGCTGTGTGGCAACGCATTTCCCTATAGGAAAAGCTGAAGCTGGCGAGAGACGCCAAAAAATGAAGTTAGCGAGCAAGCAGTTTATTCACTTTTTTCTTTCTTTTCCCAGACGCAAAATCCGAGCCCCTTTCACCCCTCAAAGCCATACCTCCTTACCCACGGAGACCATCCCCGGCTTAACCTATCCCTTATTTTACTACTGCTACTATTACTACATTGCTACTACTGTTAGCACCACCACTACTGCTATTAGCATTATTAATACAATTTAAATTATTATTATTCCTTTTCTCTCTCTCTCTCTCTCTCTTTTTCTTTTTTTTTTTTTCGGCAAAACCTGGAGGTGATGCCTTCAGGTCTCTCTGGTAGTTCTCGGGTAGAAGGTGAAGTTTATAAATATTTCCTTTAGCACCAGCCTCATTTCGTTGAACGAGGTCTATTGATCTGTAAAAACGGGTCTATCTGTATTTTTCTTTCCTTTTTTTTTTTTTTTTTTTTCTTGTTGATAAATGGACTACATCATATAGAGCCCAGGGATGCAGAAGTAGACGGGATGTTTACCCAGATATTGCAGATAAGAAAGCACAAGGCTCCTCAGATGCAGCCTGATGTACTGAACTATGTCTGGAGAATCGTCTGTGGGCTTCAGACATTCTTAACCCAAACCCCTCCAAGCTTAAAGGATTTAAATGCCTCAGTGCTTGAAATTGCTGGACTCTGCCCAGGAGGACTGGAAAAGGAGAAATAGCCAAGTTGTGCGGCTCACAGCAAAACGGGACTCGGGTGGGTGCCCCCACACCCACTTTTTCTCCCCGTATTTCCATGGCATGCAGCACGGACGCCCCTGCAATGCCAGCGCAAATAGGGCGGGGGGTGGACGGGGGTGGAAGGGGGGGGAAGGCACCGAAAGCCGCATCAGCGGGGTTGGATCCTGCCTGGGGATGGGGCTGAGCCGCCGCAGCCCCTGTACGTGTGTGCACGCGTGTGCGTGCGTGTGCAACGCCAAAGGGATGCGTGTGTGCAGCTCCGGTGTGTGCACGCTCCGAATTGCACCAAATACCACCACAGGCATATTTCCCCTCCATCGCAGAGCCTGTAATGTCCTCGTTAACGGGCGTTAATCTCCCAAGAAATGCATAAAAACACCAATAAGGTTTATTCTAGACTTTTCCATGTCGAGGGCAGGCACGTAAGGTAAGCAGTTTTATTAGTCATAAAACAGAGTGGTTTATTCTAACAGAGCTTTCTTCTTGGGGGATATTTATCCAGCGTTTACAACAAGGGATTTTTTTCTCCCTCCGCTTGCTATCATAGGATGTATGTGTGCTCATTCATTCGAGCGATAAAAAACTCAGTGAGAAAGAAAAAAAATCTTCTATGTTACTTTAAAAAAAATCGCGGTAAAGCCTTCGCATAGAAAATACCCACATTGCTCCCAACGAGGGGGAAAGGAGAGAGAAAACTTATCAAAGTGTTTAAAAATAATAATAATAAAAAAGAAGAAGCTGTATCCGCACTCCATCCATCATATTTAAATCCACAAATCTAAGTAGTTTTATATGAACGAATACTACGGAATGACATTTATCTATCAAAAGGGTCTGGAGTTAAATTATTGAAACTACAGCCGCAGCAGTTAGTTTTGGGGTAAATGTTTATGTTCTGTAGTCAACACAACAGAGTCGCATCTTCAGATGACATCCAGTTATTTCTGTAATCACTCTATCATTTCAAGAGAAAAAGAGAAGAGACCATTTTATGGGGTAAAGTAATTTGAAAGAAGATTCGCTCTCCACAAAGTGGCTTATTCAGAAATGATCATAGCTTCGGTATTACTGAAATTAGACTCATCTACCCGCCTGAAGTAAGAAATATCGTCCTATTCCACGCTTTTTATTAGCCAATCAAATTTCCTTCGGATCTCCATTTGTGATTTGTGAAAAATATAATTCCTTGAAAAGCTGAGTTTGAGCATATTGCTTATTTTGCCTTAATTTATTATTCTAATCACAGCAGCCGCTGTGTGATAATGCATCCATTAGGCGAAAAAATTCGTTTAGATTTTATACTCGAAAATGGGCACAGATTATATTTTAGAGACAACGAATTTCTCGGGCATTAAATTTTTTTTCTTTTGCGCGGATTGCGGCGAGGAAGGAGGGTGGCAAGGCAAATGCGCCGGGGAGCGGGGGCGCAGGAGGGGGGGAAAGTTTGCGAGCCAGACTTGGGAAGAAAAGGCGATTCTGCCCCATTTCCAGCTCGTCCTATTTTTGCCTCCCAGACTTCCCCCCCCCCTCGTCCTCCCGTCCCCCCGTCCCCCCCCAAATGCCGGACTCTTTTATCCTCCGCCCCGAAAATAGCCTCGCTAATATAGGACCCAAGAAAGGGAGAGGGGAGGAGGTTTTATAGACGGGGCTGATGCAAAGAGCGAAGTGATCGCCCGAAATGCTGCCGAGGAAATGTGTGCACAGGTTACTTTCTGCCTGCAAGGATAAAATTTCCTGTTCACATTATGGAATTTATTATCTTGTCTACTCTCTGGAAAATGGGGTCTCCATTGTGCTCTGGAAGCTGTTGTGGTCGTAGTTTCCCCCCTCGTAACTTTTAACTACCTGTTATAAAATTTATTGGTGGTTTGTAAAGTGAATAAAGTAATTTCCCTTCCATCCGGTTGTATTACAACCTTTGTGTTGTTTGGGCAGACAGACACGCATCCAGCCAGGGGGAGAAAAAATAAATAAATGAAAGGGGCAGGGAGGGAGACCCCCCCTCTCCCTCCCCTCCCCTTTTTTCCCCCTCTCAATTAAAAATAAATTAAGGCGCCGAAAGGAGAAATACCTGCAGAATTGTGCTGTCGCTGGGAATGTGCGGGTGCAGAGGGAAATTGGGGAGGAAAAGCTGTTGCGACAAAACGTGCTAGACTTCCCCGAGCATGGGATTGCTTGGCCCTGGGTGCTAAAATTTGGCATTGGAAGGGGGGCGGCTGGGGGATGTATTTCTGTCCGTCTTGGGGTAAGGAGAATAGCATCAGAAAGCTCTGCGGCACCTCGCTTTGGAGCATCTGAGCAGGCTGGGCTTTGCGGTCTCCTATTTACACAACTTGTGGTTCGCGACGTGCCTCCAAAGCAGGCCTCTACACGGCTCAAAAATGTCGCTCGCCCCCCAGATCAATATTTCCCAGCCTCCACACCGAGCCCTCGCCTGCAAAAAAAAAAAAAAAAAAATTAAAAAAAAAAAATCAAAGGGGCCCCCAAATAATTCCGCCTTTTATAAAGCGTCGCATCCCTGACACCATGGCGCGATAAAACAAAAGGCTGGAGGCTGGAGGAGGGAAAAAAAAGGATAGGGAAGGCTTTAAGTGATTTAAAAACACGTATGTAGATATGCCTCCAGCAAATCATAACGCTGGGTGGGTTTAAGAAATTTAGAAGGGAGCAGACAAGAGTTTCGGGGTCAATACCGCGCCTCGGGCTCAAGTCTTGGGTGGGATTTAGGCAGCTCCGGGCTCGCCCCGAGGGTGTGCAGGGCCCGGGGCTGGGGTTGGGGTCGGGGCCGGGGGGACCCCACAGTTCTGCGCCCTGGGAAGGTTTTTTCCAGCGGACACACCCTTGGGTGAAAGAGCAGGGATGGTCCCGCAGGGACCCCAGCGGGGCTGTAGGGAATGGCCATTTTCTGTGCTTTTTTTTTTTTATTATTATTTCCTCGAGCGTCTTCATGTTTAATTCTGTCCCTTTATAATTAACATACCGTCATCATTTAATTCATTTAAATTTTAAAGGCAGCGTACTTCATTTCTATCTCCGCTGCCCCTCTTCCTCGATTTTTTTTGTCCTATTTACCCCCCCTTATTAATTACCAGCACGGAGACTCTGTGCTGAAGGCCAGATCTCCTTAGTTAAAATGCTGAGAATTAACCCGAGCAGATAATAACCAGCAAATTAAACCGAGTCTATCTTTAAAAAGAAAAAAAAAAAAAAAAAGAAAAAAAAAAAAAAAAAAAAAAGGAAAAAAAAAAAAAGGGGAGAGAGACAAATAAACCACCCCGATATTAAAACGGCCCCCCCCCCCCCCCCCCCCCGCCCCCCCCCCCCCCGCGACGCCCGCGCGACGAAGAGGAAAAAAAAATCCTAATATTAAAAAAGAATTGTATAAACATGGCGACAGACGAGAGCATTTGCACTCGTCACAAAAATGCAACGCATTCCTGGTTGTTTGCAGAAAATTTACAGCTAAGCAATAAAAGTTTACGACTGAATCACAAGTTGGATTGGCCACAGGAAGTCATGTGGACTCCATCCATGAACGTGAACTTTTTATTGTGGTTTCTCTTATGACTCTTTCGCAGTAGTCTTTCCTTTAACAGTCCAAGCAGTGCCAGGGGTAGGATGGTATTTTTCCCCCCCTTAATTATTAGCGTGATGATGATGATGATTTTTTTTTTTTTCCAAAAAAAAATCTAGATTTTTTTTCCCCCCCTCTCTCCTTGGGGTTGGAATTCTTGGTTGCTTTGGGCATTTTGGCATTAATGAGTTTACTGCTGCGTCTGGTTGCCGCCTCCTATTCCCCACCCCTAGGGGCAAAACGCAATGCATTTCCTTTGCAGGATGCGATGATGAGGGGGCACAAGCAGTTGTAAATACCTTTTTTTTTTTTTTTTGGGGGAAAAAAAAAAAAAAAGGGGGGGAGGGGGTTACTCCTTCTTACGCTTCCCCCAACCCTTTGCCCAACCAGAGAAGAACTGTTTGGCTTTTGTTTCCATCTTTCTTTTTTTCCCCTTTTTTTTTCCTTTTTTTTTTTTTTTTTTAATGTTTCTGTGGAGCTGAGCTGCAAGCGTCAGTGGAACAGAAAGAGAGAGAGACAGAAAGAGAGAGAGAGAGAGAGAGAGAGGGAGAGGGGGAGACAGGAGCCTCTGGTAAGTGTTCCCTTATTGGTTAAAATGTGTAACTAATGATCCATAGCCCGGGTGTTAAGGATAATGATGCATCGTGGTGCGAGCGAGGGGAAGGCGAGGGGTGTAGCTTGGATATGAGGGAAAGCTGCTGCGGGTCGGCAGAAATGCAGTTAATTCGGGGAAAAAAGGGTTTGCTGCTGCTGATGTCATATTCGGGGTGCGGGAGGCAGGTCGGGGAGCCGGTTGCGGAGCTGGGGAAAAAAAAGAAAAAAAGGAAAGAAAGGGGGGGGTGGGATGTGGAAGGAGGGGTGGCCGGGGGCTGGGGGCGCGCTGGAGCAGGGGGAGGAAAAAAAAATCTGTGTCTAGAAATAAGCAAAAATTCATCTGCTCAACTTTTTCCTTAAAAAAATAAATAAATAATAATAATAAAGGGGGGGGGGGGGAGACGCATGCGCGGAGGGGCAGGCCCGGCGCAGCTCGGGTGGGTCGTCCAAGGCTGGGGTAGTGCCATATTTAATGAGCTGCGCTCCTAATTGTGTGCACAAGGCTCGGCCTTGCACGCCCATTCCCCCCCCTCTCCCCCCCTTCCGCAGCCCCCCCAGTGGCCAGGGCCAGCGGCCGCGGCCTGCTCCACTTCCACGGGGCTGCGAGCTTCATTACCGGGCCGATAATTAATATTTAGGGCTGGCTGATTAACAAAAAAATCTCTGCACCCCAAGGCTCATCCTTTTATTTGCTTTATTTTTGTAACCTCGCGGCTTTCGGGTGTAAAGTTCTCCGGGAGGGGTGCTGAGCATTTATTTGATTGAATTCCCCTCCCACCTTGCAAGGAGCAATTGCTACCAGCTCCCTGGCGTGAAATAATAATAATAGCAATAATAATAATAATAAGTTTCAAGAGTGCTCTGGTTTTCCTGCGAAGTGGTTAATACGGTGTTGGCTTTTAGGTTTTATTTGCATGCAGGTCCCTCCCCTCTCTCCCTTATTTCTCTCTTTCCCCCCCCCGGCAGCGATTTGAATTCAGGTTTAAGGCGTGAGATTTAAAGGGTGACCCTTCCCCTGCTAACCTCCCCACCTACCTCTCCATCCACCTCCCTCCCCACCTACCCATCCATCATCTAATCTTATCTATCTCCGTGTATATACCGGTGCCGTGTAAGGAGATATATAACATAGTGACTTCATTTCCTCTCGAGGTTGTCTCTCTTTTTTTTTTTTTTTTCCTTTATGAATTCCTCTTGTTCAAAAATATATATATATATTATAATAATAAATAATAAAAAGCAGCTCGTGTGTGTGCAGAGATTTGCTGCTGGGGATGGCAGCGCTGTGTGTGCACGTACAGGGCTGGACAGACAGATGTACACATATATAGGGGCGGACAACAAATAAACGATAAAGCCTGACATTGTTGTGCGGTGGGGGAGGGGTGGCGGAGCCGATTTTTTGGGCTTATTATAAGCAATTTTGGGGGTTCGCAGTGGCGGCAGGGGCAGGGGCACTGCTGGAGCTGCTGGGAGAAAGGGGAAGCTTGCAGGACGCGGGCTCCTCACTTTCTGCCTGGCTGCCTTTTTTTTTTTTTTTTTTGGTGGTTTTTAAATAAAAATGGCCTCCCTTATTTTAATTTCCAGCGTGCGCTCGCATAAGTTAATTAGCGAAAGTGGTTGCTGAAGTTCTCGGGTGGTTTCTGGTTGCGGTGTACTGAGAGTATTTGAAAAAGAAGTTTGGTGGGGTGAGAGAAGAAGAAGGAAAAAAAAAAAAAAAGACAAGTTGCAAAAGTTCCTGATCAGCCTTTCTCTTCTCTTCCCTTTTCTTTTGAGAAATCTGGTATATCCTTGCGCCTGCTTTTGGGGCTGGAAATTATCGGCTTCTAAGGGGTTGCCCGGAGCAAAACCAACCGCAGTTCTCCCCTGAAAATAAATATTTTTATTTTAGCTTTGCAGAGGCAACTCGCTTTTCCCCGATTTTTTTTTTTTTTAATTTTTCTTCCAGAAATAAATAGATGGTTTGGGGATGGGATGCGGGAAAAAAAAATAAAATAAAATAAAATAAAAAAAAATCAGGAAAAGAGACGATTTTGCCTTCGTTTTGTTCGCAGGGGAAAGAAAAAAAAAAAAAAAAAACCAACAACAAACCCGTTGTGTGAAGGCTCTGCCTCTAACGCTGCTAGTCGTAAAGACATTTTATGAGCAAACAATGAGTGTTTATTGGAACCACATGATTACAGAAATGGGATCTTTTATTGTTTTCAGACCAAATCCGTCTGCTCCCTCTGGCCGGCCCCGGCCGCTCGCTCGCTCCCCGCTTCCGTGAGGCCTGGAAGCCTCCCCAAAAACAATTTTAAATGTATTGATTTTCGGTTTCCCCTGACATATTGTCATCCTTCATATACCCGTAATGCCGAGAAACATTTTAGGACGTAGAGCAGAAATAACGGAATGATTTATACGCTCCGAGTTGTGTTTTTTTTTTTTTTTTTTTCTTCTTCTTCTTCTTCCCAGACTAAACCAGAGGAAATAAATTGCGTCTCGTATCTCTAACATCAGTGCTCGGGAGGGATTATAGCAAAATTGCCACGTGTTATTGACATGGACTTGCAGGGAAATAATAGCTTTTCGACAGATGTAGTCGGTAGGGAAAGAAAAAAAAAAAAAAAAGAAAAAAAGGAAGGATCGTGGAGAAATTTAAAAATGGAAATTCTGCTGTCCCCAAAAGCTTCCTCATTTATTTATAGGGGCGTTTTACACCGAAATACTGCCCGCGAACCTATTCGCCTCCGAAGGACGTAAATCCCAGCCGCGTAGGAGCAGGGATTGACATTTTACTTGAAAGAGTCGCAGCCCCGCGGAACGCGATCTGCCCCACGCGTGGGCGCTTATCTCGGCTGGCACCCAAGGGCACCAAATTCAGGACCGCAGAGCTCCAGCGTGGGGCTGCTTCATTGTGCCAAAGCCGCCGTGTTGTCAGAGCCTGGAAAACTTGGAACTACAAAGAGCCGCTGATAACCAGGCGATTTCCCAACTTGTCGTGTGAAGGAATTCGGCTCGGGGAACGAATCAAAGAAAAACCCACCAGAAATAATAGATGAGCTCGTGCCAAACCACCGCTGGCGTTAGGTGCGAGCGGTGAACGTGGTCGTGTCCAGATCGATTTTCTACGGGCTCCGTATCTCAGGAGCTATTGCACGATTAAATGTTATTTTTGGCCGTCTTTCTGCCCGGAGCGTTGTGCACCGAAGGCTTTCGAGGGGGAAATTTGCGGAGCTGGGCTTGGGGAGGAGAGGGATAAAAAAAGCGAGGCTAGGAGCGATTAAAAAAAAAATAGTAATGATGGGTCAGAGTGATAAAAAATTCGTCATAGAGGAGAAATTGGACTTTGGGCAAGATGATGCGTAGCATTGGGGATCAAGGTTTTTCTTTTTTGGCGGAGAGATTTGGAGATCTTGTTACTGGTGTTGGCGGGGCTATAATCCCTGCAACTCGCGCTCTCATTGAAGAAAATGGAGAAAAAGAAAAAAAAAACAAAAAAAACCCACAACAACAGTTGTGATTTTCAGTGTTAGTGCTTGAGGTCAGGGCTAACAGAAAAAGGCCTTTCCCTTCGGGTTTGGGTTCGCCGGGAGAGAAAGTGTGGGCTCGGGTTTGGGCGGAAAAGCGAGGAAATCGGGGCAGGGCGCCCCGAAGTGTTTTACAGCAGCCCGGTGACCTCCAGCCGGGGGTGCAAGGGGAAATCGGGGGGGGTGGGAGCAGGGGAAAGGAGGCGAGAAGCAGCCCCGTCTCCCTCCCCCTCCTGCCCAGACACAAACACAATAAAAGGCAGAAGTCCCCGAAATTGCGGGTGTCTGGACGCAGTCTGCAGAGGACACGCTGCTCCCGCTGCCTTTGTCGCATGGGGACACACCTTGCTGTAAAAGTCTTTGTCCCCAGACTAAAGACCCAAGACTTCAATGGGGGGCGGGGAGGAAACCCAGAAAAAAAAAAAAAAAAAAAAAAGGAAAAAAAAAAAAAGG
>CM021762.1:2394651-2409636 GCA_011075105.1 Heteronetta atricapilla
CCCCCCCCCCCCCCGCTGTGTACCGGCAGGGGAGCAGCTTGGCAGCCGCCGGTTTATCCCCCGTGGGGTGGGCACGCGTGGGAGGCGGCTGCAATCCCCCCGTCTGTCCGAGTCTGGGGAGCCCCCCGTGCTTGGAAAGTCCTGGGGTACCCGGGACCCCCCCCCTCAAAAGACAGAAAGAGGATGTGGGGTCCCGTGGGGGGGATCAAACTTGCAGCAGAGCCAAGGAACTTGGAGGGTGGGGGGAGAAGTGGCTTGGCTCTCTCGACCCCCACTTTGGGGTCCCCCCCTGCGTGGAGCCAGTCCCGGGGGGAGCAGCAGGGCACCCCCCTCCCGTTATTTTCCATGGGAGTCCTGCTGTTCTGGGTGCTGGGGGAGTGATGCTCAGCTTTGTGCACCCCCCCCCCCACCTCCTGGGCCTGCACCCCTCTGCTAGGCCCCATCCTCCTGGCTTTATCCCAGGACTCCCAGGACTCAGGCCTGGCTTTTAGGGGGGATCCCCGGGGGGGTGGAGGTGGGGGCACGTTTGGTGTGTTCTGGGGGAGATGCACGTTCCTAATGTGGGGCTTTGTGGGGGGGGTGATTCACCTGGATCCCCCTCCCCCCAGGCCTGGTACACTGGCTGGGACACGTGTGACACTGGGACAGTGAGTTTGAATGGGGGAACAAGGTTTTTTTTTGTGATGGGGGGGCGCCAGGCCCCCCCATAGCGGTGAGGGAGCCCCTCAGGGCTTAGGAGATGCCCCTGGGAAGTGATTCCCACCTGGGAGCGCCCACCCACGCCCACCCACGCACTGTTACACCCCTGTGTGCATGCGCACAGGAACTCATGCACACGTGTGTGCACGGACAGGCGTGCAAAAGGCACACGTGCAGGCACATGATTGCACGCTCCTAGGCATGCACATAAGTGTGCACGTGCTTACAAAGCTGCACAGCCCCCCGCCCCCCTTGAAAAAAGCGTGCACACGCCCAGGGCCTTGCAGGGGCACACCCCCCCCCCAGTGCACATGTGCAACCTCCCTGTGGGTGCAGGAGCTCCGTGGGTGCTGAGGCCCCCTCGCAGGGACCCCCCCACTGGGCTGGGAGCAGGGGAGGGGGCTGCCCCCCACCCTGGGGTTGCTCCGGGGGAGGGGGAGCAGGGTTGCAGCCAATTTGTGCAGGCACAAATTTGGGGTAAGGCTGGAGCGAGAGGCAGGGGCACGGTGATGGAGTTAGGGACCCCAAAAATAATCTCCAAAGCCCCGTAGGGGGGTTAAGCCCCCCACCCCCAAAAAAAAGCAGAGATCAGCCCAGCACTGGGACATGGGCAGCTCCCTCAGCCCTGTGGTGGTGGTGTTGGGGAGGGGTTTAAGCCCCTTCTCGAGGTGCTTTATGTGGGGTTGGGGGTGTCACAGCCCCCCACGCCCCCCCCCCAGCCCACGCTGCCCCCTCCTCTTTGCCCCCCCCCACCCCCCACCCCATTTTTGGCTCCAGGGCCGGGGGCCACGGGTAGGCCAAATAGGGCCATTGCCAAGACCAAACCTGGGGGGCACAGCGGATGTTTGGGGTGGTGGCGGGGGGGGACACGGACACGAAGACTTCTGGCGGATTTTCGGCATTTTTCCAATCTGGTGCATGCCAGTTTTTTTTTGGGGGGGGGGGCTTTTTGGGGTGGGTGTGAGGATGGGGCCGCGTCCAGGCAGTTCAAATCAATGTGGAACCCCCCGCGGGTCGCTGCGTGGGGGAAATCTTCATTTCCAGCATCAGCACCGCTTTCTCTCCAACCCCCCCTCAACGGGGGTCTCTGCCCTCGCCCCCCCTGGGGCTGCCCCCGGAGCGAAATATTCCCGAGGTCTGGCGAGAAACACGGGGGTGGTTCTTGAAAACCGGGTTTTGGTCTCCTTCGTGGGGGTGGAGGGGAAATTCCCCCCCCATCCCTCTGGGAAGGCGTGTGCACCTCCCCGGGGGGCGGGGGGGGGGGTCGTTTACCTGCGCCTTATGCAGCAATGGGCATCTATAGGGCGCTATAGGGCCCGTCTATAGGGCTTCGTCCTTATAGGTTTGCATGCCCTGAGACCCCTGCCCAGAGCAAGTCACCGAGAGGCTGCAGAATCACAGAATGTCAAAAGAGAGTAGAAAAACTAACAAAAATATCAAAATAAATATAAATACTTGTATTTTTTTTACACTCCCTGGTGCAGCGTGATGTCCCCAGGGCTGCGGGACAAGGCCACTGTCCCCAGTTTCGGACCCTTGGGTTCCCAGTACACTTTTTGTCGCCCCACAGGCAGGGTGGAGGTCCTGCCCGCCCCCCTCCCCACGCCCCCCCCCGGTGGCACTGGGGGCTGCGGTATCGTCCCGATGCTGAGAAATATCGCGATTCCCGACTTTTCTTCCCAGTCCTTCATAGTGGGAAAAGATGGAATTAAAAATAAATAAATAAATCTAAATCACATCCCCTGCCAAAAATATGGTCAGCTCCATCGCTGGACTAGGGGTGCACAGGGGCTGGGGGAGTCTCCTGATCCCATCCCCCTCCCCTTCCCCCCCATCACACCTTAAACCACGAAAAAACAACTTAAAAACGTGCTCTGGGACAACACGAAGTCGCTCAAAAGCCTGGGAGGATCTAAAAGGGATTCGGGGGTGTCCCAGGCTCTAGTAGGGACCCCTCAAGGCGGGGGCTTCGCAAATTTTGGGGGTGGGGGGAGAAAGTTTTGGCGACCGACGTGAAACTTGGCCGGTTCTTTCCCGGGCGCCCTCTCCTTTTCCACCTCTTCCTTTCGGTGATGGATGGGGACTCATTAAAAATAAATGGCTGGAGAACTGCTGCCAGCTCTTCGGGAGGTTTTGGGGTTTCGCTTGAGCATCATTGGGGTTGAGTGTGAACGCTCCTCGCGTTTGGGGGGTGCTGCTCCCAGGTCCGGTCTATTTAAAGAATTAGGTTTTTAAAAAATAATAATAAAAATAAATAATCAGAAGAGATGCCACTTGATAGTACCAGGCAAAATAATTTTCTGCGTAATTGGACAGGAAAAGGAGAGAGAGGGAAAAAAAAACCTACGGAGAATGACGCTAGGGATTGTAATTTGCTCGCCTCCAGCTCGGTGCTGGAAAAAATGGTTACTGGGGGGGGACTGGGCCGCTGATGGAGGTGGCAGGGAGTGGGTGCTCGCCGGGTTTTGCTCCCCGAGGTGGGCAAAGCGAATTTGGGAAGCTCGGCTCCGCGCTGCCTTCACCAGCAGAGCCGCGCCGATGGTATTGATGGATTGAATTTATTGATTTATTATCCGCTCCTCAAAGCGCCTTCCTATCAAATGATGTTTTGATCTGGGTTTTCCCGGTCAAGAGTTGAATTCTGAGTTATCGATTATTTTTTTTTCCTCTCTCCTTTTTTTTTTTTTTCGGGGGTTTGCTTGCGATTTTTCTCTCGCCTGGCAAACGCGAGGGCTGCGACCCCCCTTGGCTACCCTCCCCTCCACTTTCTCTCCTTTTAGGAAGGAAGGAAGGAGGGGACGAAGGAAAATAAACAAACACACGTTACTTTCGCTCCACTGACACATGCTTTACACCTCTTTATCCCCAAATCTTTTCTTCTCCTCACCACTCAGGGAAAAACGGTCAAGGCAACGCGGTTTGGCCAAAAAACGCGGGGGAAAAAAATCTCATTTCTGCCTTTGCACATATTTTTTGGCTTTTCTTCCTGTTTGGGCTGTATGTCCGGGCAGATTTCTACCAGGGCACCGGCAGGGATCTATACGTGGGCATCTATAGGCGGCCGGGAGCCTGCCCGGATGGGTCCGGCCCCGCGTGTGCGCAGACACGTGCGTGCGCGCACCCTTGTGTAAACAGACACGGAGATATTTAAATGTTTTCTCGGCACTTAGCAGATTTCTCTGCTTCGCTCTCAGCGGTAAAATAATCACAGGGGAAGGGAGAGCGGCTACTGTTGACCTCTGGTACTGAGCCGCTCCCGCGGCAGCGTTACCTCGCTGCAGTCCGGGTGGCAGAATCCGAGCTCATCCGCCTCCAAAATCACGGCATTTTCCTTCCTGGGGCTTTGGCGGTGGCAAAAAGAAATCAAATTAAAAATAAAATTAAGAAAAAAATATAAAGAGGGAGTCAGAAAGCAAAAGTGATTTTTCTTTCTTTCTTTTTTAATGTTGGTTTCAAGACACCGGCTCCCCCTTTTCCACCTCCCTCTCCAAATCTCCGGCTTTTTACTGCGGTTTGGGGAGGCGAGGGGCTCAGCTCCCGCAAGGGGAGGCCCAGGCTTTGTGCGGGGGCCCGGTGCCGGCGGGGGGCACGCAGCGAGGAGCCGGCTCTGATCTGTCCGCCGCACCAAGTGCCGCCGCCGCGCCCCGGGCCAGGGGGAGCCCCCCCCCGGCCGCACACCGGCAAAAGTCGCGACACACGACACAGGGAGAGCCCTCCTGCCACGCTCGGGTTCCGGCGAGTGCACCTCCGCCCCTGCCCTCATTTCTCCCTCTCCTTGGAAAACCTAATTTTCTTTCCTTTTTTTTTTTCCTTCCTTCCTTCTTCATTTCTTCCTTCCCTTCTTTCTTCCTTTCTTCTTTTCTTTCTTTCTTTTATTTATTTTTTTCTTCCTTCATCTCTTTTTTTCTTCCTCTCTTCCTTTCTTTCTCTATCTTCTTCTCTCTCTTCCTCTTTTTCCCTTCCTCCCTCTTTTTTTCTCTCTCGTTTTCTTTCTCGCTTTCTCTCTCCCTCTCTTCCTTTTTCTCTCTCCCTCTTCTTCCCTCTTTATTCCTCCCTTTCTCTCCTTATCCTTCCTCTCCCCCCCTTTCCTTCCTTTTCTCCTCTTCACACCCTCACCATCCCCACCTTTCTCTTATTCTTTCTCATCTCTTTTCTTTCCCTCTCATTTTCTCTCTTTCTATACATCTCATCCTTCTTTCTCTCTTCTGCCCTATATTTTCCACCTTCCTTCGCACACTCCTCACTCCTCCCCCCCCCAATCCTGATTTCCCACCCCAAACGGAGGCACCCTACAACCCACAAGAAGAAGCCCCTGAGCCCAGCTCCACCGACACCTTGGGCATTTTCCCACCCTTTTTATTCATTCTCTCATTCCTGGGATTATTTTAAGTCCCCCCACCCCACCCACCTCCATCAGATTCCTCCTGTACTGGACCTTAGTGGGGGACCCAGTTTAGGGGCACCCAGTGCCTGCAGAGGTCAGACACCCCCCTTTTGGGGGGTGAGGTGGAAGACCCGTCCCTTTTGGTTTAGCCCGCACGAGAAGGTTTTGCAGGCTGAGCTTAATGGCTTTCTGTAATTAATATCGAAGTCACTCGGTCCCCACCCCGGCTCCGTCTCCTTTTCCCCCACACTTCATCTTCACCCTTCACTGGCAGCCAGCATCCAGCAGAACAGCAAGCTTGACCTAAACGCCCCCCACAATCGGGGATCTAAGCAAATCCACCCCCCAAAAAAGCCACCCGGCTGCGTGCAACCCTCCCCATCTGCTGAAAGAGATTTGGGGGAAGAAATATGTTTGGTTTTATTTTTTTCCACCCCACCCCCCCCCCAAGAAAAGCCTTGTGTAGATGCTGAGGTCGAGGCTCCTTTTCCTTCCAGGGGGGCTCTTCCCGCTGGAGCACACGGGTGGGATTTGCTAGGACAGGGTCATTCGGATGCGTTTTCACGAAGGGGGGGTGGGGGGCACAGCGCACCCCAACACCCGCATTCTTCCGTGCTCCGCCAAAACCCAGCCCCTTGCACCCCAAATATCGGCCTGCGGGAGACGCTCCGGCTTAAAAGCAAGCAACCAAAATTCCCTCTATGTTTGTTCCACTCATTCCCTGGCACTTTCGGGGAAGAAGAAAGCCTTTCGGACGCTGGAAGCGGGGAAATATTTACCTGCAGACTCAAGCTGACACTTTACATCTGTGTCTGCTCCTCTTCGGTACCTGTCTCTGTCGAAATTAATTCCCTATAATACTGTGGAGAAATAGAAAGCTTTAAAAAATAGGCTGGGCTCCGAGTCGCTGGGTCATGTGTAAGGGGAGAAGTGGAGTATGAACAAACCTATATTTTATGTGAGGCTCGCAGCGCGCTGCAACGCTCCTGCGCTAATGCCTAATTCTTCACTTAGCCCAAACGCGACGCTTCGAGTCAGAGCTGGGGCTTAAAATAGGATCCGAGGGGAGCTGGCTGCTTCCCGCAGCGCCCCTCACCGTGTCCTCGGGGTGAAGGGCTGCTTTCCCCTTCTTTTCCTTTCCTCCCCACCCCAAAAAAATAACCACAAAACCACAGCTCACCTTTCCTAGTTTCCCCAGCAAACCTAAAGGACAGGGGACACATTTTGGGCTGGGAAAAGAAGATTTTTTTTTCCCCCTACGGCCCAGGCGAGCGGGCCGTGATTTTTTTTTTCCTTTTTTTTTTTTTTTTTTTTTTCAGAAAAGCAGCCGATTTCTTATCAGGTCGGGATTGATGCTGGCGGCCTGGTTCTGTATATCATCCCCGCAGCTCCTCTTGTTCAAACCCGGCTCCTTTTGCTCCCGGGGCTGTGAGTGATGGCTCCTGCAGCTCCCCATGCCGCCGGAATCCTAATGGCCCCGCCGAGGGGGGAACCCTCTCCCCGCATTTTGCTAGCAGGATATTTTGGGGAGAACCCCCCCCCCCCCAAATCGGTGCGAACCCCGCCTGAGCTGTTGGTGCTGGAGGCGCGGCCCCCGCGGAAGCCACGAAAGGTTTTTATTAAAAGGTTTTGATGGATTCGCCTTGGGGATTAACTAAGATAATAGTTTATTGCACTGCGAAAGATTAAACTGAAAGTACCCTAGTGAAAAAAAATAAATAAACATTAGAGGGAACGGGGAGAGCCTTTCCCAACGTTATATCAGTTGTTTCCAGCCTTAACGGGGGTCCCCGGGGCTGCGGGGTGTCCGCGGTGTCTTTTCGGGACGTTATTATTATTATTGCAATTATTGTTAAGATTTAACTACATGCTCGGCGGAGCGGCTGCGGGCTGTGTGCGCGGGGCAGATCCCCGTCCCGCAGCCCCCAGCCCCAAACTGGGGTGCTGGGGGATCCTGGGGGAACGGAAAGAGATGGATCGGCCCCGGGGGGAGCCAAATTTCCCTGACTCACTGCGAGCTGTCAAGGCTCGGGGTCCTCCTCCCTCCGCACATGTGCGCGGAGCTGCGCGCATCTGTGTGCCCCTCTCCGCCGGCATGTGTAATGTCGGATTTAAGAGCGTGTTTACACAGCTAGAGAGTTTGAAACACGGCCCGAAACGCGATAAAACGGTCCTCTAAATCATCCTGCCCTTGATCCATGGCTTCCACATCTGCGGGTGGGTGCGCGCTGCTGGGGATCTGCCCTCCATGTGATGCTGCGGGGCTCTGCCTCCCTGCGCGGGACTTCCGTCCTCCTGTCCTCCTGTCCCCCTGTCCCCCTGTCCTCCTGTTCTCCTGTCCTTCTGTCCCCCTGTCCTCCTGTCCTGTCCTCCCGTCCTCCCGTCCTCCCGTCCTCCTGTCCTCCCTCCTGTCCTCCGATCTCCCCATCCTCCTGTCCCCCCGTCTCCCCGTCCTCCTGTCCTCCCGTCCGTCCCTCCGCGCCCCCGCCTTTCATCAGCCGCCACCCAGAGCAAGGGGGACCCGAGGTTTTTAATAACAGCGGGCTATTGATCCGAGCTCTCGGCAGCGGCCAAGGTGTATCGACGAGGGCTGTGGATCTCATTAGGCGCTGCTCAGGGATGCATTCGCTAAGAGCAACGCGGCCATTTGAACACCGAAGCGGAAAAACGAAGTGGTTTTTATTTATTTATTTATTTTTATTTATTTCCTTCCTTGCCCTTTGCTTAAAAAAAAAAAAAAAAAGTGCCCGGCGATGAGGTTGTCTCCCCGGGGACTGCCCCCGCCGGACTGACTTTTAATTGCGAAAGGATGGCAAAAGGGACGAGCCCAGCCTGCTGAAGCCTGGGTTTCGTCTTCGCTCTGGGAGGACTCGAAGGGGAAAAAATGAGTTTTTGCTTTGCAATGCGGAGAGGGCTCTTTTATTCCCCCTCGCCCCCCCGGCTTGGAGCCAGACTGGCCAGGGGTCCCTGCACCACCTCAGACGAAGGCTGAGAAATCTCTGCCGCATTTACTCTGCAGCTAACAGAGGAGCAGGGCTTTTTATTACTATTTTTTTCCTCAAATCCCCCCCTCCAACCCCTTTCTGGGTGGGGGGACAGGAGTTCATTTGTCGCCTCTGTCCATTATCCAGATAAACTTTTGCAACATCCCCATCCCCATCCCCATCCCCATCCCTGTCCTAAGCCAAACTCGGGCGTTATCGGGGCTCAGAAGTGCGTTTGTAAACACGAGGGGGTCCGGGAGAGGAGGCCGGAGGCGGGGGAGGGTGTTAATTATTAATATTGTCATCCCAGAGGAAGATTTCCAAAGGGCTAGTAGTAAGTACCACTCAAGCAGCAGCTCTCTCCAACAGGAGGGAGCAGCCTAAAGTTTGTATATGTTTCCACCCCATACAATAACAGCTAGAGATCTGTTAATGGGCTCTCTGTAGCCCCTGAACACTTTCCCCTGCAACTTTCCCCCTACCGCCCCCCCGCCCTTTCCCCAATACAAGCCCAATGTTTTCTTTTCAACTTAACCCAGGGTTCAGCAGTTATCCGGTGGGTCATTATAAGTATTCTTTGTCTCCGAAAAGTCAAGGAGAAACCTTCGCTCCGGTGTCTATGGCACTTGAAAGCATCCTCCAGCCTCTGCCTCTGCCTCCCCTGCCCGGGCTGGGGAGGCTCCATCGGACCGCCCCCCCGGCCCCCCCCCCCCGCCCCCCGCAGCAAATAAATAAATATTTTCAGGCTAAAAATGGATCTGAAAGGGAGCCAAGGAGAGAAGAACCCCCCCCAAGACCAAGAAACCAGGGAAGAGCCCAGACGCAGTCACATGAACCAGGGCAAACAAGCAAACAAATAAGAACCCAAGGACTAAAATGCCTGCCGAGCTGAGGTTTATTGCCTAAATCCAATTCCGCGCTGCTCTTTGAGGGCTCGGGTTGCTGGCGAGCAGGGCTGCAGCACAAAGAAGGAGCTCCCCGGCCCTGCTTGGAACCGCACGAGAAGTTGGAGCGGATCGAGATAGAAACTTGATTCCCAGCTACTTGGATTTATTTTAAACAAATCCTTTCTGGGGAAAAAAAAAAAAAAAAAAAAAAGTGCGTTTCCTACCAAGCAGCAAGTTACACTTCTGCTGGGCTCCCCGCTCCGCCGGGTGCCGAGGAGGTCACGGGCTGGACGCCAGCGCCAATTAAATGCGAAATAAAATAGAAGATATTTGTATCCCAGACAAACCTCGGCTCGGCTGAGAGGGGTCTTCGCTCACACCAGATTTGGGGATTTTTTAATATATATATATATTTTTTCCCCCTCCCTTTTGGAGAAGAAGAGAGGGGCAGAGCGGGAGGTGAGAGGAACAAAAACCAACAATTTCTCCAGCATAAAAATGAAACATCAAATTAGTTTGCCTCTGGGCTTCATTTTTCCCCTTCTACATTATAACTAGTTATTGAACTCGCTAGAAGATCTAAAGGCCATTTGTGAGGAGAGAAATTTCAATGGAGTTCCCCCATCAATAACTCCTTGGCAGTGACCTATTGGATCAAGTCAAACAGTTGAGGTGAAATTCAGGTCACGCTGTCTAACCAATATTAAAATGCGCCCACTTTTTAAAAAGCCACTTTCAACGAGATTTGAAGAAAATTGAATTCCTGGGTGGGGTGAGAAGGGGAGGGGGGGGAGGAGGGAAGGGAGAGATTGAGAAACTGGTTTGCATATATATATAGTTTTTCCTCCGCAAACAAACAAGAGGGATTCATCTTTAATATTTTAAAATGAAGGGATAAATATTTACATTATTAGTTTCTTTGAGACGAAAGAGGCTCAAAAGAAAAATGTGAAGGCTAGGACTTTGGGTGACAGGCTTTGCTTATTAAAATCGTTTTAGGCCGATTCATTACTTTTACTGACAACAGATTTAAGAAAAAATCAATTAAACATTTGCATATTTCTTTGCATAAATTAGACCTGTCTATTTGCATTATGAAGGAACAAAAAGAAAAGGTCTCTTTGCACTTACCGCTTTCAAGTTGTTCGAAAAATTAAAATTTAATTAATTATATGTCATTGCTTATGTCAGAGAGAATCCAACTATTTTTCCCCCTGAAAATAAAAAAAAATAGGATTGTATATAAATATATCCGTCTTTCCTCCCCCTCCCACTAATGTAACTTATTGTGCAATAATCACCTCAAAACAAGCCCTTAAATGCTCGGAATAAAACTCCACTCCAAAATTTATTTCCACCTCCTGAATCTCAAGGAGGCAGAGTTCATACCGCGCGAGCTTTTACCCTGCTTTTACTATTATTATTAAACATTGGATAACAAAACCCCAGTAGATAGGTACTTCATTTTTCTGGAAAGCACAGATTGCTAATGGGCTGAGGTACAGGTTACCAAACGGTCAGTATGGTAATAGCTAACACAATGAATCCGGAGAGACAATGCATACTTATTTTTCTTCAGTACTGTCAAAAAGGCGCTTTGTACTTAAAAACGTCCCCGCAATGGTAACCAGACGTATATTTTGCAGCCTGCTTCCTGGCTAGGAAAAGGAAATAAAGCTCAGATTTTTTTTTTTCCCCTTTTTTTTTTTTTTTTTTTTTTTGCTGCCGAGGTGCTGCGTGGCTCTCGGTATTGTCAGTCCCGAAGTGTTCATCGGCACGGTGCTGGTGGGGGGACGCGGGATGGAGAGCGGTGGGAGGGCTGCTTTATAGACAAAAGAGCCAGATTCTTGTACAACTATTCTTCACACGTCCCCGCAGACTTATTTTACGGAGGGGGGGGGAAGGGAAAAAATAATAATAAAAAAAAAAGGTGTTAAATAAATAAAAATCCTCCAAATACTTGGAGCTCTGAACTCCAGGCAAAAAGGCAAAGGGGGGAGTGGTGTGGAAAGACAAGCAAAGAAAGGGGGAAAATAGGATTTTTTTTTTTTTGTGCACTTGTAAGACATCGGGGGCAAGCGCCCCCCCTCCCGAACACACACAGGGGATGAATGGAGGATGGCAAGAGAGGGCTGGAGGAGCCGGTCCTTGAGGAGAGCTCCAAAACCTAGATTTTGGGGGGGAATCCGGGTGTGGGGGGAGGCAGCCGGGGCAAATAAAGTTGCGTTTCCCCCCCCCCCAGCGCTCGGCGAAGGAGTTGGGAGTTTGGGGCTGGAGAGCGGCAGGAATGCGTTTGGTGACCTTCACGCCTCGGGTTTTGTAATGCTTTGATTGCTGCTGGTTTGTTTCGCGGATTATTTTGCTTTTTAAACAAACCCACCCAGCACATCCTTAAGAGAACTACCTGTGGATATTTATTTATTCTGCTGGTGCTTATTGAAAACCATATATTCAAGGGGTGGGGGGAAGGATGTGCGTAGGTAAAAATTACTTTATTAACTCTCCATCTTTATTCAATATTCCCTCAGCCTTGGAATAAAGTTGTTGCATCAGTCTGAACTATAAATGTCAAAACCCTGCATGAGTCTGAGGTGTTTGGGCAGAATGAAGTATAGCTGGAGAAAAGGAATTTATTGGAGATATTTAAATCAATGTTTTGGGTTCCGGAATACATTTCTATTCATGTCTTTTTCCCAACCTCGCAGCTCCCATCCCCCTTCGGTCCCCATCTCTTCTGGGAAGAGCCGGGGTTGTACCTGCTGCTCCAGATCCGCAGCGTGTCCCTGTGCAAGTCTTGGATTTACAACTTGAGGAAGGAGCACGCTTTGTCAGCGCACGGGGCAAGCAATTAGTCAAGCCCTGCAAATCAGCTGCCAATAAACCCCATAAACGCTCGGCAACAATAAAGCGAGCAAACGAGGGATTCCGGGGACGGGGACGGGGGGGGACGGGGGCAAAATGCAGACAGGGCTTGCCTGGGGGGGAGGTGTCTGGGGGGGGGGGCTCAGCCGGGGGGTTCAGGCGCATCCCGTGCCTGCGGGGGTCCCAAACCTGGTCCAGCAGCGGCCTCTGCCCCCTGCCCCAGAGCCCCCCCGGCCGGGGCAGGCTTTTTTTTTTTTGGGGGGGGGGGGGGGGCCCGCCGCCCCCCCCAGCCCACAGCCCCGGCCCCAGCCCTCCCGTCGCCTATATGTACCCTGTAGGCTCGAATTTGTGTGAGCGTCTCCAAGTCACAAATTCGTCTCTAGGGGAATATATGGGCGATGCCAGAGCCTTGGAAAGTTGTGCTTTCCTTTGATTCCCTTTAATTGCAGCGGTTCTAATTAAATCCTCAAATCCTGCTGATGTCATTTTAAAAGGTAGTTATTCAAGTGCAAAGCAGCGTTTGCCGTTTGCCAGGGCAGCGCCGGAGCGGGCTTGTTAAAAAGGTAGAGCGAAATCACCGCGATGATTGGGGAGGGAAGGGGGGGGGGGGGTGATAATAATCAAAATAAAATCCCATTATTACTTTTCATCTCCAGAAGAAACAGCAGCTACCGCAAACACAACTCTCAGCCAAGAGCACAAAGAGCCCCGACCATTTCGCAGTGACTGATTTATGGCGTTTTACAACCCCATAAAAAGCTGTAACAACCAGCCAAAAGCCTTCGACACCGCTGGCACATTTAGTCTAATAAATAAAACATAAACAGTTAACTTTATGTGTCACTTTTATTGTTATCAAGTAAAATATGGCAATGCCCTGCAAGCTATGATTTTCAACTATAATTGTTATCAAGCACAAGGAGGGAATACCCCACCTCCCTTCTCTGCCCCTCTCTTTAGGGCGAGCCGTAGATAAAAAGCCCTAATTGAGGGAGCTACAACCCTCCCAAAATGTTGACATCCATTTGCAGCTCCCTAACCTGCCCGGGGCGGCTCTGCGGGCTGCCAGCTGGGCGCTGGGAGCCATTTTTAACGCATCCTTCCAGTTTTCTCCCCCCCCCCCCCCCAAAAAAAAAATCCTCAGGAGCCCCCTCCCCAGCTGGAGGGCCAGCAGGTAAAATGCCCTGTGTAAGGGCAAAGCGGCCTGGGTGTGCACACGCGTGGGTTGCACATGAGTGGGGAAGTGTCACCCCGTGTGCTCCCCCCCCCAAGGGTGTCCCCTACCTGCAGTACCCAGGGTCGAGGGGAAAGTAGGGTGCCTTCCCCCCAAAATAACCCCTCTCTGCTCCCAAAGTAGTGGGGCTCAGCAAGGAGGAGGGAATTTGGGGAGCACGGGGAGGGGTCCCCCCTCCCCCCTGCTGCCTGCAGTGGGGGGGGCTCGGGGGGGTTCCCTGTTTGTGTAGGCAGAGGGGGGGTGTCCCTGCACGCCCCTGGTTTAAAGCAGGGTCACTGACACCCGTGGGATCCGCACCCGGTTCTACCTTGCAGGTAACTTGTGCTCCCCCTTCCCCCCCCAAAAAAAAAGATGCTGGCAGTGCTTAACCCTTTCCACTCTGGAGTGGAGGTGGGTGGGTGGGGACAACCCCCCCAGAATGTCCTGTCCCCTCCTCGGATGGGGATGAGGGACGGGGACGGGGGTATGAAGGAGCTGCAGGGGTACAGGATTATTTTGGGGGGGCTGCAGGGTCAATGCAGTGTCGGCCAGGACACCATGACCCCCAAATCCGGGGGTGGGGGGGGGCTCGTTGTTCCCAGCCCACATTCCGCGTGGGGGGGGGACACCCTTCAACCCCAACCCCCCACATTCCCACTCCCCCCCCTCCCTTTGTGGGGTCCCTCATTGTTCCCACGCCCCCACCTCCCACCCCACAACACCGAGGGGGGGGGCCCCAGGGGCTTCCCCCCCGGACTCCCCCGGCTGGAGCAGTGCACCCCGAGCCTTGCCCTCTCTCCCACTCCCACTCTCGTCGTCCCCCCCCCAATTTGGGTACATTTTGCAAAAGCTTTTGGTTCCTTATCCGGGGACTGGGCTGGCGGGTGTGATTGGCCGGGGGAGTCACATGGTGAAAGTAACTTTACGGGGTCGCCAGCTAGTAGGAGGGCTTTATGGAGCAGAAAAACGACAAAGCGAGAAAAATTATTTTCCACTCCAGAAATTAATGATCATGAGCTCTTATTTGATGGACTCTAACTACATCGATCCGAAATTTCCTCCATGCGAGGAATATTCGCAAAATAATTACATCCCAGACCACAGTCCGGAATATTATAGCCGGACAAGGGAGTCCAGCTACCAGCATCACCACCAGGAGCTGTACCCCGTGCCACGACCCTCCTTCCCCGACCGCCAGTTCAGCTGCGGTAGTATCCAAGCTCCCGGCAACCCGGCCGCGCACCAAAGGGGACACGGGCAAACTCCAGGAGGCCAACACCTCTCAGAGAAAGCACAGCAGCTCTGCGAGCAGGCTGCTCTTTCCACCTCCTCCACCACTCCTTCCCCAGCCCCTCCAGCCTGCAACCAGCCAAACCCCGACCATCCTAACAGCACAGCTTCCAAACAACCCATAGTCTATCCCTGGATGAAAAAAATCCACGTCAGTACTGGTATGCAACTTTTATTTTCCTCTTCTGTCTCTCTGCTCTCTTATTTTCACACCATGCTCGCTCGCTCGCTCTCTCCTCTCTCCTTTTTTTTTTTTTTCTTTTTTTTTATTTCCTTCCCTTCCATGAGAGTCTTTGGGTTAGCACAATTGAACTGGATTTACGACTCCGAATGGGTAATTACACCCACCATAAATTTTATAGCCGAGCTACTGTGGGCAGCCTTAGCCATGTGGCTCGTTCTGTTATGTATGTGTGAAACTCCGAAAGCTTTGTAAGGGGTGCATAAATAATTCAGTCTTTTGAGCCAGGGAAACCCCTTCCTATTAGAATAGAAACTCTTGAGCTGCCCAAAGTTCTTTATTACCTATTTAGCCTATTACTTTCTTCTCCCGGCTCCTCCAGTCGCCTCTCTCCCTCTCCCCAGTCCCTCTCTCCATTCATGCTAATTTTCCTTGTGCTTTTTTTTTTTTTTTTTTTTTTTTTTTCCCTCCTTTCCAGTGAATCC
>CM021762.1:2426272-2451607 GCA_011075105.1 Heteronetta atricapilla
GTGTGTGTGTGTGTGTGTGAGTGCTACCCATCTAATTTATGCTCCGAGCTAACGAAGCGGGCTCAGCGCCGAGCGGCGTGCAGGTGCATGGCCACCTCCATGAGCCCCCCCCCCCTTCCCCAGCCCTGGTGCAGGATGCGGCCCCCCCGTTGCTGCCTGGGTCTGGTGGCTGGTGCTCAACGCAACAGCTGAGTCCCCGTGCGTGTCATCGCCTCCATATGTGTTTGCTTCCCTCTATACGTGCCTCTATATGGTGCCTCTATGCGTGCCTCCACGTGTATGTGCCTCCCTGTATACATGCCTCTTTACATGCCTCCATATGTATGTGCCTCCCTATATATATGTGCCTCTATACGTGCTTCCACGTGTATGTGCCTTTCTATATACGTGCCTCCACGTGTATGTGCCTCTCTATATAGCGCTTCTATACGTGCCTCCATATGTATGTCTCTATGTACATGCCTCTATACGTGCCTCCATGTGTATGTGCCTCTCTAAATACATGCCTCTCTATATGTGCCTCCATATGAGTGCCTCTCTATATGTACCTCCATAGGTATGTGCCTCTCTCTATATGTGCCTTTGCACATACATGCCTCCATATGTACATTCCTCTATATGCATGTGCCTCTATATGTATGTGGCCCTCTATGTATGTGCCTCTACATGTATGTGCCTCTCTATATATGTGCCTCCATATGTACATACCCCTCACTATATGTGCCTTTCTCTTCTATATGTTCCTCCGTATGTACGTGCCTCTATATACACATCACCCTCTAAGCACGTGCCTCCATATCTATGCGTCTCTCTCTATACGTGCCTGTCTCTATACGTGCCTCTGCATACGCCTGCACCTATAGAGGTGCGTGTGCTGGTCCTGTGAGCAGCAAGAGGCGCCTGGGGAGGTTGTGTGGGATCCCGCAGCCAGCCCCAAAAGTGCAGCCCCAGCCTCATATACGTCCCAGCCTCACCTCGCTATACCACCCTGCACAGCCTTATATATGTGCCGACTGCAGGGATGTGCCTCAGGGACAGAGCTGCACCGGGGGGGGGTGGTTGTAGGGTGATTTCTGGATGTCTGCAATTCTGTAGGGCCCTGTTTCTATACTTTTTCTATATGTTTTCTCTATGTTTTTATATATATATTCTGTTTTCCTTACTCTCCTTGTGGATCGTATGGATGTGAATCCGCAGAGGGGGCTCGGTTGGGCCCCCCAGGCAGTGTCACCTGGCTCAGATGGGGCTCAGGGGGATGTCACCCTGCCGAGGGTGCTGCTCGGGTGGGTTCACCTATGGGCGTGAAGGAGGGTGGGGGTCCCCTTGTCTGCTCCCTGAGCCCACCCAGGACCCCCCAGCTCACACAGGAGCAGACCCCACGATCACCCGTCCCCTTCAGGACACGTCACAGACGCGCGAGGCTCTCCCAGGTGACAGCTTTCAGGGTTTTTCCCCCAGAAAATCTCATGGGAGGTCGCACATCCCAGCAGACACCCCTGGTAACCCCCACCCTAACCCCTCCCCGCGCCTCTCATCGCTCGGCGTCTCCTATAAGTCTCCTACAGACCTCCTGTAGGTCTCCTATAGGCCTCCTATAGCTTTTCTCTCCGCATTTCGGCAGCGTTTGGGATTTGTCACCGAGGTCCTGGAGGGCTGCTGCTCCTAGGGACACCCTAAAGCACCCGCAGCCCCCGGGGCACGGTGGTGCTGCCTCGCACCCCATCCTCAGCACCCTCCCCAGCCCCGCAGCCCCCCGGCATCACCGCCGAAACGCCCGGCTCCCGCTGCGACGCCTCCTGTGGATTCTTAACCTCCGTTAATTTCCTTAAAACCACGCGCCTGGGCTGCAGGCGAGCTTTAATCCCGGCTCCGAGCCCTCGGCATAACTCCTGCATCTCAATTCGGGAGGTGGCAGGCATTATATTTTGCTGTCACTTTGGTTAGCTGCGTATTAAAGAAGGCACGGTGGGACGGCGAGATGGATGGCGAGAGGTGGCAATAAAGAAAGAAAGGAGGAAGGAAAAGCAGGAGGGAGGAAGAGCAGAACCAGGTCTGTGGGGGGGAGGCTCGGCATCCTGCCCCATCTTTGGCGTGCTGTGATGCTTTCCCCCCAAAAAATGAGGGGTTTCAATCAGCTGGGGAGCCCCCGGGGTTGCTCGGCGCAACCTGCTTGGGCTGGGTCCGGATCCCACCCCCCGGCCCCAGAGATCTGATGGCATACCCTGTGCCTGGGGGGGGGAAGCTGGCGAGGGTTTGCCTGGGGGAAGGCCTCCTGCCATGGGAACGGGGCTGGGAAAATTGCCACGGCCCTATTATGTCGTTCAAGAAAACCCCATAGCTCTATGCACCCAACAGCATCGCGCCTTTGGCCCCCGGCTGCCAGCGGGATCAATCCGGGCGAGACGCGGCCACGGGCAGCAGCTTCCCACCTTGCTCCATCCCTTCTGGGGACAGGAATCGGGGCGGGTTTGGGGTCACCTCTGCAGCGCTGCCCCCCCTGCCCACCTCCATCCCTCTCCCCCCAGCTATTCGGAAAGAGAAGCCGAAATCCGGCATCGGCGCAGTGCCGGAGCAAAAGGGAGAGAAACAAGCGGGTTTGGGATGCTTTGCAAAAATCTCCTCTGGATTCCATTCTTTTTTTTTTGGGGGGTGGGGGGCCCTGCAGCAGCCCCCCTCAAAGCCGTGTCGTGCTGCACCCGCTCCGCCGGCGCCTCCCCTCTTCCTCCCTGTGGGTTATTGTTTCCTAAGCAAATAGAGATGTAAATATACGGCAGCTCCCAGGCGGCTTTGACCTGGCAGCACGTTGCAATTCTCACTGCCATTTACACGTCCTCGTCGCACTTATTTATTTTTATTAAAACATTTTTTTTTTTTAAAAAAAAAAAAAGAATCAACCAAAAAAAAATAAGACCACCACCAACAAAAAACACCCCAAACAAACAAAAGAACCAACAAGCCAAGGAGGAGAGGAACCCTTGGCTCTCCAAGCTGCTGGGAATAAAGTGTATTTTCTTTTTTTTCCAGGAGGCTCTCTGGGCTGCTTTCTCGGCGAACACTGCTCTCTTGTTCTTAGAATCACTTTGCCATCTTGTGGCTCTCGGGAAGGAGGGGCCTCACCCTGCGCTCACCCCCATTAATCACCCGGACAGCCCTCGCTTGGCGAGGCCTCTCACCCTTTTCATCTCCCGGTTTGTATGCAGCCGCCCGCCCGCTCCAGCCCCGCACAATGCCGCCTCCTCCCCGCAGCATCTCCTCCCCGCGCCTGCATCCCGCTCCCGAGCACCCAGGAGCATCCGCATCCTGCATCCCCCATCCCGCGTCCCACGACTCCCATCCCACATCCCTCATCCCACATCCTACATCTCTCATCCCTCGTCCCATATCCCTCATCCCACATCCTGCATCCTGCATCCACGTCCCACATCTCTCATCCCTCCTCCCGTATCCCACATCCCTCATCCCGCATCCGTGTCCTGCACCCGCATCCTGCATCCTGCACAGGGACGAGGACACCGCTGCCAAATCCATTTTATTGCCCCCCCCCCCATGGCCTCCGAGATGATTTGCCCGGCGTTGCAATGAGCTGGTTATTATTCCATCGGGGGAGGACTTCACCCTCTTGGGTGCCAAACTTTGGGGTGCAAGTGGGTGGCTGGCACCACGCTCAGAAACGGACGTGTCCCCGTCCCCTTCAAGGAACCTGGTGCAAGCAAGAGCAACCACTGCAAGGGTGAAAAATGAGGAGAGAAAGTGCAAATCCCGTCCAATTGCAGATTCGGTGCATTTTTCTCTCCTTTAGGAGATGAGCATTCATCTCCCTTGCGTGTCGGAGTACGGATGAGGGCTAAATGCTACTAGACGTGTGTGCACATGCCCTGGCGTGGTGCAGAGGTGTGTTTTCCCTTATGCAGGTCTTTTCCTAATTCGTGAGCACACCCAGGCGTATATTTGGGGTGGCTCCGTGCAAGGCACGTTTTTGCACGGGACAGATGAGGGCGGCAGGAGGATCTGCATCCCTTCTGCTTGCCGAAGCCCAAGCTGGGGGGGGGACGAGCACCCCGCTTGCTGCCGTGAAATGCCGGCACCCCGGAGGAGCCGGGAGCTCGCCGGCAGCTCGAGCTCGCCCGGAAAATGGCTGCTGTAAGCGAATTACAACTCCATTCCGGGAATTAAATCACAACTCGGCGCTAACTCAATTGCACCTCGTACGGCGGAAAGGTCAAGCGGGACTCGCGCTCGCGGCGTTCCAGTAATGAGAGCTTCCAGGCAGCCTCGCCCCACGCTAACGAGACGAGTGGGGCCGCCCCAACCCCTTCCCCTCCTGGGCTTCTTCCCGCAGCCCTCGGGAGGGTGCAGGAGGCCCCTTGCACACCCTTGCACGCACGAGGCGAAGGGCAGGCGGCTTTGCGCAGGCGTGCGACGTGCGGCTTTGCACGGATTTAATGCAGCTGTGAATTTGCAGTCAAAAAGGTGGGAGCAGGCTGGGGTGCTAGATACGTGTCGGTGCAAAGCATCTCCCCGGCTCCCCATGCTGGGCACAACCAGGAGCGGATTTCTTGGGATGCAGAGAAGAGGATAATCGGTGGGAGCCGGGGCGGGCAGCGTGGTTTGGCCTCGTTGCTAGACCAGGACGCATGGCCCAGCCATTTGCCTTCATCATTATTGGATTGGAAATGCCCCGGGGACCGGCTGCCCCCAGCACGCTGGAAATCCCCAGCTGGAAACCCGCTCACCCCCGCTCCAGTCGCGGGTGCATCAAGCAAGAGACGCTGGCTCAAACGCTCTGCAGCGCGCCAGCAGCCCTCTCTCAGCGCCGCGCGAGAACAATGGACAATAAATAAATAAACACCCGCATTTTTTTTTCTTTTCTTTTCTTCCTTTTTTTTTTTTTAAAAAAAAAAAAACGAAATCCTCCCCGTGCATTAGCATGCAAGGCGCTCGGTGCCGCTGCGTGACCTTTCTTTGCACCGGCTTCTGGGGAGGAGCGCGGCGCGGCGGCGGGATGCGAGCAGAGGGGATTGCGATGCAGATTCTAATTTTGCGATTACTGTCACAAACCCATTTGTCACCCGCCCCGGGGAGACTCCGCGGACGTCAGCCCTCTGATGCTTCTTATTGCCGGCCTAATCTTTACAGATTGAATTAAGATTGGGGGACTTTATCAGCGGATTGCGCCGGGTGAAGGGTTTAGGCGCGGATTTCATTTGTTGGGCGACGGAAGGACGGAGGCCTCCACCCCACCGAACCGAAAAGGGAAAACCGACCCCAAAACCAACACCACCAACACCACCAAAACCCGCCTATTACCGTGTAATCAAATCGCCTTTGAGACGCTTTTCGGAATAAAGCAAGATGGATGTTGCATCCGTCCCCCCGTCTGCAGAGCAGAGGCGATCGCCCTCCATCCAGATATTAATTCTCCTATTAAATTAAATAACGCGGAGGGTTGTGCTGCTTTCATTAAGCGTCGTGGGCGAACGAGCTCCCTGCAGCCTCCGTCTCCCCGTCTCCCGCTCCTCCGAGCAGCGCACTAATTAGCAACAGGCAGCAGAAATGCTCGTCTGCCTCCCCTTCTCTCGCTTATTAATCGCTGCGAGTAATAAATAGACTTCTGGGGCTCGAGGCGGGGACGTGGGTGCCGGCGGCCCTGCGAGCGTGGTGCAGCGCCCGCTGCTGCCCCTTGTCCCTTGGGCACCTTTTGGGGTGCCCTTCCAAAAAGGCAGAGGATGGATGTCATCACCTCCTGCTGCTGGGGTGGGGAACGAGTGCCCCAAACAGGGTGCATGTATCCTGCTAATGAGTTTGGGATTGGTAATTGCAGGTGGCGGTGCTCGGTCAGGGTAAGAGCCACCGATGCATCCCTCCTGCAGTGTCCATGGGAAGGATGCTTTGGGATGGTGACGTAGGAGCCTTGGTGCATCCTAGGCCTTGGTGGAGGTCATTTTGGGTACAAACCCCTCGTCGTGGCTCACCCAGGCTCCCTCTGGAGTCAGTGGAGAGAATCGGCACAAATCAGGAATTTCCAGAAAAACACCCCAAAGTGACCCAACCCCTTCCCATGGAGCGAGCTGGTGTCTTAGGCAATTCCAGCTGGAAGGGAAATGTTCAAAAACACATCTCGAGGGCTTGCACGGAGCCAAACAATGCAAATTCTCTGCTCACCCCAAAGCAGAGGGCTCCCAACAGGGCCCCCTCCATCCCCATCACCCACCACTGTGTCACCGTGGCCCTGCCGAGGGGTGAGAGCTCGTTAAATGGCGACAGCCTCCTTGGTCCTTCTCATCTGCCTGGCCTTCAGTAGGAAGAGATTGATTTAAAACCTCTAGCTCGAAACCCAAGATCCTTCTCTAAAAAAGCCTTGCTGCTCATTATGGTAATTGGTTTTGCTCGCTCCGCTGGCAAGCCCCGGTAAGGAGCTCACGGCCCTGGCTCGCCCCTGCCCTGTGCTCGAGGACTTGGCCCCGCTCGAGGATTATTGAGTTTCACGCTGACGTGCTTGGGTTTAGGAGAGCTCAACTATTTTCCACCCTTTTTCTCACCCTGGAAAAGCAGGGGTTTGGTTACAGCGCCGTGGGAAGCGCTGTGCTGGATTTATCCCTGCTGTTGCTCATCCTTTTAATGCGCCCTGGCTTTGCGCATCAACGCCGGCGATTCCAGGGCTTTGCCTGAGAGCATTTGGGGTGCTCACGCCTGCTGGCTTTTCCCTTCCAAAGCCCAAATTCCCCTTGAAAATTTATTAGTGAAAAAAACAAAGAGATGAGGTGGCTTCCCCCCGGTTTGCCACAGACAGCCCCGACCCAGGGGATTTCAACAGGACTTTGGTGCGCTCCATCCCGTGCATTTTTAGGAGAGGACTCTTTTCAAGCTCAGCTGTTTGGGCTTAAAAGCCCAGCCCTTGGCACTCAGCCCTTGCTGGTAATGGTGCTCAGTGGGCTGCCCTTTATGTTACAACGCGACGCTCCACGGCTCCGGCCGAGCTTCTCGAAGCCGCCTGCCTGGGGCTGCCGGCTTCCCAGTACGGCTTCCTGGGACCTATAAAACCATCAGCCTTCCCCTGCAAACAAAGCCGGTTGCACATACGAGGCTGGGGGGAGGCAGGGCTGGGAGGCAGGGAGGACGGCGCCTGGTTTGTGCCGTGCTCAGCCCGAGGGTGGGATGCTCTCCCCGGCTCCCGGTTGCTCGCTCCCCTGCGACGTGTTTGCCCGTCCCCTTCCCAAAGGCAACGGGGGGAAGAGGGGAGGCTGCAGGAAGCCATTTGCTGCATCCCGTAAGCCGCGGGGGGCGGCGGGGAATTGCCCATGCCGAGGGAGATGCTTTTCTCCCTCCCTGAGCTGAGACGAGAAGCTCGCGGACCTGCGGGCGTCTACGGTAAAGAGAGATGGATCCTGACCGAAACACCAGGGGAGAGGCAGTAAATTACCTTCCATTGACTGAGGAGCACTTTCATCCCTACCAAAGTGCACTTTGCATGCATTTTGCATGCACTTCAAATGCACTTTAAATTAATGCACTTTAAACTCAAACCCTTAGTTAATTCAGATTTGCCTGCCTGCGTTTTCCCTATCAGGCACATCCCTGGTGCAGGACCCAACCCGAGGCCCCCCGAAGCTGGCAGAAGGGCCTCCAGGTGGGCTTCATCCCAAATCCCATGGCTACAAAGGCAGCGTCTGGCCTCCCCCTTCTGTCCCCCTTCTGGGGAGAGGTGGGTGCTCGCTCATCCTCCAAAGGGATGCTCAGGACCAACCTCGAGTGCTCCACCTTTCTCTGTTGACTTTGGAAGGAGATGAGGCAACCAATCCATGCCAATATTTTCTATCTGAGCAAGGAAAATCCACGACTAGCACTGGAGAAAAATGTTCTGCCCTCCCCAGGTTTTTCCTTGCTTCAATGAGCAATGCCTGACCCACATGGGGCTGTGCAGAAGGCAAGGATGTGGCGCCAGGCAGGCTCCAACAGCCCTCTGGTGTGGTGGGGACTTGCTGAGCTGATTTTCACCTTTTTCACCCAATCTGCTCATTCTTTAGCCATGTGCAAGCTCACGGCAGGGAGACAGCAAGCACGTCCCACCAGGCTCCACCATCTCAAAGCTTGCTCTACACCAGCCCCATCTGCAGGCTGTGGGACAGCGAGGTGCTCTGCCTCAGCCACCTTCACGTTGCCTCCCGAAGGGAAATAATTTACTTAGCTACCATCCTGCTAACTTTCTCCTGTATTGATCCATTGCCAATTGGCTGTTCTGCAAGAGAAATGAAGCCGGCAGCCACAGGATTAGCTGTTAATGCGTCAGCAGACTCTGAAAGGACAAAGTCAAGGGGATGCACTCTTTTGAGAAAGTTTGCCAGGCTGTTTTTGGCAGGAGGTGAGGACGTTTGGGGTTGGGTTGCTCCATGGTCTAGGGTTGGCTGTCAGAAGTGTGGACAAGCCTCTCAGTCTGTGATTCATTGGCCTTTCCAATCACTCCCAGCTTGCACAAGCAGCCGTGGTATTGCAAAGGCTGGGAGGCAGCCACGGTCCTTGTACTGCCTGCCCTCATCATATTTGATAATTTTGTATTACGATAATTTTATATTATGATATTTCATAATATTCATAACAAATAATATTCATCAGTTGCGTGGGCACTTTTCAGCTGCGCAACATTAGTCATTTATTAGGTGTGCCTACATTAGGAACTTCATGCCCCAAATCCTCTCCACAGTCAATAGAGGCAAGCACCCTCAGGACTTAATTGAAGTGCTCATTGCAATGAAAACCGGGAAAAGGAAACCTCCAAATCAGTGCCCAAAATCCATCTCATCTCCTTCCATCGACCACACAGGAATGGAACATTTGGCTAAACCCAACGCTGGTTGGGTGGTGAAGCCAGATGGATCCTGTCCTTTAAGAAAGCAGCTGAACCTCAGCTTCAGCATCCCCTGGAAGGATGACCGAGCTCGTGATGTTGGAGCAGGACACGAGGGAGGCAGTTTCGGGAGCCAGCACGCTGTAAATCCTTGCCAAGAGGCGCGTTGGCAGCCAGGCAAGCCCGGCGGCACTGAGACATATCTATAAGGGGACATTCATCAGCATTAATCCAAATCAACTTTGAAAGTGGATTAGCTAGAGCACATAAAGCCCCTTTCTGGACACTTATTCAGAATTAGAGTTGGTTTAATTCACTTTAGCTTAATTCGCAAAGCTAAACCGAATTAAGGCCGGCTGCCTTTTGAACGAGCAGCTCCACGCGCGGGTTTAATGTAATTTATCTCGCCCGCTTTAAATTCACGCCTCCAGCTGATCTATACGCCACCGGGGAGGCGGGCTGGCAGGTGACCCCAAGGTAAGAATTACAGCCCCGTGTCCCCGTTCGGGCTCCGCTCTGCTCGCAGCCGGTGAATCGCCCGCTCCGTGTCGGAGCCGTACGCTGGGCTGCCAGCCTGCCACCTGCGTGAGTTGTGGCTGCCCTGAGAGGGTTTTTTTGTGACACATCCCATGGTGAAATGCAAGACCAAGCGATGTGCAAGGGCAGGGCTGTGAGCGATGCAGCCACGCTGCAGGAGGAGCAACCGGGAAAATCACTCGTGGAGCATCCGTGGGGCTCTGCTGGCAGCTGAGACCATCAGCACACCTCCTGTCCTGGGGGAGAAGGTCCCAGTGATGGTTAAATGTGACGTCCTGAGGGATTTTGAACCTTTTATTTTTTTTTCTTTCTTTCTTTCTTTCTTTTTTTTTTTTCCCATCCCTGATTCCAGCCCCTTTCGCCTCCCTGTTCTCATCCAAGGCAAGACCCTGGGAACAAGCCAGGCGTTTCCCCACCCGAGCTGGGAATCTGACCCCATTTCGGTCTCCCCCTCTGCAGACGATGGCGTAACGCTCAAAGCACGGGCTCCAGCGCAGAGTTCCTCCCCTCCCAGCCGTTCCCATTTGGGACCTGTCTCGGCAGACCCCGATTTCACCCGGCTTCCTCCCAGGCAATGTCACCGCACCACTGCCATCTACAGCGTGACCCCCAAACATCTCAGCAGGGTCACCGTGTCCTGGAGCAGGACAGAGGGAGAAGATCTTCCAGCCTGGGTGTCTTCGCTGCCCCTGATCCATGGGAGGGGATGGGAACCACAGGGGACCCCGAGCAGGATGGGACCCTCCGAGGAAATGGTATCTACAGCAGCGATTTGGCTGGAAATGGGCTTGGAATTTGGCTTGAAATGACCCCATCAAACCGGACATCGAGAGGGGAAATGCCTCCACCAGGGCTTCGAGGAGGTTTCTTGTCTTCTCCTTATTAATCACAGAAAAGAAAGCGGGTCCTTTCCCTTCCCATAAATCTTGCTGAGTGCTTTGCTGGACCCTTGGCTTGCCACCTCCCTGCTCCACTTCTCCAGTGGACAAACTGGGGAGGAAAACTGGTGTTCCTGCAGCTCCAGGCTCCTGCAGGACGCTTAAAGTCAGGCAAATGATTCCATGCTTCATTGAGCCTGGGCATTAAAACCATAAGCTTTGCTTTAAATTCCTGAGCTGAATTTCCTTGGTTTTGAGGGTTTATTGCTCAGTTTTCTACAGATGAGAGGAGGAGAAAGTTTATCTCCTTGGGCAAAGTTGGGGCTCCTGCCTTTCTTCCAGACAGGACCTGGTGCCTTCATCACAAGGCTCCTGGTAACTTGTTAGGAAGCCCCAAAATTATGAACCAAGGAGGAATTTTGAACATTTTATAATTATCCTAAGAGCTACTTCAGCATCCCATGAGACTCTGATGGACTGCCTTCAGGTGTGCCCGCTGGGTTAACGCCTCTCTTTTTGCTTGTCAGTGATGGAGATACAAGGCCCTCGCTGGACGCTCTTGGCTTCAGCTCCATCCACTGGGACCAAAGGAGAGAAAAATCTGGGGGCTGGCACAGCTCCCTGTACCCCCATCTTCTCAAAAAAAAAAAAAAAGGAAAAAAAAAAAAGGCCCAAAGGCCCAAATATTGCCAATATCTTCACGTCTCCTAAATGTCTGGTTTCCATTAGTTGTTGGGCACCTCTTGAAGAATTTCAGCAGAGGGATTTTAAACAGTTCTAGCATGAACCACTCTCAAGGTAACCATTATTATATCTTAAAAACATTTTATCACAGAGGCATATGTATGTTTTAGCAATGCTCAGATGGCTACTTAATGTCATGTTTATCCCAGGCCAGACGCTTCTCAGAATGAATGAGGACTGTAAGATCCAAGTTCCCCTTTTGTTTAATGGACTTAAAGTTGTTTAAATCATCAGCTTCACCCGAATGCCTCACTTAAAACTGGGAGCTCTATTTTTCTCCATTAAAAGTTCATTCGTCAGAAGTGGGGGGCGAGCCTTTCTGGAAAGCCCTGATGGAGAACAAAAACGTCCATGCTAGGTCATGGCCATGGGTTGGGTGTTCTCAAGTGGAATGGGCCATTTCTTGGTAGAACAGGCCCAAAACTCACAACCTCCATCCTTCCGTGCACCCTTGCTGGGATGGGTGCTCTGGCGGCCTGACGCATACCCTAGACCCTTTTCCTTCCCTCTTGCCCTCTCTTTAAGCCGGACTCCCCCAACCCATGGCTCCCCAGTTCCTCCCCAAGCCCCTGTGGGTGGTGGAGATGGGGACGAGCTGGTGGCAAAGGCCACCATGGGGTGTCCAGTTCAGCACAGACCGTGGAGAAGGAGCATGCTCTCCTTGGAGAAGAGCTGGGCAGCAAGGAGTGAAGCCAGGCAACGGGTTTGGTTTTGCAGAGCCTGAAGCAGAGCTGAGTCCTGCTCTAGACAATGGGTTTTGCACGGGTAGAGATTTAGGATATCAAGGCAGAGACAACTTGTGCAACCAGCTCCTGAGAGGACACAAGGCTTGGGGTAGCTTCTCCATCCACAGCCATTCTTAAATCTGAACATTTCCCTCTCGGATATATCCCCTGGCCTGGACAGGAGAAGCCCTGCAGCACAAACACAACCAACTTTACTCTCAGTATTGTTTTTTTTACTATTATTATTCCTTCCACACCCACAAAGACACAGAACTACCCCCCCTGTAACCCTCAAAGCCCACAGGCTGCAATTCTCCGCCAACCGCCGCCTGGGTGACTTTGTATTCTCCTTGCAATATTCATGCGTGTGCGGTACAAATGTAAATACATCCAGGCTGTCCCGCTTTGATTCATGCTTTGGTATCAAATCACATGTGCCTCCCCGGACACCATAAATCTCCGCACGGGAACTCCACCTGAATTGTTCTTTGTGTGTGTCGCAGGTCAGGATGAGGAACTGCGTGGCGGGGGGAGCTGCAGACCCCCCTCGCCAGCGCAATATTTCCATCCGCCTCCACGGGTTGACGTCTTCGGGGGGGACGCAGGCGGCACCGGGCTGGAGGGGATCATCCTTGGGCCAGGCTGGCTCCAGAGGAAGAAAAATGTGAAAAAAAAAGTGCTTTCTGGGGACATGGTGTGTTACAGATCATGGATCTTGTTGTCCCAGCCCCGTGGGGAGCAGAAACCTGTTCAGGGCAGTGTCGGGACTTTTGCCACCAGCCCAGCCATCACCTGGAGTCATTTTGGCTGCTCAGGAGATGAGGTCCCACCTACGTGGGTGCTCAGGGTCCCTGCAAAGTCAATGGATGGAGCTCAGCACTTCCAGAGCCCAACTCCATCCACCAGAGAGCCGTGTTTGGGCTGGGACGGGTGCCCATGGGAGCTGGAGGCAGCCAAGAGCTGTGTCACTGCCCTGTGACCTCTCCAGAGCCAGGTCCTTGAGGTGGTCCTTGGAGCATCTCCTGGGTAGGCTGGTGGGAGCAGCGACCAGCACCAAAGTCCCCATACTGGTGGACAGAGAGAAGTGACCAAAGAGCACCCAAAACCACCATGTCCTTCCATGGGCCAAGCACGCAACTTCGGGGATGCTCTGGCACGGGGCACTCCGCATCCCAAAACTCACCCTACAGTCAGCTGAGATCCCACGGAGCAAAGCCTTGCTGGCAAACACCGTCTGAGCTCACAGCTCAGAGCAAATTCCAACAAAATTAAGGGTTTTTTTCTGGATGTTGGGGAAAAGAAGGAGTGAAACACTCGCGGACTTCCAGGGAGAGTGAGACTCACCAGCAAGAAGAATTGGAGACAATTATTGGAGCCCGGCACAAAGCCCTCAACGTCTTTCATTATATCCACAAAATTAAAACACGTGGAGTGAGCATCGAAAATTCGCTGGCTAATAACAGAAGTAAAAAGTTGTTAATCAGGCACGTGACCCTATAAAATAAAGGGAATAATTGAAAAGATATCTAATTTATCTATTGAATGCCTCCAACGCTCTCTTTATCACTTAGATGGACAGAATATAATTGGTATGGTGAAAGCCATCAATCTTAGGAAGTGGGCTTTCTGTACAAGATACAACTATTACTGTCATATTATGACACCATAATATCAAGATCAATGACATTTTAAATGCACTCCAGTTATGGGCAATTGGTGACAATAAAAACAGTGACAAATTGATGAAACAAGCGCCAAATGATCTGGTGTCTAAAATAAACCATAAATAATCTTCTTAAAAAATATATATCCGCCGAATTCACAGTCATTGGGGGGGGGGGGGGGGGGAGGACGTTGACTTCTTCAATTGATCGATTTACCCGGGGACAGAAGTATCCGATGGACTGCGATTTTCTTGAAGGGGCAACTTTCTGCTTTGATTTAGGGGTTATTCCCATGCAGTTTAATAATGTTATCGTTAGCATAATTATTGCCATAAAAAAGAAGGGTTATCACTTAGAAGTGGAAGCTACTCCCAGCTGAAGAGTCCACACGATTGCGCAGTAAACACCAACACATTTTTTAAATATTATGGCACCAGGACAGCAATATTCCCTCAGGGTGTCTGCGGCCCTTAAATAAAGATAATAACAGCGGCAGCAATCACGCTTGGATCTTTGCAGAGCGCTCTGCTCGCAGGCCTGGCCGTGCTCCCGGGACAGCACTTGCTTTTTTTAGCAAGGGGTCAGAGTGGGCTGAAATCCTGCCTTTGCGCCATCTCCTGCTGGTCCCAAACCCGTCCCTGGTCAGCGTCACCGCCCTAAACCCAGCCTGAGCCCCATCAGCGGGAATGGAAGACCCCGGGGGACAAGCATGGGAAGGGAGAACAGATCCTAAGGGAATGCACCCAGTGTAACAGGTCCTACAGGAAGAAATCTCATAGGAAGAGATCTCATAGGAAGAGATCTCATACAAATGGGGCCTGGAGAAGTACATCCTAGATCCTACAGGGGCAGATCCTACTGATATGGATCCTATGGGAATAGATCCTTTGGGAATGTGTCCTAAAGGAAAAGATCCTATAGGAACAGATCCTATAGGAACAGATCCTATAGGAATACATCCTAGGGAAACAGATCCTATTGGAAGGGGTGCTTTAGGAATGGATGTTAGAGGTACAGAATCTCTAGCCATGGATCCTAGGTTAATAGATCCCATAGGAATAGATCCTAAAGGAATGGGTCCTACAGAACCAGATCCTGTAGCTAAGCATCCTAGAGAAAAAGGATCCTATAGGGACGGTCTCTTTAGGAATGGATCCTAGAGGTACAGAAGCTGTAGCAGTGTGTCCTAGAGAAATAGATCCTATAGGAATGTGTTGCATAGGAACAGATCCTGTAGGAATGCATCCTACAGAAGGAAATGAGGATAAAAAAAAAGTGAGAAAAGGGCCCAGAGCAACACTGAGAGCCCAGGGCTGGCTGCTGGCCTGGGGGAGTCCGCATTCCACACATCAGGGCTGAGCTGGGGTGGGACAGAGAGCAGCTGGTGGGGGGGAGGGGGGAGAAAAAGAAAAAGAGAAAGAGAAAAAAAGAAAAAGAAAAAGAAAAAGAAAAAGAAAAAGAAAAAGAAAAAGAAAAAAGACACAGACTGGAAGCAAATACTGTATTTTGATTTTCTGAGGCTTGTTTTACTTGGAAGTGATACTGAGATTCCCATTCTTGGTGAGCATTTCTCTATTCGATTCATCATTCAGAAATGAGAGAAGAATCTGTTTCTTGTGCAGTTTTGTGGCATTTAAAAATCAGCAACATCTTTTTGCTTTCTCCTTTGTGCGTGTGGGTAATTATCTTTGTTTTTTAGGGTGGTGGTGGTGGTGTAATCATCTGAGGTTTTGCTCCTTAAAGGAGAAGGAAGGGTGATGCTGGAGGTCGCTCAGGGCTTTTAGGCTGGGACTCACCTGGTCCTTGGGAGTGGGGGTCACTTGGTGGGATGGGTCCCATGGTGGGATGGGTCCCATGGTGGGACAGGTCCTGTGGTGTAATGAGGTCCTGTGGTGTAATGAGGTCCATGGTGGGACAGGTTCCATGGTGGGATGAGGTCCATGGTGGGACCAGTCCTGTGGTGGGATGGGTCCCATGCTGGGATGGGTTTCATGGTGGGATGGGTCTCATGGTGGGACAGGTCCCATGGTGGGATGAGGTCCATGGTGGGACCAGTCCTGTGGTGGGATGGGTCCCAAGCTGGAATGGGTTTCATGGTGCGATGAGACCCATGGTGGGACAGGTCCCGTGGCAGGACTTGTCCCATGTCATGAGGGGTCCTGGCACCTTCACAAATGGGTCCCCAGCAGGCCCACCCACACAGAAAACTTCCTTGGGACGCTTCCACCTGAGCTGCAACCACCCATGGGTGCACCACTGGGCTCCTCCTCAGCTTCAGGCAAACCCACGGAAGCACCACTGGGACCTTCTGGGCAACAGCAACATCTCCCAAAGGGCTCTGCAAGGAGCTGGGCACCTCTGCAGGCATCCACGTGTGGATTTACACCGGCACCGAGGCATCAGCTTTGAGACCTCCATGAAGGCTTGGCCAACGGAGCGTGGCAGAAGCACGGCAGGACTTGGCTGGGCAAGAAAGGGCTGGGGCGCCGTGCCCCGTGCCGTGGGAAATAATAACAGAGTGGAGCAAGCACAGAAAAAAAAATGAGCTTCCTATGGGCAAAAAAAAACACCCTGAAAAAGGAAGCCAAAGGAAAGCAAGCACAGAGGACCTCCTCCCCGCGACTCAGTGGTGAAACCGCTCGGTTCTGCCTCAGACTTGTTCCCTCTTCTCTGTATTTGATAAAAGGCTCAAAAACGCTGCCACAATGCAATGAAAAATGGCCCAGAATTGGAAACTGCTCCCGGCCCCGTCCAGATATTCGCCCTGCTTGGATTCTTTCTGGATGAATCTGCACCAGAACCATTTTGGCTTTCAACAGCTCGTTCCTCAGCAGCTCCACACATCGCTGCCAGCCACATGTGGTCCTCAGCCCCCCTTTTTTTTTTTCAGTGAATTGCCCCAAAATGACTGTGCGGCCAGCAGGGACTCAACATCAAGCCTGAGGGTGGGGGATGATGGAAAATCCTTCCTTGGGACATCCCGCTCTGAGCTGGTGGGGATTTGGGGGCTGGTCTGGTCCCCAGCTTGTGCTGATGCTGGTGCAGCCGCTGGGTTTCGGCACAAAAACACGAGGCCCCGATGGGTGGGGGAAGGCTCTCGTGTGTGGCTTCTTGGTGTAGTTGATGCCCAGGGAGGGAGCAATGGGAAATTCATGGGTTTCATGTGAAATCACCAAATCCATCTGCTGCGATGATGGAAAAGGGCCCTGGGATGGGCAGCGCCTCTTAGGAGACCTCTGAGGACTTTCTCCCCTAACCCAAAACCGCCCCCACCACCCTCGCTGCAAAGCCCAAAGAGACACCACCCCATGGCCCAGCCCCAGCAGGACGGGCTCCTCCATTTGGGTAGAATTCAACTCATTTCAGCTCAAAGCAGAGAGAACCCAGTGCTTGCGTCCCAGACTGAACCAAAGTGGGGCAACCTCTGCAGAAACGCAAGGCAGGGGCTGAGCTGTGGTTCGAAAGGGGAAACTGAGGCAGGGAAAGTGGCTACTCACAGCGTGCTGGGGAGGATGAGGAGGGGAGGGAGCCTCCAACCTCGTTGTGCTGCCTCTCCTCCACTGGAGGCCCTTCCCGGAGCCTCCTTCACTCACTGGCTTCATCAATGACCGTCCCTAACGAATGGCTCCGGGCGAAGACGAGCACCCACTTAATTAAACGCCGGGAGACGCCGGGCGCAGCCGCCTCGCCTCGCAGGCATCGCTCACACCCGCGATGATAGTAAGCGGCTTTAATATTGAAATATGTGCCATTTAGGAAAGTCAAGGCATCTCCGAGCAAAAAATAAAACAACTTTTAGCTTGATAAAAGATACGCCGAGTAAATACATTAATAGGAGGTAATTGAAAACTCCCGGGTAATCTTTAAGCAATCATGAACTTCAGCCGTCGGGGTGGCGGGGTGTATATCCTGCGCCGGCCGGCACGGCGCGGCTCGCCGCGGCTTTTACAAATCACAGCCCGGGTGTTTTATGGTGCCAGGTCTCGGAGTGCAACAGCGGTGTCATATTTAGATTTCTAATTATATTTCGAGATGCTTCAGTGGCTTTTCCTGCCGCGCAGCCGCTGCGGCGCGCGGACCCGCTGGCGGCGCTGAACAAAGGGGGAATTGCGGAGAGGAGCAAAGCGGTCGTGAGCCATAAAAGAGAGAGAGGACAAGGTATCACCTAATGGAAGAGATAAAGATGTTCCCTCTCCTCTTCCCAGGCTGGCTGGTATTAATATGACAGGAGTCTGTCTGCTCCCACGAGCGGACGGATGAGGAGACCGTGGTGGTGTTTTTTTCTCTTCTTTTTTTTCTTTTCTTTTCCTGCTGCTTTGCAATTTGCTCCCATTCTCCGGCCCTAAGCAAAGGTCTGTGCAGCAGGACTTGGCGCCAGCATCCTCTCTTCCTCCCGCCTTGCTCAGCGAGATGCAGAGGATACAACCCTGGGATGCGCTCCCATGGGTGCTGGGCTCCCTGTGGTCGGGAGGAGGGGACCCCTGCGTGCCCACGGTGCCGCGGATGGGAGCGGGGTGCTTTGGGATGGGGGACCCCACGCTCCCCGTGCATGGCTGCTTTGGGGTATCGGGGTGATTGTGCGGCTGCTGGAGGTCTCTGCTCCCGGAGGAAGGCGAAGTGCCACTTCATCCATCTGTCCCCATCTCGCCATCTCTCCATCACCCACTCACCCCGACCAAGAGAAACTCCTGGTGCTCTTGGGGTGCCAACGTGCCCTGCCCCTCGGAGAGGAGACCCCCAGCTCGGAGAAGACCCCCGCTGCCAGCTCTGCCCCCCGGGCTGTGATTTTCAGCCAGACTGACGGACGGCGACGCCGGCTCCCCGTGCGTCCCTGCCCTGCTTTGCAGAGGCTCGGCAATCCTGCGGGGAGCGGGACATAAATCTCGAGGTCACAGCTAATACCCATTAACAAGCAGCACTGCTTGTAGGTGATTGCTAGGGATTCTTTATAAGGCTTTTGCAGATGAATGGACTGCCTACGGCCATAAATACACTGATCCACGGCCGCCTGCCTCCAGCACCGGTGCTCTGACCATGCTTGGCTTGTTTCCTTAAGGTTTCCTACCTTGGGCTGGCAGGGAGGGTTCAGGAACCAGCCCCAGCCAGGGCAGAGCCCCCCAGGTATGCAGGGTGCTGGGCAAATCCCTCGGCCAGGGCAAAAGTCACCTGAAAGGGTGAGCCTGGAGGGACCTGATGTCTGTCCCTCGTGATGCTGTCGTGCAAACACCCACCCGTGGCCACATCGCGGGTACCTTTTGCTCAGAATCCCTTTGGGAACGGGGCACGGATGATGCTGGAGCTGGAAAAACACCCCAGGAAAACATTTCAGCGTGGGGATTACCTTTGGAAAATGGGCTCCCCGCCGTCGTTTGGCTGTGTTGGCTTCAGTGAAGTCTCGATGATTCTTTTTTATTTTTAAAAAGGTCAGATCTGGCCTGGGTTAAGCCCCAAAATGAGCAGCAATGAAATGCCTTGCCCTGATTTGCATGAATGGATGAGGACAGCTGAGCTTGGCACCCGGGGATCCTCTTTTCCTCCTTTTAAGAGGCCCTGAAGATAGACTCATCTGTAGAAACTCATTATTATCTTTAATTAGCCTTAGCTTTAATTAACCTGAGGGACCAGCACCCTGGTGCCGTTACCCCACGCTTGGTGGCCCGTTCCATGCAGAAAGCCACAGCGTGGCCGGGGGCACCACACAAGGGTGGACAACGAGAAGATGCTGGGACACTGGCAGTGATGGTGGGATGGGAGGGGACCCCGAGAGCCACCTCTGAGGATGGAGAAAATGGGTCTAAAATAAAAAATATCTATAAAAATCACCTGGGCTGCTCCTTGTGGCAGCATTTCACCAAGGAGAAATTGAAAAATATCACCATTTCTGTGCATTCTTGTAACTCCCATGTTTGGGAACGGGAACAGGGAGCAAAAAGGACCCGAATGCATCCCCAAAACCTCCCAAACACCCCAAGATTGGCAGACCCCGAGATTTCCCAGCATTGGGCAGCCCCAGACGATTCCCAGCCCCGCCAGCTGCCCTTTGAGATGCCAAACAAATAAATAAGGCAAAGAGAGAAAGCCCGAGCTGACGGATAGCCCCGGAGGGAGCCCAGCCTGCGCCGGGCAGCCTCGGGAGCACAAAGGCGATATTCTCACCCTGTGCAAAATGCATTACCGTCGCCCAGCCCTGCGCTCCGTCTCCTTGTGTAAATACGGGGAATTTATGGTTGCTTCTCCCCCCATAGCCCTGCGGACGGTATTTGGCTGGAGGAGAGGAGGGCAGGCTGTGTCCTCGCATCCTCTGAACTCCAGCGAGGGCTCGGGGTGAAGCAGAGTTTGTCGCGCATTTCCAGGGAGTGGGAATAAATACAGAAACACAGGGGAGGAAGGTATCATAATTCTTTCATGGAGCTGGGAAGGAGCCCGTGGTTAGCACGGGGGCAGAGCCTGGGCTTGCTCCAGCCCAGAGAAACAGAGAGAGAATGGGGTCGGGGCAGGGGGGACGTGGAGGGGACAATGGGAGCAGGGCTGGGGGCTCCAGGTGGGAAATGAGGTGCAAGCCCAGGGGAAATGCTCAGGATGGACATGGGGTCCCCACTGCCCCTGATGGGGAAGGGATGAGATGGACAGAGGCAGGAGACTCAGTGTGATGCCGCAACGGAGATGCCTGGCTGGCTGCAGGGCTCAGGTAAGTGAAACGGTGAAAATCCACTTGGAGAGCCCTTGGGATATGTGGGAAATGTGGGTCTGTGTTCCATGGTGGCCAAACTGTACAGTTTTCTTGGGGTGGCTGAGGCCAAGGTGGGGTTGGCAGAGCCATGGCGAAGCTTAGCCATTGGGTTATGGCCACGCTCAACCAATGGGTTATGGCCAAACCCAACCGTTGAGTTATGGCCAAACCCAACCACAGGGTTATGGCCAAAGCCAACCATTGGGTTATGGCCAAACCCAACCGTTGGGTTATGGCCAAAGCCAACCATTGGGTTATGGCCAAACCCAACCAATGGATTACGGCCAAACCCAACCACTGGGTTATGGCCAAATGCAATCTTTGGGTTATGGCCAAGCTTAGCCATCACGTTATGGCAAAGCTCAGCCATTGGGTTATGGCCATGCTCAACCAAGGGGTTATGGCCAAGCTCAACTGTTGGGTTATGGCCCAGCTCAACCAGTGGGTTGGGTCCCAACTCAACAACAAAGTCACGGTGTGAGCTGGGCTGGGCCCTGGCCACCCAACTGTCGTCCTACCACGTCAAAAGGACTCGCTCCTCACTCTCAAGGGTTTGGCTTCTTGTTCCCACTGCCAAAGCCGCTGTCTGGTGCCCAAACACGGCGCTCAGTTCTTGAGGATGTTGGGGTAAAGTGAGCAAAAAAGAACCTTTGTGCAAAGGGCTGTGGTCTTCCAGGTGGACTTGGGACACGGAGACATCCAAGGGCAGTTGTCACCTCCCCTCAAACCGTGACGAGGATGAAAACCAGCCCCCGAAATGGGGTGGTTGCTGTACAACCCAGCTGGAAACTTCCTAAATCCTGGTGTACCAAGGGAAAGCAAGGACGCTCCGACTCGCGGCATGACGCTGGAGCAGAACCGCGCTTGCAAATACGGCCAAGGTTGCTCCGATGAGGCCGGCGAGTCGCTTCCCTCATTAGCAAACGGGAAGAGAGAGAGCAGTGCTGCAGCGGGGACAAATTAAGCGAAGCAGCAGGCATGACGTCGGCGCCGGGCCGGCGGAGCAGGCGGCTGGGAGCCGCTCGGGGTGCGCGCGGGGAGCGGCTCCTGGCGGGGGACCCATTTGTCGAGGATGCTTTAGGAGTGATGGAGCCGTCCCCGCCGCGTGCCGAGGGGGGGTCTCTCAGGGAGCTGGGTGTATTCGGGGGATTTTTTTGTTTTTTTCCAAATCCCAACCCCAATAACCCAGCCTCTCTCGGGGCAGATCAGTGCAATTTTTACACCATCAAATTAACTTTTATGGGGGGAAATGTCTGTTTTCAACAGATTTTTTTTTCTTTTTTTTTTTTTCATAGACCGAGGCTGTGCTGCTGCTGAACACTCAGTCAGCCCCTAACGAGGACGGGAAACGCTTCCAACACCTCTGCCAGCGCAAAGCGAGGCTACAAATAAACCACTCAAACGGACGGCTCTTGTTCTAATCACCCCATAAAATGTATTTAAGCGGCTAGCCTGAGACTTTCCAGGGGTTTATTTATCTATTTATTATTGCGGCTGACCGGAGAATCCTTCTCCTAAAGAGCCCGGTGCCAAGAGCCTTGAGTTATGCAAAGGCAGGAGGGGCGCGAGCAGGGAATCGCCGCGCTGCCGCCTGCCGGGACCGGGGGGGCAGTGGGGGCACCCCCAAAGAGGGCTGCCACTGCCCAGGAGCTCAGAGGGCTGCTGGGGTTCCTACTGGGGTGTTTTGGGGTCATTTTTTTTAGGGGAAAGAACGCATTCGGACAGATGCAGCCATGCCTGAGCGGGCACCCAGGTGTCACTTTGCTGATTTATTTGCAATCGCAATTTGGGAGGAAGCTGTTGGCGTTTGGGGGTGTCCCTCCTCCACTTGGGGGGACGCAGCTGAAATGTGGGAGACGTAACTGAAATTTTGGGGGATGAAGCTGCAATTTGGAAGATGTAACGGCAATTTGGGACCGGGGTTGAAGCTGCAGTTTGAGGGATAACGGTCTTCCCTCGTGCGAGAGATGCGATTGCAGCGTGGGGGGGAGATATTCCCTCCTCATTCAGGGGTGCAATTGCAATATAGAGGAATGCAACTGCAGCCTGGGGCAATGCAGCTCCAGCTCGGTGCCGAGCCTGCCTCACACCTCCCGACGTGCAGAGGGGGCGCACGGATCCCCCAGTCCTTCCCCCCCCATCACCTCTCTCCCTCCTGGCATCTCCCCACCAGGCCCTGTGGATGCTCTGGGGTGTCCCCGGCAGCGCCGCGCACGCCCTGCTCCTTCCGCTCTTATCTCAGCCCCTGCAGCCTCGGCAATCACCTCCTTCGCACGCCCTCTCCTCTGAACCCCTTCCAAGGCAGTAATTACACCGCTGGGAGCCGCTCAGCCAGGTGCGGCAGCGCCAGGACCACATAGCAAGAGGCAAAACCCCACCGCGGCGGCCGTGCAAGCCAAGGGGGAGGCACGAGGAGACCCCCCCTCGGAGCTCGGAGGCAGCCTGGGTCAAATTGGGGCGGGGGTCAAACTGCGATCTGCAGGATGAGGCCACGATCTGGGGGTGCAGTCACTATTTTGGGGGATGCAATCCCTATTTGAAGACAACTGCAAGCAGGGGATGCAACTGTGGTTTTGGAGGAAGTTATAAAATGGGGGGTGCAATTGCAGTTTGGGGGTGCAATTGCAATTTGGGGGTGCAATTGCAAGTTGGGGGTGCAATTGCAAGTTGGGGGTGCAATTGCAAGTTGGGGGTGCCATTGCAGTTTGGCGTATGCAAATGCAATTTAGGGTTGCAGTCACAATTCGGGGGTGTAACTGCAGTCTAGGAATGCAACCACAAGCTGGGGCATGCACTTGTATTTTTGGGGTGCAGCTGCAGTTCGGGGCTACAAGCGCAATTTGGGGATGCAACCTGCGGCACGTGCTTGAATTTTAGGGGCGCGTTTGAGATTCGGGAGAGGAAACTGGAATTTGGGGGACGCAACTGCAATCTGGGCGATGGAATCGCAATTTGGGGAAGGCAGCGAGAAATTTGGCACTGAGGCAGCCCCCCCCCCCGACCCAACAGCACCCATGGGTGGCCCCAGGCACGAGCAGCAGCTGTCCCTTGCCAAACCCCCCCCCGGCACCACGCGTCCCCGCACGCTCCGCTCACCTCAATGCTCCCGGATTCGGAGGTGATGGAGCGGGCAACAGCGCCGTGCTTGCTGGGAGCGCACTGGTTTGAACTGGTATGGACTGGGCACGTCGCCCTGCTTCCCGTCACTGCACCCCCTCTTGGGGAAACTGCTTATTTGGGGCTGTTTGGGGCCTTTTTAATGCCTGGAGGTGGGTGCCAGGAGGAGAAGCCCCTTCCCCTTGCCATGCGCTGGCTGTGGGCTCATCCCCCCTTCCCCCCCGCCCCACGGTGCAGCTCCGGTTGCTGATCCGGCTGAAAACTTGTGCCAAAAAGTTTCTTTCTCGGCCCAAATGTGCTGCAAAAAAAAAAATAAAGCAGCGCTTCCCACTCTCTGAGCCCTCACCCCAAATATCCCTGACTCCTCCTCCTCCCCAAAACAGCGTGGAATCCCCCAAAATCCCCTGCAAGGCTTTTTTTATTATTATTATTTTTCCTTTTTTCCCCTCGGAAAGGGGATGCCAGGAGTTGGGGGTGTGGCAGCCCCATCCCTTCCTCACCACCCCGTTAAAAAAACATTAACTCAGCTGCACGGGGAGCAGCAAACAGGTTTTTTTTTTTCTGTGAAACTCACTCATTTCCAGCAAGATCACATCCCAGCCCGGCTTTAAAAATCCACAAATGGGCCAAGAGCTGGAATTTGATAGAAATTGTGCACTTTTCATCCCGGGGAGGCCAGAAAAGGGAGCCGAAACCCCAGAAGTGAGGACACCCATGGAGAACTGAAGGCAAAAGGGGGGGGATTCCGGGGCGCAGCCGCCCCCTTCCTCCCCCTTTTTCCTCCACCCCGATGCTTCTGCCCTTTACCCGGAGCCTTCATCCCATCCTCTTCCCACCTCTCCCCGCTGGCTCAGCACCACCTGCACCACGGCCCGGGCAAGGGCTGCCGCGCGGAGCCAGCAAGGCAGAGCCCCGTAAATATTAATCAAGGCGCTTTGCTCTGTTTAGCTCCGCGGGATGCAAACAGATGGGAGACGAGAGGGCTTTTTACCCAGCCGAGGAGCGGGGGTAACTCAAACCTAATGAATTCCAGCAGCGGAGCGTTTTTCCATAAAATCAATAGCGGGATACGAGGCGTAAATATTTTATTAGGGTCTCGGGCGGGCGGCGAGGCTCCAAGGGGGGCGGGGGGGACGCGCGCGGGCTCAGTGGGTTTGGAGCAAAGGCCTGGATGCGTCGCGGAGGGGGCGAGGGCGCTTTTTCCTGGAAAAGAGGGGAAAAAAAAGGAAGGGAAGAAAAAAAAAAAAGCAGCAAAGGCTGGAGGTGGAAAGGCACCGGGAGCTTCCCGAGCAACCGGCGTCGCCGGCGCATCCCATCCCGTGGGGCTGGCGAGGCAGCCCCGAGCCCGAGCACGTCCTGAGCAAAAAGTGCTCTCTGCTCATTTAATATTAACAAATTGAAATGAATTATTGTAATGCCAATTAACTTGTAGCTGTCCCTTATTAATAGTAATTTAGATTAATATTTCTTGGAAGCGGGAACGCGGGGCTCAGGGCTACGTGCCTCGAATACCGGAGCGCGGCGGAGCCCTCGCCTTTAGGGTTTTTTTTTTCTGTTTAGCTGACTCCTCACTTTTTCAGCCCAAAATGGGGACGGAGGCCATGTCCTCAGCGGGGGGGGAGGGGGCTGTCCCCCCAGGTGCCGAGGTGAAGGGGCAGGGGGACGGGGGGGACACTCCCAGCACCCCAAGGACCCTGATAATCGGTGGAGAAGCCGCCCCCCGGCACAGCCCCATCCATGGCCCCCCAACACCCCCAGACCCCACTGAGAGCCCCCCCGTGCCCTGGTGATGCGTGGGGAGGGGGGAGAACCCCAAAACCAGAGGGTTGTGGTTTCTAGATAGAGCTGGAGAGAGAAGGGGGGGTAGGAGGGAGAGTGGGGGGTCTACAGAAAGTTTGGTGCTCCCCCTTTTTGGCATTAGAGACGAAGGGGGTGAGGGAAAGAGGGAAGGGAGGAAGGAGAAAGAGGGAATGGAGAAAGAGAGGGAGAAAAAGAATGAGAGGAAGCCAGAAGGAAAGAAAGGAAAAGAAAAAGGGAAGAGAAAGAGAAAGAGAGAAAGAGAAAGAGAAAGAGAAAGAGAAAGAGAAAGAGAAAGAGA
>MU014598.1:0-16752 GCA_011075105.1 Heteronetta atricapilla
CGATGCCCCGGACGCAGCCCGGCGGGGGGGTCCTGGCGCCGCCGCTCCCCGTCCCTCCTCACGTTGCCTGGCGCTGGAACCCGGCGGCCCTGGGGGCGTCCGGGGGGGGCGGCTGGGGAGCAGGGGGGCTGCGGTCAGCCCCTCCGCTGAGGCTCTGCCGCCCCCCCGGTCCTCCCCCGCCGCCCTACGGGGCTCCGCCGTCCGCTTCCCCATGAGCCCCACGAAGAAGTCGTGCATATCCCCTGCGGAGAGAGCCCGGCGTCAGCACCCACCGGGCACGGCCCCGCTCCGTGTCCGCGCCGGGCCCCCCCCCCCCTCGGCTGCCGCTGCGGGGCTGGCACCGTCCGAGAGCGGAGCGGAGCGGACTTACGCTTCTGGGGAGACGCCAGCGCCGGGGGACCTGGAAGAGACAAGCGGGAGGCTGAGCGCTGCCGTCGGGGCGGGGACAGGGACCGGGACCGGGACCGCCCCCCCCGGCTCTCACCGGCGTCCTCCTCCCGCAGCAGCTGCAGCAGGGCGGCGAAGGCGGCTCCGGGGCCTCCGCGGGCTCTCCAGGGTAGTACCGGGGGCAGCGGGTCGGGGCCGGGGCCGCTCTGCGGGGAAGCGGAGGGGTGAGAGCAGGCGGGGGGGCGCCCGGTACCTCCCCGGCGGCCGCCCCGACGGCTCGGCCCTACCTGGGAGCGGAGCGCGGGGCCCGGCGGCGGGGCGGCGGCGAAACGGGCGAGGGCGAGCGGCAGGACCAGGGCGAGCAGGGCGAGCACCGCGCGGCTCCGCATCCTCGCCGGGGCGGGCGACCTGCGGGAGGGGTCAGCAGCGGCCGGGGTCGCCCCTCGCCCCCCCCGACGGCGCGGACTACGGCAAGGTTTTGGGAGGGGAAAGCAGCGGAACAAGAAATGGGGGCCCGGAGGCAGCTGGCGTTGCTGGAGCAGTCGAGCAAACGCCCCCCAGCCCTTTCCAGCTCGGGGGGCTGTGGCACGGTGGGGGCATGGGGAAAAACTGGGGGGGGGACGGAACACGGTGGGGGGCTGCAGTGTGGGAGATGGACTCCAGAGGTGCCGGAGGGGGGGACGCGGGGGGGGGGTAAGAGAGCATGGCTGCACTGCAGAGCTGGGGCTCCCGTGCCAAGACTCGTGCCCATTGTGCCGGGTTTGTGCTGCCACTCGCCAACTGGGGTGGTGGAAACACATGGAGGACAGAGCACGGACACGCGGAGATCACAAGCACCCACAGCCTTGCACACTCGCACGCGTTCACAGACACCCACACCAACACACACTCACTCTCCAACAGCCACAGCCCCCCCAGGAAGGTCCTAGCTCCAGGCTTCCAGAGACCCCCCAAGCCCTGCCCACCTTCCTTCACCCCTCTCTCCTCCCGGCCCAGCGGCTTCCTGCAGCTTCCAGCTCCCTTTCACCTTCCCCCAGCCCACGCTAGGTGAGGAGCGGAGGCAGCAGCCTCCCCAGGAGACCCCACGGTACCTGGCACGGGGTGTGGGGACCTCAGCTGCAGTGCGGGCAGCGCGTCCCTTGCCTCTGGTGGCTGCGGAGCGGTGAGAGGCAGCGGCCGCAGGCTGTGCCGACAGCTCTCGGGCACGCTCAGCCTGGAGGTGAAGCACCCCAGCACTGGCAGCCGTGCGGAGCTAAATAAGGGGCTCTGCCCATGGCACGGCGTGGGTGGGCGAGAGGAGAGCCGCCAATGGGGGCCGCGGGGAGTGGCACCCCCACCCTGCAGCTCAACGCCCACGCAGGCACCGTGACACCCGTTACACGCGCAGTCACACCACGGCCCAAGCGCGCCCACGTGGGCTCGCCAGCTCCCCACCACGTCGTGCCGCCTCGGGGTACGGGGCCAGCACGCAGCCAGCGCTGTGCCCACGCAGCCCCTGGCCCTGGACACGTCATGCATGCGGTGGGACACGCATCCGAAGATGCCACAGCCTGTTGGCACGTGTGCGTGCACACCGTGCGAGCCGGCCCCTGTCTCCAGCGTGCTGCCACCCCAGCAGAGCCACCAGTGAGTGCTTCGGCTGCGCAGGCAGGCTCTGGGGGGGGCTCACGGCGCAGTGGGTCGTGGCTGAGCTCCTGGGATGCACACACAGGTGCGTGCATGCACACCTGTGCACAAGGACACAGGCTGCACAGCATGCACAGACGTGCACCCGCACTTTCCCTGCGCAGCCCACCTGTGGCTCCTGTCCTGTCCTGGGGCTCTCCCCACCTGCCTGGTCCTGGTCCCGTGCTGTCCGTGAGCTGCATGCCCAGCTCCGGGTGGCCCAGCAGCCCTAGATCCAGCCCCATGTGTGGCCGCGTCCCCCAAGCCCCTCTGTGACCAGGATGATGGGGGTTGGCCCCTTGCAGCCCCTCTAAGCCTGGCCCAGCTCTGCCTCCAGGCTCGATTCTGCCCCCCCCCAGCACTGGGGGGAGCAGCCCCCCACAACCAAACCCCCACAACCAAACCCCCCAAGCCGAGCCAAGATGGAGAGGGCGATGGGGGGAATCCGAGGGTATGGGAGGGATTGGAGGGAGCCCAGCTCTGGCACCCGGCACGAGCCACAGGCTCCAGCCCGCAACAGGCAGCTGCAGCAGCCCCACGGGAAGGGAGGCGGCAGCGGGAGCACGGTGGCTCACGTGGCACCACAGCCCGGGGCAGGGCAGCATCTGCAGTGCCGGGGACGTTAATTAAATCGGAGCCTGGCCAGAGACGGCCTAATTAATTAATAACACCTACTTGTGTGGTGCCAAGCAGCCGCGAAAAGCAGCGGTGCCCCGGGCTTGTTTACGGTTCTGGCCCCTCTCCATGCACGGGGGGGGGGTCCCTTCACTCGGAGGTGGCACGGTCCCTCTGGGGCATGGGGAGCGTGGCGAGCCCTCGGAGGCACCCCCGTGCACACACGTGCCCCCTGCATGTGCACGCACTGCCCAAGTGCCCCGGCACGCATGCCCGCACATGCAGCCCGTGCACAGCAAAGCGCACCGCTCGCTCCAGGCCCACCTGGGAGCTGCTGCTGCCGCCGCCGTGACGGGGAGTTGTCAGCTCTCGAAGTTAACGCTGGTGACGTGTGGGGACAGGAAAAAAAAAATCCCTCTCCCGGAGCTTTGACGTGTGCAGGAGAGAAAAGGCAGCGAGGGGAAGGGGGGGGCACGGAGCTGCACGGGGACCCTGCAGGTGCGGGGCTGCAGCAGGGACATGCGGTGGCTCCTTGGTGTCCCCCTGCACTGCTCTGGCCGTGGTCTCGGTCCCCAGAGGTGGCTCCAGAGTGGGAGCAACGGGGGCTCTGCACTGACGGGGGGTGCAAAGGGGGGTCCTGCAGGGGGGGGGGGGGGGGCGGGCTCCCCCCGGGGGGGGGTGGGAGATGGGGGTGGTCAGCGCAGGCAGGCGCCAGGGACCTCACGTGCCAGCTGCCTGCGGCCGGCCAGAAATTGCGCCTGTAGCTGAGCGAGCTGCTTTCCCACTTAATGGGAAAAGTGGCCGCAATCTGGGGCCTTTCCAATCACCGCCGAGCCGAGTGCTTGCCGCAATCAGGCAGCAGGAAAGGCGCTGGGCTGGGGGGGCTCCGTCCCTGGGCTGGGCTGTGCCCCCCCCCCCAGCACCGCGCTGCCGCATCCTGGGGCTCCCAAGCCTGGGTCCCCCCAGTGCTCCCGTGCCACCAACGCGGCCACGTCCCCGCGACACCACCCGGACACCAAAATAACACATTTAAAGGGTTTAATGGGGTTACGGTAGTTCTGCTGCGGCGCCAAGCGGGGCAGGGGCGAGGTGGGGGGGGTGCTCTCAGTGGACCAGGACCTCCATCTTGTGGCTGCCCCGCTTCTTGCAGACAGGGACGTCGTCTCTGCCCTTGGCCGACTCCACCACGGTGACGGCCACGTCGCCCTTCTGGAAGCGGGTGGAGAACCTGGGGGGGGGTGAGGGGGTGGGGCTCAGGGGGACACACCCTGCCCCACCCCTTCCCTCTTGCCCAATCAGCTGCCTCCGCTCCTGCCCCACCCAGAGCCCCACCCACCCAAGCCCCGCCCCTGACGGCCCCACCCCGGCCCCGCCCATACTGGTCTGTGATGTGCAGGACCAGGCCCTGCGAGGTGGCGGCCATCAGGGTCTGGTGCAGGCGCGTGATGAGCTCGATGAGGTGGCTGCTGACGAGCAGGAGGTCGCCCTTGTTCCCCGCCGTGGAGGTCTGCGGGGCGAGGGGGGGGGGTCAGAGATGCCAGGATCCCCCCTGACCCCGCCCAGCCCCCCGGCGGCGCTGTACCTCTTTGAGGTGCAGGGCCAGCAAGCCGTCGGAGAAGCGGGTGACGGAGACGCTGCGGATGTCGCTCAGGCTGAGCACGGTCTTGGGCTGGGCGGCCTTGGGGTCGGCCAGGACCAGGTGCTCGGTGGTCAGCAGCAGCAGGCGCGGCACCGTCTGCGGGCGGCGGTCGTGAGTGCGGCACTGCAGCTCCCCCCCCCAGCATGGCGGGGATGGGGACGGGGCTCACCTTGCCATTGGCTCTGTTCACCTTCATCACGGTTTCAGCCATCACCAGCTTGTCCTTGGCCACGGCGTGGAGCTTCTGGTACTTGGGGTTCTGCTTCAGCCCCAAGTACTCGCCCTGGAAGGGCTGCTGCAGGCTGGGGACAGGGGCATCAGCCAGTGTCACCCCCGCACCCCCCTCCCCAGCCCCGAGCCCCCCGCACGGCGGCACCTCTTGCCGTAGAGCGTCTTCTTGTCCTTGAAGAGCTCACTGGCGCAGAGCTTGGCCTGCAGTAGGGCTTTCCGCTGCGGCGTCAGCTGGTCCCGGTACTTCTTGCACTGCCAAGGGATGGGGACAATGCAGCGCCGCTGGCACGGAAGGACACGGGACCACACGGCCCCCCAGTCCCCAGTGCCCCCACCTTCCAGTGGTAGAAGATGTTCTTCAGCTCCTGGTTCGCGCTTGCCAGGAACTTGTAGGGTGCCGGGGGCCAGGTCCGGTCCTGCACCGACATTGGCGGGAGGTTCTTCTGCAGCCCCACAAAGAACTTCTGCACCTGGGGGAGGGAGAACAGCGGTGGGTCAGGAGGTCCCCAGGCCCAGCCCCACTGCTGGGGGGGGGGGCAGGAAGGTGCCGAGCCCCCTCTCCCCCTGCCCCGCTCACCAGCCGCCGGTAGATGAAGTTGGCCAGGCGCATGCTGGCTTCGGAGCGGAAATATCGCCGGTACATCCTGCGGACCTGAGGGGAGGTGGCCGTCAGCGCGGGCACCGGGCCCTCGCCACCACATCCCCCCCCACCCGCGGGTCCCTTTGCAATGACCCTGCATGCCCCCCCCGCCCTCCCCCCTCCCATTTTGGCCCTGCACGGACAGGACAGCCACCCCAGCCCGACAGGGTGGGCCAGGGCAGACAGACAGACAGCCCTGGGCGCAGCGGACGGACAGCAGGACAGAGCAGCTCACAGGCACGCGGCCCCGCGGCAGGGCTGGCCCCGTTACCTTGTACCCTTTCCAGTAAGCAGAAATGGTGCTGGCGGCCAGGTGGCGGTGGCGCTGGACCTTCAGCTCCCGGAGGAGCCTTCGAGACTGCAGCGGGAGAGTCAGAGCCCAAAGGAAGGAGCCCAGAGGTGGAAGGAGAAACACCAACACACATAGGGAGCGAGAGGGAGAGAAAGGCAGGAGAGGAGGAAGGAGAGATGGAGAGAGATGGGGTGAGCCCGGTCCCCCAGGGCATGGCAGAGCCACGGAGCCCCCCCCCCCCCCCCCCTGCATGCCCCCTGCCCCTGCCCGTGCTGGGAGAGCCGCCAGCCCCAGAGCACAGCCCCAAGTGCCCGCAGGGTGCCCAGCCCTCACCTTCCAGCCCCGTGCATATGCCTGGAGGAGCAGCACCGAACGCTTCATCTGCTTGTACCTGTTCCTTTGCTGCAGGGGGGAGCATGGGGGCAGTGGGGTGAGCAGGGGGGCTCTCACCTGGGGACCCTCCCTCAGAGCCCAGCCTGGGGTTCACTTTCCAGGCTGGCTCCTGGGGGTGCAGAACGCTCCCCCCTGCCACATCACCCCTTCTTGGGATGAAGATGGGGAGGGCGCAGTGCAGCCAGGACCCCTGCCAGCCCCCTCCTCACCGCATGGCCCCGGAACCAGGCAGAGATGATGATCTGGCTCTTGCGCATCAGCTGGTACTGGGTCCGGCAGCGCCAGCCCCGAAACATCTTCTGGATGAGGGTGGCGAGCTCACCTATGCGCTCCTGGCGCCGCTTCTCCAGGTCGAAGAGCTGCAGAGAGTGAGGTCGAGCTGCGGGCAGCCCCTGGGGGCTGCAACATCGCCCAGGAGCCCCCTCAATGCGCTCGGGGCTCACAGCAGGGTGAGGGGTCTGTGGAGCAGGGTCTGTGGGGCAGGTCCCCACCCTGCATCAGACCCTGTCCTGTGCTGGGTCCCCCCCCCGCCTGGACTCACGGTGCGTGGCGAGCGGATGAAGATCTTGGTGTAGCCGTAAGCCAGCTCCTCGGGGGGGAACTTCAGCTCGGACAGCAGCACCTCAGTGCCCTCCCTGCACAATGGGGGCACGAGGCTGCTCAGCCCCTTCCACCCCACAGCCGTGGGGCTGTGGGATGCGCCCCAGGTCCGATGCCCCCCATACCTGTCGCTGCCCGTCCAGCGGGGCCAGGTCTTGGTGCCCAGCATCTTGTAGCGCTGCAGGAAGGGGCTGTAGAGCTGGCGGAAGGCGTAGCCCGCCCGCCGCACCCGCACGTTCTCCATCAGCCCCAGGTAGCGGATCTGCGCCAGCACCAGCTCCGGCGTGAAGAGCATCGCCGTTTTGGTGTCGTTGGGCTTGATGCACCTGGAGGAGGGTGGCAGTGGGCACAGGGGGGCTCTCGCCATGTGCCTGGTGCGCGGGGTCCTCCCAGGGCCGGTACCTGATGTAGTTGGGGTTCTTGGAGTACAGGTTCTTCATCAGCGTCGCCACCGAGGTCTTGAACTGGGAGCCGGCGGTGGGAGGCAGCTTGAGGGAGACTTTCTGGGGGTCGCCCTCGGGGAAGAGGGAGCGCAGCAGCGTGTGCCGGGCGGCCCACATGGCCTGCGACAGGTCGCGGAAGAGCAGGTCGTTGTTCTTCTCGATGAAGCCCGTCACATTGTAGGTCACCTGGGTGCAGGAGCAGGGTCAGCACCTGGGGTCCTGCCACCCCTGTGGGCAGGGGAGCGCTCAAGAAGGAGAGAGCGGGCAACAAAGGCACGCTGCCCCTGCCCCAGCCCGACCCCGCAGGCAGCTCCCGTGCAAAGCTGGGAAGAGGACCCGGGCACCCCGGCTGCACGCAGGGACAGGGCCACAGGTGTCCGTGAGTGCTGCGGACCTTGCCGGCGTAGTGGTGGATGCGGAAGCAGCGCTGCGGCAGGCTGAGGTCCGTGACGTGCTTGGCATTCTGTGTCTCCTTGCTCTCGTAGTGCTTGTGGGTGGCGAAGAGCTGGTTCAGCTTGGTGATGAAGGTGTCCTCGTTCACCACGCCGGGCCGCAGGCACTCCTCGTCCAGCATGACCAGGATCCCGCACTTGCTCTGCACCGCGGTGGACATGGTCAGCCCCAGCCCACGCTGTGCCCAGCGCCCCAAAACGCCGCCAGCACAGACTGGGAGCTCCATCAAACCACCTCAGCCTGGGTCCACTCCAGGCTCAGCCCCAGCTTGCATAAGGTACAAGGGAGGGGAGCTGGGACCCCGACCCGGACCCCCCCGCATGCTGGTGGGAGGCAACTCACGTTCTCGATCAGGTCACAGATAATGCCGTTGTCAAAAAACTCCACCGGCGTCCACTGGATGCCCTGGGAGCAGATGGGGGTCAGACACGTGGACCCCTGGACACACACCGCGTGGATCCTGCCCCACAGACACCCCCAGCTGATGCGGGCAGGAACCGGATGTCCAGTTGTGGGGACAGGGATCCCGAATCCCTCCCTGCCTTCCTGCTATTGAATCCTCTCCCGGCAGGGAGCGCGGCGAGGAAGGGACGTGCTGTGGAGCCGTCTACGGCACTTCCCCATCCCCGTCCCACCGAGGCTCCTCAGGGCCACAGCCAGCCCGAGTGGCATGAGCCAGGGGTACCTCTCGGACGTATTCCTCCTGCTCCTCCTTCAGGGTCATGAGGATGAAGATCTGCTGCAGCTTCTCATTGCAGTAGTTGATGATGAACTGCTCAAAGCCGTTGTCCTGCACGAGAAAGGCCCCGAGTTACAGGTCTACGCTGGAGCCCCCAGCCCCCCCAGCAGCAGGAGGGGCCCAGGTGGGTCCTGCCACTCACCTGGAAGATCTCGAAGCCGTAGATGTCCAGGACGCCCATCACCTTCCTCTGCTTGCCCGGCTTCACCTGGGAGACGGGGGGGGGGGGGGGGTGCTGAGCCACATCCCAGCCCTGGCCAGGCAGGGAAGGGGGCCCGGGGGGGCTGGTGCCCAGCGCCCACCTGGATGCTGGTGTTGATGCGGTTCACCAGCCAGTCGAAGAGGCGGCTGTAGATGTTCTTGGCCAGCGCGTCCCGGCAGTAGTAGCCCTGGGACGAGGGGAGCAGGGCTCGCAGCAGATCCCGGGGGGCTCCAGGGGCACGGGCCCACAGCGGGGGGGTGATGGGGCAGGGGGCGAGGTGCTGCTCACCTGGGAGACACTGAGGGCAGTGTGCACGGTCTCATCCCGTGCCTTCACGGTGCGGGAGCACAGTGCCTGCTCCAGTGTGCCGGGGTCCAGCTTGATCAGCTCGCAGATCTCGTGCAGCTCTGTGTGGGGCTGGGGCTGAGTGGGGGGACCCATCCTGTCCCATCCCATTCCATCCTGTCCCGTCCCGTCCCACCCACCCCAGGCCCTACCCCGCGGCTCGGCGATGCTGCAGGCCTCCATCCCGCTGGCCTGGTAGCAGCTGCTCAGCTCCACGTTGCCCAGCTTGAGCACCACGGCCGTCACCTCCAGCAGCGCCGTCACCTCGGCAGGTGAGAAGCCGATGACTGCCATGGCATCCTGGGCATGGGCACAGGCAGCTCAGGGGATGGGGATGGCCCCAGGGCATTTGGGGGGGGGGAGGGTGTCATGGTTTCCCAGTCCCCGCACTCCCCCGATGGTACCTGCATGGCTCGGAAGTTGGCTGCGTCGTCCATGCCAGGCAGGCTGGAGCTCTCCCGGTTCAGGTAGCCGTAGTGCTGGGAGCCCTGGCGGAGCTTCAGCTGCTCTGTGGGGGCAGAGGGGGCTCAGCCACGGACCTCCCAAGCCCCTGACCCCCCCAAGCCCCTCGTGCTGGGGGCCCAGACCTACGGAGCAGCTGTGCCGAGCCGCCGGCCAGGAGCTGGTAGAAGATGTGGAAGTTCCTCTCGCCCTTGGTGTGCCGGACGATGCGGGATTTCTCCAGCAGGTCTGCGGGGAGGGGTGAGCATCAGCATGGCATGGGGCTGGGACCCCAGGGGGGGGCAGTCAGTCAGTACTCACAGTTGCTGATGACCCCTCCCAGGGGCTCGCCCTTGAAGTCGAACTCCACGTCCATGTACTTGCCCTGAGGGATGGGGCTGGGATCAGGGCCGGGGGGGACCCCGCAGGGAGCGGCAGCCCTACTCCCGTGCCCCCAGCCCCACTCCCCGCCACCCCCTGCCAGGTCACTCACGAAGCGGGAGGAGTTGTCGTTGCGGATGGTTTTGGCGTTTCCGAAGGCTGCGGGAGGAGGACGGGGTAATGCAGCAGCGGTCGGGGGGGGGGTGGGGAGGCTGAGCCGAGCCCCAGGATGGGTGCAGGGTTCGAGGCGCTTACCCTCCAGCACGGGGTTTGACTGCAGGAGCTGCTCCTTCACCTTGTCAACCTCCTCCCCTTTGCTGCACACGGCCGCCACGTAGGACATCACCAGCTTGCTGGCCTCTGAGGGCGAGGGGCCGTCGGCAGCAGGGCTGTGCTCGCCTGTCCCGCCGCCCCCTCGCAGCCCCACGAGCCCCGCTGGGGGCCCAGCCTCTACCTGTCTTGCCGGCCCCGCTTTCCCCGGTGATGAGGATACACTGGTCCCGGTCCTGGTCCCGCAGGGAGCGGTAGGCATCATCCGCGATGGCATAGCTGGGGGTGAACGGGGGTCAGAAGGGGGCTGAAGGGGACCCAGGGGTGTTCAGGGAGCACTGACAGCCCCGGCTGTGGCTGTGGGGCTGCCCCAAGTCGACTCCCCCAGCCCCCAAAGCCTTGGGACCCCCGTGTGTGCAAAGCCCTTAGCGGGACCGAGGAGGGTGCCTGGTGCTTACATGTGGGGCTTCACGGCGAAGAAGTTGCAGTTGCGGTACTCCTGCACCTTCTCGGGGGTGTAGATGGGCAGGGGTCGATAGGGGTTCACCGAGATCACCACATCCCCAATGTACGTCTGCAGGCGAGTGGGACAGCGTGTGTGCACGCAGGGCCGGGAGGACCCCGCCAGGATCCCGGCACTCCCCTCCCACCCCAGCACAGCCCCGCGCAGCCCCCCGGCCCCCAGCCCTGCCCCCGTGTCCCCGTCCCGATGCCCACGTAGATGTCGCCGCGGCGGAAGCGCTCCTGCAGGGTGCGGAGCAGCGACTCCTCGGTGAGTGGGTCCAGCAGCACCAGGTCCCCGACGGCCTCAGCGTCCAGCAGCGTGGTGGCAGCTTCCATGGCCGGGCAGCTCCGGGGCACCTGGGGCAGAGCAGGTGGGGGCTGTGGACCCTTCCCAAAAGGCCTCCGGATCTCAGCAGCCCCAGCACCAGGTGCTCCTTTGTGGGGTCGGGGGAGTTCTGGAGGGTCGCAGGATGCCTGGCTTCTGCCCACCAGTGCGGGGGAAGCGAGGACCCGGCCAGGAAGCCGGGACACCTGGGTCCTATTCTTGTGGCAGGGATGAATTCAGCCTCCGCTTCCTCCGTCCTTCCTGGCAGGGGGGAGCCGGGGCCGGGCAGGGGCCGGGCTGGGGGCGCTCCGCACCCCGGGGCTGATCCGACCCTGCTCCACCCAGCCCCAGGCTCCGCACCCCGGCGACCTTCAGCCCCGCTTTACCTTTCCCTTTCCAGGGCAGTAAACCCAGCCCCGCTGCCGGGGACCGGGGAAAGTTCACCGGCGGCCAGGTGGGGAAGGGGCAAAGGGGGCGATGGAAACTCCCCGCCGGGAGCAGCCTCCAGGGAGGACGGGAGCGGCCGAGATGAGGCTCCGCAGCCTCGCCCCGGGCCGGGCGCCGGGCACGGACTCCCCCAGTGCTGCCGGGACTCCCCCAGTGCTGCGGGACTCCCGGGACCAGAACCGGGCTTGGGGGGGGAGGATTCGGACCAGAGCCCCCCTCCCCCCGACCCCCTCCCGCAGCCCCGTGGCAGCCCCGCGGTGCCGGTTCCCGAGGATCCCCCCCGCACCGGGTGTCCCTGGAGCCGTGAAGCCCCCCCGAGATGTGAGGTGGGGGGCCGGGGTGCTGCCCCCAGCCCCATCTCCAGGGGATGCAAAGGGGCCGGCGACTCACCTCCCGCTGTCAGGACACCGGCTGCTCCTGGAGCTGCCGAGCCGGGGCTGCTCCAGATCCCGGTGCTGGGGCTTGGCCCTGGCCGGCCCACGGGAGGGCGGGGGCCCAGGGCCCTCCCCCCCGGGCACGGAGCAAGGCCAAGGGCAGGGAAACTGAGGCATGCAGCACCCCAAAGCTGCCGGGCCCCCCTTGCAGGGTCCCGGCCTGCTGCTGCGCTCCCCCCCCCACACCCACCGCAGGAACAGGGAGAGAAATTTAATTGTGGTCAGGCAAACAAAGTTTGCTTCCTCCCGGGGCTCCTGGAAACCGGGGCAAGGTACAGAGCTGGCAAGAACCCGCGGTGAAGGCACCTGAAAGGAGCCAGCAGGGGAGGGGTGCTGCCTCCGGTCCCCACTCCTTGTCCCCAGGCACTGGGCGATGTCCTGGGCCAAGCCAGCTCCCATGGGCAGAGGGGCCAGGGCAGAGGAGGGGTGCTGGGAGGTGAATAAAGGAGGCTCGTTATCTAGAAAAGATACCTTTATTAAAAAATATACTTGGTCATCAACCTGCATTAAGCACACCAAGGGGACAGAGGGAGGCATCAGCAGAGGCTGCTCACACGGGGTTAAAGCTCAGTGCTGGAGCAGAGTGAACCTAGGCCAGAAATAAATCAGCATAAACAGGGGCAGCAGCACAGGGCAGGGGTAGGGGGCAGCAAGGCTTCAGGAGGGCAGCTTTATTGCAAAGTTGTGGTGTAAAGACCAGACACCGGGGCTCCTTTAGGATCAGTAGCTGCTACTACGTTATTGATGGCTTAACTCCACCTTCCCCTCAGAGGACAGGCTCCCTGACACCATTTGCTCTGCAGCAGTACTTTTTCACTATTCGTTGGTCACCAGCTTTGCCCTGGCAACAGCAAACACCCAGCAACTTCCACGTCTTAATGGCAAGGGATCTCCCAAGTCACCCTTCTTTGTTCCTTCTCAACACTTCACATTCCTCCCGGCCTCATCGCTGAGTCCGACATTATCACCAGCCATGGGGCCTGTCGACCCCCATGGCCACCCTCCCACAAGAAGTTGCACAGATTTGGGCATCCCCCCCCCAGATCTCTGCTTCATCCAGGCTGCACCAGGCCTCCTGCCCTGCACTGGCCACGAGAGGAGCATGGTGGGGACGGGGCTGAAAGCAGCAGCTCCCCCCCCCCGACACAGGCACTTTGTGGGCGTGCTCCCAGGTGCTGCTGTGGGCGCACACAGGCGCCCAGTGCCGGCTGGCACCAGGAGGAAAGGGCATGGAAGCACGAGGATGCCGCTGGTCAGGGCACGGGAGGCACATCCGCACTGGGAGAAGGGGAGGCTGAGCCAGCACCTGTGAGGGGTGCCAGGGGTGGTCTGTGGGGCACCGGGTCTCACACCCAGCTCCCCGACACAGCCGTGGAGCCCCCTGCCCACGGAACTGGGGCTCCACCTGGGAAGCGCTGGGGGATTTTTGGTGGCTGCAGGGGATTACACCAAGTTAGAGGTGCGGCCTGAGCAGCTGCAGCCCTCGGGCACGTTTGGTAAGCACGAGGAGGAGGAGCGGCTGCCCCCGGGTGTGCTCGCCCCGCACCGCAGCCTCGCAGCAGGCAGGTGCTGAGCACGCAGGTACCGGCAGGATGGGTCCAAAGGTCCTTTATGAACATGTCTCCTGCTGGCATCTGCACGCGAGGTGGACTTTTTGCTCCATCCCCGCCCTGAAAGGTGGAGACGCCCTGGCAGAGCACGGAGGGGGGGGAAGAGGGGCTCCCCCCTGCCAGCTGCAGCACGGAGGCGTGGGGCTCAGTGCACACAGGATGCAGCTCAGCACCGAGGCCTGGGAAGAAGGGCCCTGCCCCTCCGAGGTGTGCACCAGGAGGCACGCAAGCACACACCACAAAAGCCAGGGCGGCTCCAGGCCAGCTCAGCTCTAGACCAGTGTCCTACGCCGCAGCAGCAGCGCAGAGCCCATGGGCAGGGACCAGCCCCCTGCAACCCTCTGCCGAGAGCTGCGCTGACAAGAGCTTTGGTTCCTCAGCCTGGCTGGAACTGTGTGGGGATGAGGGTGCCAGCTCCCCGTATCCTCCTACCAGCTTGGCTCTGCTGCATGGCTCACAGGAGCCCCGCTTGGGCTGGAATCAGAGGTGCTGGGCACAGACAACAGCAGCTGTCCCCTGTAAACACGGCTTTGGGCACTGCAGGGGTCAGGGAAGCAGGGCGACTCCAGCAGTTCTGCCCCTCGCCCTCCTGGGTCCGGGGTAGCTGACCTTAATCAGCATCCAGGCGGTTGTAGGACAGGGATCTACTCCTGGGGTCTGTGTCAAAGGAGTCATCTTCCTCCTCCTCAAAGAGCTGCTCCTCAAACAAGCTGCCACCCAGGCCGTACTCCTGCTCATGGAAAGAAATCTCTCTGGAGGTGAGGTGAGAGGCGCCACCCACGAAGTCAGCAAACCTGGGGAGAAGCCACCAAGACGCGGCTGTGCCATCACGCCCCAGTGGCCTGTGAGGCCCTGGTGTGCAGGGAGCTGGGGGTGAGGGGTCTGAGTGCTCCGGGACACCACGCCGTGGGCAGAGCCACAGCACAGAGGCTGGGCCAGGGCTGGAGCCGCACGCCCTGCTTCCACGCAGCGGGGATCTTCTGCACCTCTGAAGCCAGCGGTGGCAGCACCGAGCGACCCGGGGCTTTCAGAAGCACCCAGAGGAGGTCTCCTGACCACCGCCACGGGACGTTACCTCTTGGGAGACTGGATGCGGGAGATTGCGGTCCAGGCGGAGAAATCCGGGCTTCTGCAATAGCTTCGAAGCTCCTCGAGGGCCTTGCGTGTTTCCACCTCGCCCTGGATGCGGTACTCCTCCTCGGTCAGCAGGCGGGGGGGGCTGGGCCCCAGCCGGGCGCTCTGCGCTCTCCTGCCAGCAGCGCAGCACCCGTTACTGCCCGCCCAGCCCAGACGGGGCGCCCAGCGTGGCTCCAGGGCCCAGCTCGTGGCTCCTCACTCCCAAGGGAGGCTCCCACACGCAAGGAGCGCGGCGCTGCCCCACACCAACCCGGGGAGGAGAGGCACAGCCCCGCAGCGTGCCTGCCCCAGCCCCAAACACCGCCCAAAATGCCCCAGTTCTGCAGCATGGGCTCCACCCAGTAGCTCACCTGGCCCCAGCAAGAGCTGGGGTGCAAGCGCTCACCTGTAGGCAGCACAGGCCCACTGCACGGGGTGGTCCAGGTGCTTGGTGCAGACGGCAATGAGCACCAAGGCCAAGGCCACAGCGCGGATCTGGATGCCCAAGTACATCAGCAGCAGGCCCAGGAGCTGCAGGGTCCAGGAGAGCAGGTTGATGCTGCGCTCGTTCTCCAGCGGGCCGTACCGGTAGCACACGCCGAAGCTCACCAAGCCCACAAGCAGCATGTAACCTGCAGGGGAGCAGAGCGAGCGGGAGCTGGGGCACTGCCCCGGCGCCGGGATTTGCCTCGCGGGAGCACAAGCACGGCGTCTGCAGCGACCAGGGGGGCAGGAAGCCCCAGCGCTCCCCAGCAGCAAGCCCAGGCTCTGGTAGGAGCCGCAGGAACTGGAGAGCAGCAGGTCTGAGGGGCCCACGCTTACTTAGCAGGTACTGCCAGTAGGACTTGCAGATCTCCCGCAGGTTCTTGAAGATGAGCTGCAGCAGGTACAGGGAGAAGGACCAGCCTCCTACCAGAAGGAAGTAAACAGGACTTTTCTAGGAAAAGAGACGGGATAATCAAGAGGAGCTGCTGGCAGAGGGCACCCACGCCCGCCTCCCCCTGCCTACTGAGCCTTGCTCCAGGCAAAGCCGGACCCGCAGCCCGACACCCCGAGGCCACAAAACCCCGCACGCCCCCCAGAACGGGCGTGCAGGTGCCAACAGGGCTGCTGAGAGCAACTTCCCCCCAGCCAGCCTCACGCTCTCACCTTGGGCATGGCCTTGGACATGACGTAGAAGACGATGAGCAGCGAGGCCAGCAAGCCAACGCTTATCCCGGCTGAGTAGTAGAAGAGCTGGCTCCTGTGGAGATTGCATGTGCACAAAGTGTTTTGTGGGATGCCCGTGCGCAAACACCCGCCAGGAGCGACCCCCAGGAGCCTGGGGGCTGCGAGGCCAGGCAGGCACTGCACACCCCAGCGCCTGGTGCCCAGAGAAAGGCACTGCACATCCCGGGAACGGCGTGGGGGAATGGCACGGAGCCCCACAGAGCCCCTGGAGCCAGCCTGGCGTCCCCTGGGCAGGCGGAGGGAGGCAGACGGGGATCCTCTGCCTTCGCAGCACGCAGACAAGAGCTGCTCTGCGAATCCAGCACGTCTCAGCCCCCAGGTCGCAGAGAGGAGGGGACTCACCTGCTCAGCACATCCCCGCAGAAGAACAACAACAGGCCCAGGAAGAAAACAAGGAACAGTTTAGGGTCAAAGCCTGGGAAGAGAAGAAGCCCAGGTTGGGAGAAATCCTGGCAGGGCGCCTTCGGCGCGAGCTCCATCCCAACACACTGACAACGAGTGGGGATAGGCGGTGCCCGAGGCGAGCCTCTGACAAGCGCCCTGTCTGTGACTCCGTGCCCCCCGTTCTGCACCCCGGGGGACCAACGCGGGCCTCCTCTGCAGCCCCGCTTCCCTTTGCTGTGGGGACCCGGCCCCGCTGGCCCTCACACCAGGACCGTGCCTGGTCCTCGCCGCCCCTTGGTGGTGCTGGCACTCGGCCCCACCGCCCTGCGGCAGAGCAGACGTACGCCGGGACAGCACGACGCAGTACGCGGTGCCGGCCTCCAGCACCTCGACCTTCAGGCAGGTTTTGTTGCCGTAGAGATCCACATCGATGCTGGTGTTGTTCAGCTTCTCCTTCAGGAAGGAGGAGAGGAAATTCCACACCCTGAACTCCTCCAGCTCCCTCAGCTCCTCCTCGCTGTCCACCTGGGTGACTCGGACGCCCCGGCTGCTGTTGACACGGATCTGCACACGGGGGGAAGCGCTTTGGGGCACTGCCGGGGCCGGGCCAGGCACTGCCGGGCCAGGGCCAGGACACCTGCCTCACCCCCTCACCTGCACCCTGGTCCAGATGTCGTGCCACTGCGGGACATGCGTGTTGGTGTGGCAGAAGTGGTGAGACGTAGACCGACAGCAGGCATTGGCCTCGCGCAGCTCGATCACGGCCTCCGCCGCGCCTTGAGGACGAGGAGCAGAGCAAAGGGCGCTCAGCAGCATGGACCCAGCAGCATCAGCCCCCGCACACATCGCCCACCAGAGTGCAGGGTGCGCACCCCCCCCGGGGGACCCCAGAGCCCTTGAGAGCCACCTGGAAACCCCCCCCCAGGCCCCCGGGGGCACCCCCGGACCCCGGGGACCCACCCCCCC
>MU014598.1:22693-38409 GCA_011075105.1 Heteronetta atricapilla
CCCCCCCTTTTCTGCGAGCCATGCCCAGCCCCTGGGTTCCCCCCCTTAGGACTGTGTGGTGTCTTTTTAGAGCATTAGCGACTCTTCCTTTGTAACGTGTACAGTAGATTATTTATTTTGTTATTTTGGAATAAAACTTTATTTTATGGCTTATCTTCCTGCCCTCACGCCCCCAGGCTCCCCTCTCCCTGCCTTGACCCTCCTCCAGGCTGGGGGGGGGGTGCAGGGCAGCTCACAAACCCCACAGCAGGTGCCAGTCCCGGGTGGATGAGGGGCTTGTGCCCCCAGCTGGGCTAATACGGGGGGGGGTCCTTCTGTTCCCCCCCCATCCCTTGGGGAGCCAGAGGCCCTGCTGAGCACCAGGCTGGCGCGCTCAGCCCCCCAGATCCCGCTGCTGCCTCTCGCCCCCGCAGCTGACTCATCCCAGCCCCCGCGGGGGGCCGAGCCCGGCAGCGTGGGCTGGGGGCACCGAGCTTGGCGGCGAGGCCAGGGGCACCCCCACGTGGGTCGGGGCCCCCGCTGGCAGTGGCAAGGGCAGGCAGCGGCTCCGTGCTCCAAAGTGCAGCGTATACACAGGGTGGGGGGGGCAGGGTGTCACCCAAAGTGCTGCCCCCCCCCCCCGCCCCGGAAAATTCCCTCCCCTCCCCTGCCAGAGTTCCCACTCCGGCGCAAATGGTGTCAAGTCCAAGGAGCCCAGATGAGGCTGCGTCGGGGCTCTCAGTCCCACGGCCCCCGCAGCCCCCTCACGCATGCCCTGGCCGGACGCTGTCATCCCACCGGGACTCCCCCAGCCCCCAGCACGAAGCGTTGGGGCTGGGGTATCCGCTGCGCTGCAGGGGGGGCGTGAAGGGGGGGCACAGCGCGGGGCTGTCCAGGGACATCTCCTGTAGGAACTGGTCGAACTCGGAGCCGGGCGGCAGGTCCATGCTGGGTGCCATCCTGGGGGAGAGCGGGAGCAGCGTGACCCAGGGCAGCCCCCCCCCAGGCACCCCACAGCCCCCCCGTGCTTACCACCTTGGGGAGCTCTGCAGCGGCGCATCCATCGGCGTGAACGGGGCCAGCTCAGGCATCTCCTCATCCCGCGGCTCGGGCGAGGGGCCTCTGGGCAGCAGCTGGGAGGCCTCCCCGGGCATGTACTGGTTGGTCATAAAGCTCCTGGGGGACAAAGGGGGGAGAGGGGGCTGATGGAGGGGGAACCTCACACCCCATGGTGCTTGGCAGCCCCAGGACGCAGGAGAGAAGTGAGAAGTGCTTGGTTTGGGGGCTGAAGTGCATCTCCTCATGGGCAGCACCAGTTGGGCAGAGCAGTGGGAGCACTGGTCAGCTGGGGACGTGCCTCCCCCCCCCACATGTGCATGCCCTGAGGACCAAGGGAAGGGGGGGCAGGGCAGGGTGCCCCCCTCCAGCCGCGTGCCAGCTCTTACATGGGGTTCCTGAAGGCAAGATCTTGGCAGCGGGGCAGCGCAGGGTCCAAGACCAGTGACGATGAGAGCATCGGTGAGGTGCTGTGGGGAGGAGCAGGAGCACTTTGAGGGCGGGGGAGGAAACACAGCCCAGCCATGCTGGGGGGAAGAGGGGGGTCCAACCTGTCCTCACCCAAATTGTGGCACTGCTCCTACCTGGGGAAGGAGGACCCGATGCCCTCGGGGACCATCATGTTCATGTTGCTCTCACCCGCGGGGTAGCTGGACATGGACGGGGAGCAGAGGGACGCGGGGGGCCGCCAGTGCCGACGGGGGGGGGCAGCAGGTGAGGGCGTTCTCCAGGGCAGCCCCCTCCCCTCCCAGCATGTGCCAGGAGAGCTGCCCCTGCCCCTGGGCAGGCACTCACCAGATGGGGCTGAGCACCGACTGCAGGTTCTCGGGGTGCAGCTCAGGCTGCAGCACGGGCAGGCTGAACATCTGAGCCTGGGGGGGCTCGGGGCCCCCCCCCTGCAGTGCTCTGGGGCTGCTGGTCCCTGCAGAAGTGCACCGACCCCCTCAGCACAGGCAGGACTCCTGCACCGCAAGGTCCAGTCTACAAGGAGGTGTGTGTGCAAGCCAGCACTTGTTGGGGACACTGACATCAGGGTGGGATTCGCGTGGAGCTGGGCTCTACTGCGGCTTGGGCTCCCCGGGGGGGTTCCTCGCTCACAAGCACCTCCCCATTTCCCCCAGACAGAAATCCCCCTGCCCAGCAGCGATGCTCAGGGCGGCCGTGATCATCTGCCCGTGCACACACCTCCATCGGGGCTCACCGACAGCCTCCTGCACCCACCCACCTCTCGCTTTCCACCGTCATCTTGATGGCAGTGGAGACGTAGCCACGGCCGTCCTTGCCCGTCTGCTCTTCTGCGGGGAGAGGAGAAGCAGCTGTGGGCCACCGCCCTGTGCGGGGCACCAGCCATGGCAGCCCCTGGGGCAGCAGGACCCAGGACCCAAATCCCTCTGCCCCCCTCGCAGCTCCCCCTGCTTTTCCCCACAGCCTTGCAGCCGGGGCAGCCCCGAGGCCAGGGCCCCTCTGCTCCCACCACTCACTGTTGTAGTGGCTGCCAAACGCCTGGTCCTTGGGGGTGTTGGGGTAGAGGTTGCGGAGCTGCCCCAGGTCCCGGATGCGGTCGCCGAGGGATCGGATGGACAGGTCCTTGGCAGAGAAGGGCTGGATGTTCTCCACCTGGCTGGAGCCTGCGGGTGACACAGCACGGGGCTCCACTGCCTGCCCCCCGTAACACCCAGCATCCCCATGCCACGGTGACCTCGCTCTCCACTTTATGGTGCTGGCAGCAGCCCCCTGTGCCCCCGTCTCACCGTCCTTGCCCCGGATGACGTGAGCAATGGTGACGCCCCCGATCTCCGAGTCACTGAAGCGGAGCAGGAAGGTCCCGTCAGGCTCTGTGCTCAGGAGCTTGCAGACGTACTGCTTGCTGATGAAACCGATGATGAGCCTGGAGGAAAGGACAGACGGACAGCGTGCCAGTGCCAGGATGGGACCCAGTACTCCCTGCGTCAGGCCCTGGAACAGCCATGAACACCCCGCTCGGCACCCACCTGTCCGACCAGTAACTTTTGAGGCATCTCTTGGTGAGGTCGAGGACTCCATCAAACCACTGCCAAAAGGTGAATCCCCGGCCGGGCAGGATCTCCTGGGGAACGAGAGGGGTGTGAGGCTCCCCAGGGCCATGCTAGCCCCTGCCCACCCTGGCCAGCCCTCCCAGTAACCTTGTTGAACTGGGCCCAGGAGACACTGCGGCTCTGGAAGTCCTCCAGGCTGGCACTGTGGTCATTGAAGATCTTCTGGGCCAGGAAGAAGTAGTGCTCCTTGAGAAGCCCCTTGGTGGTCTGCACCTCTGCCATGAACTTCAGGTTCAGCGTATCGCACATCTTTTCCCACGGCACCCGCTCGGCCACCACAAAGGGCACGCGGTCCTACGGCGGAGACAGACAGCATCAGGACAGCATCGGGACATCGCCCACTGCCCCGGCCCAGCCCTGGAGTCACCTCATCTTGGAGCCGGATCCAGACCTGGCACCCCGGCAGGTCCTCCCTCACCCCAACCCCTCCTCACAGCCCTCGCTCGCGGCACTCACGATCTCCGAGAAGGCGTTGTCCCACAGCACGGTGGCTTTGGCATTGTTGTCCTGGTTCCCGTGAACGATGACCACGATGGGCAGAGACAGGACCTGGGCACGGAGCACCCTCCCCTCAGCCCGGGCTTAGCCTCCCACAGTCCTGAGCCGCCCCTGGGGCCATCCCAGCCCAGACCAGGGCTGCGAGGGGCAGCAGGACCTGGGTGCCTGAGGGAGGTTTGGTGCTGCCAAGGAGAGGGGCCGGTACCTGGAGGTGCACAGTGAGGTTGCTGGGGCTCAGGGCCACAGTGGTGCTGAACAGGACGGCACATTTCTCTTCCGTCACCGACTCGGACCCCTTCCGCTCACAGCGCTTTATCTTCTTCAGCAGCTAGGGAGGAGAGAGCCAAGCATTACCCCCAGGCAACCAACAGCCCTGAGACCCTCACAAAGCCCTCCTGGGGTCCTCCTAACATCCCAGCACAGCCCCGAGCCTGTCCCGGGGCCGCTGTACAGCCCCTGGCCAGCGGCACTCACCACATTCTTGAAGTTGGCGCAGCAGGTCCCGCTGGTGGGGTTGGTCTCCAGGGCCACCACGTTGTGCATGATCTCCCCCGTGCTCTCGCTGGGCAGAGGCGGGGGTCAGGGCAGTGCAGCGGGGGCGCAGCCCCCTCAGCCCCGCACTGGCCGGCCGCTTACCTCAGGGTGTTGCCGTAGGCACTGAGCGCCAGCTCCCGCGCCTGCTTCTCTGTCACCATGTCAGCCCGCACCATGTAGGGCTTGGTGGACGTCTTCAGCAGCTGGGGGCCCAGCAGGAACCGGACGCTCGCCTGGAACTTGGTCTGGGTCTTCAGCACCTGCGGGGGCTGTTTCTCCACCAGGAAGGAGCTGGGGGAACAAGGGGTGACAATGGTGACAAGGGCAGCCAGCTCTGCCGCCAGCCTCTGCAGATCCCCCTTCTGCCCCTGCAGCACCCTCCATGTCCGTTACCTCTTGACCAGGCTGGATAAAACCTCGTTGAAGCGCTCCAGGAGCCGGGGCAGCAGCTCAGGCCCCAGCTCTGCGCTCGCTGCCATCACCTGCTGGTGCAGCTGGAAATAAACCTCGACCAGGCTCTCACACCTGTGAGGAAACCACAGGGAAAGGGCGCCCTGAGCCGAAAAACAGGGCCACAGCAATCCCAGAGCTCCTCAGCCCAGCAGGGTCCCTGTTCCCAGGGGAAAAGACGGGGCACAAGGGTTGCTGCGGGTCCCTCATCGCCACCCCACCTTTTCTGCAGCGGCGCTAGGTTCTCCTCGAAGACCGCTCCATTCCCTGCCAGCTGCTGCTGCCTCTTCCAAATCTGGATCCTCTTCAGGACCTGCTGCTTGGCCACCTCCAGCTCTTTCGTGGCCTCCAGGATCAGGGTGGGCAGCTCCTGGGGGCAGCACCAGCCACGGGCTCTGCATGGCACCGTGTCCCCGGCAGAGCATGCAGCCCCGCACTGTCCCCATGCCCCCTGAGCTGCTTCGTGCTCCTCAGCCCTGTCCCCCCCTGGCAGGATTGCCGCCTTGCCCCACTGCCCCAGCCCCACTCACGCTCTCCGGGGCTTTCGGTTCTGTCTTCAGCTGTGGGTTCAGCGGCAGAGAGGCTGAGGAGGACGGAGCGGGGCAGACCTGTTAGCGCCGGACTGCACCCGCATGGTGCTGCCGGTGCCCTGGGGCACACCGCTCTCCACCGTGCCCCACGGCAGACCCACGCCATGCCCCACGGCTGGATCCATCCCGCCCCGGCCCTTCACCTGAGGAGCCGTCCCGCAGCTGCGAGCCGCGCTCCCGCAGCGCCTGGATCTCGTGGACACGGTGTTGCAGCCGCTGCAGGCCCAGGCTGAACTTGAGCTCCTCCTGCCGCCGGTGGAAGCTGAGGGGCAGGTGGCGGTCCTGGGGTGAGGACAGGGGGGTGAGCGGGGTCTGGGGACGGCCCGGCCATGGGTTGCCCCGGCGGGGGGCAGGAGCCACGCACCCTCTTGAGCACAGCGGCCTTCTCGCCCTCCAGGATCGCCTTCAGGAGAGCCACCAGCCGCAGCGGGTCCCGCCGGTACGTGCTCTGGGGGGAGCAAGGCCCGGGGTGTTAGCGGGGCAGGATGTGCGCCTTGCCACCCCCAGCCCGCCCCGTTTGCGTGTTTCGGGCCCCCAGCCCACCACAAAGGGCACTGAGCCAGGCTCTGCAGTTTCACGGCCAGCCACGTGGGAGAGATCGCGGCTGACACGCTTTTGTGACATTACCAATTTCCAGCTTTACAACCAGTTTAAAACTTTAAAAACGTTTAAAAAATATATAAAAACCTTTAAAACTTTTCCAGTTTAAAAACTTTTCCAGTTTTAAACTGTGCATGAAAAATACAAAGCAACTTTAAATTAAGCCCGAAGCCAACCCCCAATTCCTTATTTCTGTAAGCATCCCCTCAAGAGGCACCAGCCCTACACCTGGCGAAGACGTTCCCGGCCACCCCTGGCCCGGGTGAATCAGCGCTTTCCACCAAGCCCAGGGAGAGGAATTTCCCGGCTGGCTCCAGCTCCCCGCACCCTGCGCCAGCTCCTCCGGCCTTCGCACATTTCCCAAATTAGCTACTTCCCTAAACAGCAACGGCGAACCGCTGGACGGCGCGCAGGGCGGCTTCCCCTGCGGGCCGGGCAGCAGCTCCGCGACACGCCCCTGGCCCCCTGCGCCCACCCCGCGTCCCACATGGTGCCGGCCCTGCCAGCACCGGGGGCTAGGGGACCAAAGCCCTGGGTTCGGTCTCCCGAGATGCTGCGGCAGCCCGGAGCTGCACCCTCGCTGTGTCACAGCCCCGTCCCAAAGCACCCACACCCCCCCGGAGAGGGGCCGTGCCTGCCCCGGCTGCTTCCTTGGCCATGTTTGTCTTGAGCAAGAGCACCCAGCTCCCGCCGCCCGCAGCCCATGCTCCCACCCAGCGCACTCCCACAACAAAGGGCTTGGAAGGGAAAAGGGTTTGCTGTTACGGGATGAGGAACAATGGGAGGAGGGAGGCTCTTCTTGAGTAACTTAAATTGGAAAAAAAAAAAAAAAGCTGAACCATCTGCATATTTTCAAAGGCCAGCAGCAACTTTTTTCATGTCACCCAGTTCCCCAGAAGTTACAACTAAAACTGACCCCTTCCCAAATGTTGTATATTACCAAAAAAGCAGGGTTTTCAACCAGAACCGGGCTCTGGGCGCGAGCACCGTTCAGCCCTTACTCTAAGAGCTCCACTGGCAGGAGAGAGAGCAGAGGGGTTAATCTGCAATCACAGAGGGAGGAAGAGAGACAGAGAGCAATACACAGAGGTCTCAGTAAACAGAGAAAGAGCCCAGAAAAAGAAACCCAGTGTACACATGCACACGCGGCAGGAGGAAACACGGCACAAAACACCGCACGGAGGAAGGAGAAATCAAACACTCAAGCAGAAAATGGGGAACATGTGGCAAGGAGGCTGCACGAGTGCCAATGTGCTCAGGGGGTCCCCGCAGGGGCAGCTCCTGGGCACCAAGGGGCTGCAGGGACATGTCCCGCAAGGGGAAGCTGCGGCGTCCAGAGGGCAGGGAGGAATTGTGGCCACGAAGGGCCTGAGTGCTGTGATGAGCTGGGGGCTGGCCCCGGGACATGGATGAGCTCCCCCGTCCTGCCAAAGCACCCACAAAACCCCACCGCCGGCACCGAGTCACGGATGGCTCCGGCCTCGAGGGGACTGGCTCAGAGCATCAGCGCCTTCGATGGTGTTTGATGCAGCAAACCCAAGGCATGACAACAATACTGCCTCCCGCGGCTGCTAGCTGCCCTCCCGGCAGGACACGGCCCTCGGGGCCCCACGCCCGGCCCCCCGCGCACCTCAATGCTGCTGACTTGCTGAAGGATCTGGCACTGCTGCCCATCGCTGCCGGCGGCACTGCGGAGCTTCTCCAGCATGGCCGAGAGCATCCCGCTGGCCATGCTGGTGCAGAAGGCGTCGGAGCCATTGATGAACTCCCTGGGGAGAAGGGGAGAAGGCTGGGTGGGCAAGAAGCCTCCGCCCTCCCCGTGAGCACACACCGGGGAGGAAGGGGACACCGGTGCTTCTGCTGTCCTGGCACGTCACCCAGCACCGGCTGGACTTCTGGGGGAAATTTGCTCCAGTGAGGGTGAACGGCACTCTGAGTGAGATCACGAGGTTCACTGGAGAGGACGTCACCTCCTGAAACCTCTCCCACACGCACACCCAGCTGCCGCACACCCAGCTGCCACCCACCCTCTGCCATGCTCCCCCCCCACGGGGCCTGGAGCAGCCCCTTGCCCGCTGATGTGGCGCAGCCCCAGGGGCTACATGTGGCCAAGCCCCTTTGTGTCAGATTTCCTGCCCGTTTACAACCTGGTCATCACGCTGTGCGGAGGAGAAACAGCTCCTGGGGACGCCTGGGTGAGACTGTGACGCTGCTAATTAACCCGCTGCTACTTCTACGTTCTAGGCACAAACCAGGGGTGCTGGCCAGGCTGCGCCCATGGTTATGGCCGCTGCAAATGCAGCACTGAGTCAGTCCAGACCCTGCTAGGGTGCTGAGGGCACCGACAGACCCCGACCAGCCTCACCTGACATCGCACCCTCTGCCCAGCTCCCTTCCCCTCCACATCGGGGCACTCAGCCCCACCACGAGCTGCGCCACCAGTGCATCCATCTGCGGCCCCATCTCCTCTTGCTCCCGCGCGGATGCGCAGGGTGCCCTCACTTACCTCACCTGGGGCCGTGGACAGAGCCTGACACCAGCATCCACGCGTTCAGACACTGGCCAGGCTGGGGCCCCCTTGGCTGGGGGCTCAGGCCTCTCTGCGGGCAGCTGGATGCTCCCCAGCCATGTCCCGGGGACGTGGGAGCAGTGAGGGGCAAGGCAGAGCCCCGCAGGGCAGCCGGGGACTCACCAGGGCTGGTTCTCCAGCCAGTCGGCCAGGAGGCAGCGCAGGCTGCGGGGAAACTCTGCGAAGAGGCTGCTGAACTCCTCCGGAGGCATGTGGGAGACGATGTTCCAGAGGGACATCTTGGGAACCGTTACCTGCAGGGAAACGGGAGGTGAACGGGGAGAAGGGGGACACTGCGGGCACCCCACAACCCTGTCCTCCGCACGGCTGGGCTGGGGCCGCGTGCGAACAGGTCTGTCCCCCGGTCCTGAAGGCTCCTTCGAGCCCTGCTGCCCCGTCCCTCCGCCTTCTGAACCTGCTGCTTGGCACGGCTGGGACTGTGCGGAGAGGAGGAGCAGGAAGCACCCATCCCTCATCTTGGGCAATCCTGGCAGGCTGGCAGCCCACTCGTGCCTCGGTTTCCTGCAATTCTGGGGAATCCCTGCGCCTCCTCCATGGGCACGGGGACACACGGGGTGGCAGGCAGCACTACTGAGCTCGGCACAGGAGAGATGGCAAAGCCACCGGGAGCAAGAAGAGCACAAAGCCCCAGCGCCTGCTGAAACGGCTCTGCTGGGGTGCTTTCAGGAACAAGACACAGCCCTGACCCCCAGGCCTGCAGAGGCGAGGTGGCCAAGCTGCTCCCCAAAACCTCCCCAGCCACCCCCCCCCAAGGAAAACACCTTCCCAGGGCATGCCTCAGCCACCCCACAAACCAGTCACCAGATTCCATGGAAAGCAAGGAGAGGGCTCCATGACTAGAGACAGGAAACACCACGGGGAAGACCTGGGGGCTCCCACCACCCCCAAGCTTCGCAACCCCAGCGGTGCCTCCCTGGCACAGACACACCCTCTGCCCTCCAGCAGTGCCTGAAGCCTGAGGACTTCACCCCGCCTCCGCAGCCCAGCCTCCCGGGCTGCTTCCCAAGATCCTGCTCCCTTCCTCCCTGCCACCCTCTCGTCCTCCATCCCATGGCCCCGCCGCAGAGCCCGCTCCCCTCACGCCACCCCTCGCCGGGGTGAGGAGCCGCTGCGCCGCCCGGCCCAGACGCACCTCGCTGCCAGCTGCCCCTCGCCCGGCTGGGGCGGAGGCCGGATCCTGCAGCAGGACGCGAGGCTCCGGCCCTCAGAGGACCAGGAGCCTGCGGGACGTGGGCCAGTGAGTCTTGCCGGGGCTGGGAGCAAACAGCCGAGCGAGGGGGAGGCGTCACGTGCGCCCGCGGCCGGCTGCTCTCCCCAGCGGGTCCTCACCACGCGGCAAGAGCCAAGGCGCAGGGAGGAGGTGGAGCTGCCGGAGACTCTGAGAAACCATGCAGAGGGAAGGGAGCCAACGTCACTAGGGCAACATTGCAGAGAGTGCAAAACAACCGTGGCCCGCTGCCGGCCGCCAAACGAGGCCGCTCACCCCCGACTTTGCTCTTGGGGCTGGGACGCACTGGGGCCGGGCCAGGGGAGCCCCCGAGGTGCTTGAGCCCCCAGGATCCCACACCGATCGGAGGAGCAACCCCATTGCGTGCCGTGCCTGGCTCTCCCAGCAGCGAATTTGCTCCTGACTCTGCTGGCACAAACCCACCCCGATGATTTACTGCAGGGATCGACGGCCGGGGAAACGTACCCAGCGCTCACCAGGCAGCTCAGCCCCACGCTGGGCACCTGCTGCAGCTGGGGCTGGGGCCTTTCCACTGCTCGCTCGGCCGGGGAAACCCACCAGCGGCTGCTGCTTCCCCTTGCCACCCCCCCAGGGACCCTGCAAGGCAGGGACCAGGAGAGGTCAGAGTTGCTGGCACGCAGGGAATGGAGACAGGAGGGAAGAGCAGTCCCTCATCCTGTGATCCATGGAGGCCCAATCCCCGTCCCCCTCCCTCGTTAAAACCTGTATTTCTGCTTAGTGCCGGGAGGCAGCTGCTGGCTTGTACGCAGCAACCTGGAGCGTGAGCTGGGCATGCCTGAATTTGCTGCGAGGCTGCAGGAGATGCCGCGCTCCTCCTCGTCCCCACCAGCCCAGGGCCAGCTTGGAGGAGCTGGCAGCAGGGGACGGCCCCGTCCCCTCCTGGCGTCAATCGCTGCGGCTCCTCGAGCCCAGCCGTGTCACGCTTCCTTCCCGTCCTCGCTGCAGTTTCCATAACTCTGTGTTTTCCTCCTCTGCTCCTTCTGCACAACAGCCTTTCCCTGCCAAGCCCGTGCTCCTGTAACAATGCCCTGGCCGGGGCTGAGGTTTCCTTGAGAAGGGCCGGCGTGCCCGGTGCCCCGGTTTCCTGCACTTTGCAGTACCAGCTGGTGCTTGGTGGGCCACGTGGTGTTTGCCCTATCAACATATCTGCAGCTCCGAGAAGAGGAAGCACTGCGGTAGGCCCCAGGACGCAGACCCAGGCCTCAGGATGAGGCCACCCCTCCTGCGAGACGGGGACGCAGCCCCGTGCCCACAGGCGCAGCTCCCAGCTCCTTGGGCAACGCGCCCACAGCGCCGCAGACGCACAAATCTCCCGCTAGCGGGGCTCCGTGCCCCCGAAAACGCACCGGGTGGAGGCAGCCCCGGACAGGGCCCCCTCCTGTGGGGCTGGGCCGTTTGCGTGCGGGGCTGGGAGCTGCTGCCTGGGAAAACCCCGTGGCCGCGAGGCGCCTGCAGCTCAATGGCGGGGCAGGATATGGCACAGGGGGACAGCTCCGCCCCGAGCCCCTCTTCCTACCTCCGCACCCCGCCGGGCTTCGTCCTTGATGGCAGCAGGGACGCGGTGCCAGGAGGTCAGGCAGGACGGGACCTGGCACCGAAGGGGGATCGCTGACCTCCCCGCTCCCCAGCATGGGCTTTCTGCTCACTCCGCGGGCAGTGGGAAGCCGAGTCCACGTCCCAGAAGTGAGAGCTGCCAAGCGTCCCGCCGCTGTCACCCGTCCACCACTAGCACCTCACGAGAGCAGCACCCACCCCTTGGTGCCACCTCTTTGCTGTGTGAGGGGAAACGGGGCTGTGAGGGACCCCGCAAGGGACCCGGCTCCCCTCCACCCCCAGCCCCCAAGCACACGTCCCCCGTGGGGCCAGGCCCTGCCAGGGGCCTGCTGGGGACAGAGCCGGTGGCTGGCAGACACACACACACAGTCCTCTGCCTACTGCAAGGTGCAGCAGAGATTTCCCTGGGACTTTCTCAGGGACAGACGCTCAGATTTTCCAGTGCTTGAAGTTGAGGACACCTGGCTCTGCCACCAGCCTCCCTCCCACGTCCCCATGGGGACGCAGCCTGCTGCTGTCACCGCCTTTGACACACCTCATTTTCCCGTGCTGCTGGGGAGGCAAATGCTGCCGGCGTTTGCTGTCCAAGGTGAGGATGCGGGACCTCGGTCCCAGCACCGATGGGACACAGCGCAGGGGATGCTGCGGAGGCCGTGCGGTGGCACGGACTGGCCGGAGCCCTCTGCCCTCCCACAGCGAAAGCCCTCCTGGTTCAGAGAGAGAAGAGCAGGACTTTCCCCAGCGGACCCAGCCCCGGTGTGACTCAGTGCGGGGAATCCAGGCAGGATCAGGCCTTCAGCTCCCACCCCTGGGGACCTGCCGCAGCCCTTGCCCCCAGAGGCGCCTGCCAGGCTGTGCACGGGTGCTTTCGCTTTACCTCACGCACCCTTCACCTCGAGACGGGGTGCCAGCGGCCCAATCTGTACACACTGTTGGCAGCCGCCCGCGTTGGACTTTGGGCCTGGCAGCCCCGCCAAGCACGGGCCAGGCTTCCAGCTGTGTTGGGGCTGCCAAGAGCCCGCAGGGACTCCGGCACTGCTGTCCGTCCCCGTCTGCACGGGCAGCAGGCTGGGCTCCGGTGGGCTCACCCCTGGGAGCTCTGCAGGCCCCTGCTTTGCCGTCCTGCCCCTCGACGCAGGCAGGCACCTGCAGAGCCCAGCAGCAGCCACAGCCGCCTCTCCTGACGCTGGGGGCTGAAAAGCCGCTGGGTTTTCCTGCGGGGAGCCCCACTCCGTGTACCAGGCCCTGCTCTGGACGGTGCCGGGGGCCCAGCGGACGCGTCCCGCGGGCTCTGCCCCGCACCCCAGAGCCTGCTGCCAGCCCCGCTGCCTGCGGCGGGGACCTGGAGCCCGCGGAGCTGCACGGGGTGCGAGCACCGGGCTGCAGCGGTGAGGGCCGGGGCACGCCCCGCCAAGCCCCGTTCCCCCCCCCCGGGCCGCGGCCTGCCCCCCCTCCTGTCCCCGCAGCCCCCCCCCCGGGAAGCGAGGACTTACCGGAGGGCGCCGCCGCCCGGCCCCGCTCCCTCCCTGCCCCCGTTACAGGCCCGGGGAAGGCCCCGTTACCGGGCCGCGTCCCGCCGGGCGCAGGCCCCGCAGCCAGCCGCCGACTTCCCCCTTCACCGAGCCCGGCCCCCGCCGCCTCCTTCCGGCCCGGGGTTTCCACGGCCCCGGTGCCGCCGCCATCCCGGAGGGTTCCGAGCCGCGCTCGCCCCTTCCCGTTCGGGCTCGGCCCCGCCCGGTGCCCCCGGGCCCGCGGAGCTGGCGGTTCCCGCGCCCCCCTCAACCGCTCCGCGGTCCCTCCGTCCCGGTTCCCCCGTCCCGTCCCGGGTGCCGTTACCTCGCGGAGCCGCCGCTCCGGGCCGGGCCGGGCCGGGCCGCGGGGCCCCTCACTCCATGGCGGCGCGGGCTGCGGCTGCGGGCGCGGCCGGGCCGGGCTCCCGGGGCTGGCCCCGCTCCGGCGGAAAGCGCCGAGCGCCAGGAAGAGGGAGGAGACGCGCGGGGGTGCGCGGGGGGGGGCCCGCCGGCCCCGGCCCCGCTTCCCCCCGGGGTCCCGCCGTTCTCCCCCCCGGGTCCCCACGTTCCCCCCCCGGTCGCCGCCGTCCCCCCCCCACGTCCCGCTGCGGAGCCGTTTCTATACCCCCCACCCTAGAAGGGCCTCCCCGCACCTGCCCCACATCGCGTTGCCCCCCCAACCTGCCTCATACCGGGGCTCCGCCACCGTGCAGCCCTCCCCGGCCCCCGGACCGGGAACCCCCCCCCCCCCCCCCGAGCCGCGCACCCGTTCGGCGGCGCTTTGCTGTTGAGCGGGCTCGGGGCCTGGCCCCGGTTTGCAGCCGTGTCTCGGGGCTTGAGGGCCACGGCCGGGCTCGGGAGCTGCCCAGAGACGTGAGCGAGGTCCGGGGGCTGTCCCCACCCGGGGGGGTCCCGGTGCGCCGGGGGCCGTTCGTGCCCCGTGGGCCACTCAATTCCCCCCGCCTCCCGGTCGGTGCGGAGCCGCCCCGGAGCCGCCAGGGGGCGCTGCCGCACCGGGGTCCCCTCGCAGGGCCCCGTTACCGGCCCCGGGGTGCCCGAGGCCCCGGGTGGGGGCTGCTGGGGGGGAAAGGGACCTGGGGGGCTGCTGGGGGGGGACCTGGGGGGCTGCCCCCGCACTGCTGGGACGGGACCCCCCGGGACACGCCGTGCTTTGGGCAAACGGCTCCTCGGTCCCCCTAGCCCAAGGCCCGGCTGTGCCCCCTGTCCCAGGCAGCGCCCTCGGGGGCCGGGACTCCGTGTTTGTCCCACCTGCAGGCCTCCGGTGGCGTGTGTGGGACCGGGGTGGCGTGGGGCTGAGGCGGCGTGGGGCAGAGTTGTGTCCCGGTGGGGCTGGGGGGCAGCCAGCACCCCTTGGAGGAACCCGGCCGAACGCGGCCGCAGTGGGACGGAGCCCACATTTCACCGGGGGGGCTCTGCATTGGGACCGTCAGCGACCGGGGGGCCCTGCTGTGGCATCCCCCTCCTCGGCCTCCCTCCAGCAGCAGGACCCCCGCAGGGCTGCCCGCTCTGGGGCTGTAGGGGGGCACCGGGCTTCCCCCGCCTGGCTGGGGGCTGCGGGGGGCCCTCAACAAACCCACTGGTGCTGAGCGCATGGGAACCGGGGCTGGGTGCGTGGGAGGAATCCTGGCAAGAGCGTGGCCATGGCCCCGCTGTCCTGGCCACCTCCGCTTGCACAACCCGCGGGGCCTTGGCTGCGTGGCGCAGAGCGGCGCTTTGTGCCGTGCCCCCCCCCGGGCACCACTGGACCCTCTGCGGGGACAGTGTCCCAGGAACATCTGGACCTTCCTCCCAAACATCTGGCACAGCACTGCCTCGGATGGGCCCCTCCCGGCTGGCTCCTGTCCGCTTTCCCCCCCAAGCCCTCTGCCAGCATTGCCTCACTGGGGCGGGGGCAGGCGTATGACGTCATCATTTTAACTGGTGATGTCATCCAGGGGGCCTGGGCAGCTCCTGCCACAGAGCGGCTGCAGGGTGGGTGCCAGTGCTGCCCTGGCCCCTGTGGCACCTGGACTCAGCATCCTGTGACAGTGGCATGGTGAGGAGAATGATGTCACGGCTCTGGCTCTGACATCAGAGCCACAGCCACAGTGGGCGCAGAGGGATGGGGCACTGCCCGGGGTGGCTGAAGGAACGCACCTGCAGCCGGTGAAGGAGGGACGGGGTTGGGGCAGCCCCGCTGTCAGTGTGGTTGGAGGGTCCACGCTGCCCCCCAGCCCCACAGCCTGGGTGGGTCCCCGGGGCCTCGGCAGCGTTGCAAGTATTGGCAGTGCGGCTGCCACCCCAACCGGCCCAAAATGCAGATCACGGTGACGGAGACTCTTGCTAACAAACATCCGAGGCAGGGATGAGACATCCCCTGCAGAGAAAAGGACGTTTGGGTAAGGCGAGAGGAACGCTGCAGCTGTTTGGGGCTGGAGCCGCTGCCCACGGCCCCCCATAGGTGGGCTCACGGGGCATCCCCGTGCCAGGAGCTGGCACTGAGCCCAAGCATGGCTCCGACTGTGAGCCACGCGCTCAGGACCCAATATTGGATGAGCAAAATATGGCCTGGCCCCAGCGGGACCCTGCTGCTGGGACCCCACTGCCAGGACCCCAGGCTGGGGGTCATGGCCTGGGGCCACGGCCTCTTGCTGTGGGGTGGGGGTGGCGGGCAGCACTGGTACCGTACCCATACCATGTCCATCCCTATGCCACATCCCTGTCTGCCATACCCATGCCCCTGCTGATACCACACCCATGTCCATACCTACACCATGCCCGTGCCATACCTGCACCATACTTACACCACGTCCGTACCTATCCCCACACCCTGACCTCTGTCCATACTTGTTCCCATACCATACCATTCCCATACCTATACTGATACCATACCCATACCTCTGCCCACACCATACCCATGTCCATGCCAATACCATACCATACCCACACCATGCCTATACCATACCCCTACCATTCCCACACCATGCCCATACCATACCCATGTCCATACCCAAACCATACCCATACCAT
>JAACYQ010017104.1:0-14351 GCA_011075105.1 Heteronetta atricapilla
ATTCTCCCAGTGCCTGGCTTTGCCTTATGGGACTTCGGCAGGGTGGACAGAGCACTTGCTGAACTGCACTTTCTCTTTTCAAACAACCCTAAACCTAACCCTAAGTGTAACCGTAAAAAACAGGTATGTCGCCAGTGTCTCCCATCAAAAAATGCTCCCAATGGAAGCCTTTGGGTACACCTGAACTCCCTTGGGGAGCCTTTACGCAACCCCACACACAACAGAACTCTGCGCTTTCTCTCTCTCCAAACACTAACAACCCAAATCCTAAACACGTATGTCACAAATTTCTCCCATCAAAAAGTGCTCCCAACGGATGCCTTTGGGTACACTTGAACTCCCTTGGGGAACCTTTATGCAGCCCCACACTGCACTGTCTCTCTCTCTTCAAACACTAACAACCCTAATCCTAACCCTTATTAGGGCCCTAACAAAACACATACATTGCCAGTTTCTTCCACCAAAATGTACTCCCAGCTGAAGCCTTTGGGTACACCTGAACTCCCCTGGAATACCACTCACAACAGGACTCTGAGCCTTCTCTCTTTCCAAACAACCCTAAATGTAACCCTAACTGGAACACTGAGCCAAACCCTAAGTAGTTCCCTAGAAAACATGTACGGCACCACTTTCTCCCACCAAAAAGTGATCCCAACGGAAGCCTTTGGGTACACCTGAACTCCCTTGGGGAGCCTTTACGCAACCCTACACACAACAGGACTCTGCACCTTCTCTCTTTCCAAACAACCGTAACTGTACCCTTAACCGTAACTCTAACCGTAACCCTAATTATGACCCTAAAAATCATGTACATCACCAGTTTCTCCCATCAAAAAGTGCTCCCATCGGAAGCCTTTGGGTAGACATGAACTCCCTTTGAGGCCTTTAAACAACACCCCACTCAACAGGACTCTGCGCTTTCTCTCTCTCTAAACAAGATTAACTGTAACCATAAAGTAACCCTAATTAGGGCCCTAACAAAACATGTATGTTGCCAATTTCCCCCATCAATAAGTGCTCTCAACAGAAGCTTTTGGGTAGACCTGAACTGCCTTTGAGACCCATTATGCAACCCCACACACAACAGGTCTCTGTGCTTTCTCTCTTTCCAAACAACCCTAGTTGTAACCCTAACCATAACCCTAAACCTTACCCTAATTAAAACCCTAAAAACATGTACACCAGCAGTACACAACCCCACATACAACAGGACTAGCCTTCTGTGGTCCATGCTGAGGATGGATTCTGACCCCTGAGAATTAAGTCAAGGGGCTAATAGTACATGTATTGTGTGGTGTTTGGCAGAGGGAGGTGGGGAGTTGTCCAGCAGGACACCGTGTGGTTAGAGTCCGTGCAGCAGAGAGGGCTGTTCAGGATTGGTAGGTTTGGTTTGGAGGAGTGTCTAGCATCCTTCCTGTGTGATGGGACTGATTGTTGGGCAGGAAAGTTCTAGCTCCTATTTCTTTTACAATGTGGTTTATGTAGTCTGTGTTCCATCTCTTATACTGTCCTTTTTCAGATCTTGGTATCCTCCGTGATGTTTGAGCTTAGCGAACACCAGGGTGGCCATCCTGAGGCTCTCCAGTGTGTTGCTTTGTGAGCTTAGCACCAGCCTTTGTCGAGGATGGATCCAGACCTATAAGAGTTAAGTGAAGGAGCAAATGCTATGTTTATGCTGGGTGGTTGTTTAGGGGGAGGTGGGGATTTGCCCAGCAAGGCAAGGGGTGGTCAGTGCATCAGAGAGGGTGGTCCTGAATCTGCAGAAGGCTGTGCGGCCTCCTTCCTGTGTGATGTGAGCATCCTCCAGGCATGGCAGCCCCATCCTGTGTCTCTTCTTTGGTGTAGTCTGTGCTGTGTCTTTAACCATCCCTGTCCCAGGCCTCGGTATCCTTCTTGCTCACTGAGCTCAGTGAGCACCAGGTTAGCTGTCCCGGGGGTCTCAAATGTTTCTGCTCCTCACCTTTGTGCCAGCTGAGCAATTCTTGTCTTGTCATAGAAGCTTGAAGCACAGCCTTGCCTGTCTTGTTCTGTGTAGTGACTGGTTGCATGGACTCTTAGTTAGAGAGTCAAGCAAGAGTCTGTATTGCAACCCAGCTACGTTCTTTTTATACACTTTTCTTCCAGATGTTTTCCTTCAAAAACCTTGCCGACCCCCTTTACAGTCCTTTGGTCCCTTTGTCTTGTCGTTTGCTGATCTTTGTCTTGACGTATGTCTTGGGCTGGTACGTACCTTATTTCAACCTCCTGATCCTGTGCCTGGTTCTGGTCATGCTCTGTTACTTTTCTTTTCCCCTGGGCCTCGTAGCGGTCTTTGCTCTTGTCGCCTCTTGTTGTTTACCTGTGCCTCAGGCTCCTTGGTGGCTCTCATCCTCCACATCTCTCTTGTCTTCCAGAACTCCCTTCTTTGATTCTCACATGGTCACGAGTCCTTCACCTATGTACATTGCTAGTTAAACCTACTTTTTCTATGCTATTATACATCCCATAGTTTTGCATTGCAGATATATTTGGGCATTCACCTTTGATCTGGGTTGTGTCATCAGCTCTTCTTAATGGTGATTTTTTTACAGTGTTTTTTTGTATTGAAGACACAAAGCATCAGTTTCCACCAGAGGTGTATTGGGCCAGGTGAGGTATGAACATCTTGCCGAAGGAGTAGGTGTGTTTGAGGTGTGACCCTGTCACTGAAGTCAAAAAGCATCCCTTCTTGTTTTAGTTTTACAGGTGGCAGAGCTGGCTCACGAGGGCAGACGGAGGGTTCAGCCTTGGGACAGGTGAGCAGCTATGCTAATGGAAAGAGCAACTGATGCAGGTGAGCTATGGCATTGTGGATGCTTTCAGTCTGTACTTCCACCCCCCGCCTTTTTTAAAATTTATTTATTTTTTAAAAAAAGGCATCTCACACAGTCTCAGAGGGATAAAGCCGTATGCTGAAGAGCAGTGTGAGACTCAGCTTTGATATAAGGTTGGGCAGGAGGAGAAGAGTGGCATGATGGCTTCTGAGAATTGAAGTCACTTTACCTTCCATTACTCTGGTGCTGTGGCCTGTGCCAGCTTTGTTATCTGACTTCAGAAGCAGAGCAGGTCAGTAGACTACTGTTTTCCTTCTGAGGAGGGTTTGCATTGGAAGAAGTTTGGCTGGCATGCCAATCTATTTCTGCAGATGAAGAGGAGCCTTGTGCCTTTAGCAACATCCTGGCTAGCCTTTGTGTTCCTTGTTGAGGATGGAATCTGCCTCCCAGTATTCCCAAGCTAAGCTGGGGAGGCAAATGCTATGTTGGGGTTGGGGTTGTGAATGGACACAAAAGGCAAGGGTATGTGAATTAAGTCATTGCAGTGGATGAGGCCTTTCAGGATTGGTCACAGTCAAGCAGAGGGAGGGTACGTTGGGGCTCTGTCAGGTACAGTGTGAGCATGTGCCAGGCAGGGCAGTTACAGCTTGGTGTCTGTGTTCTGTGTTGTCTGTGCTGTACTATAGTCTTAATTTCCTGTTGCTCTTATATTCTTATATTTATTATATATTCTTTATTTATATTTCTTATATTCTTATATTTCCTGTTGCTCTTCATAACCTGTTGCTGTACTATAGTCTTCATTTCCTGGTGCTCAGCAGTCCCTACAGAAGCCATCCTGAGGGTGTTGAACACATCACCTCATGGGAATAATGCCAGTTGAGCAGTTCTTGTCTTGCAGTGGGAGTTTAAAGAGCTCATTTCTTCTGTGTGTGTAATTTTTTTGTATCGTTAATGTTTCCTGATATGATCATCATATCTTACGCGCTCCTTGGGTCTTGTTATCCTCATTGCTTTCTGCATTGGACTGACTAGATAGGCAAGCCAAAGGTCCTAAATGCTTGTGTCATCATCACAAGGCTGACTGAGCGCTTCTTGTCTTGCAGTTGGAGCTTAGAGCATGGATCTGTTTCAGGTCTTGGGTATCATATTCGGTTTCAGATGGTATCCGTTTCCATCCTCACTGTGGTGGAAGTCATCTGGGCCACATCAGGAGCTCTTTCTTGAGTATTCATTATCAAAGTATTTTCTTATGGGATTTGCACTCCATTCTTCTGGTCTCTTGTCGTAAATCTGTGCTTTTTTATGCCTCCATCATCCCAGATTTGGTGGTCACTTTCAGTCACAGGTCATGGCATTTGAGTCTCTCTCTTGGTCTGCTGAAGAGCATCTGTGCTGACTTACTGCCGTAGGGCTTCCTTCTGGGAGTCATTCTTCTGGAACCTGGTGTTCTCCTGTGTTTTGTTTCTGATGTTAGTAGCATGCCTGTGTGTGTGTTTGGCCTGGAGCTGTCCTGCCTGGCAGTTAGTGATGATAGGTAACGTGGTGGTCCAATGACATTCGGTCTGTCTCTGGGCAAGTACTCAAGGGCAGCTGGCACAGTCATCTCTGTGGTGTTTGGCAGATGTGGAGGGGGAGACTTGAGCTGCTTGCAAGCATGCAAGCAGCTGTTTGCATAGTGCTTGAATAGAGGAGGTTGAATGTTGAGAAGATTTGTTGTTGAATCTTGAAAGCTTGTGGATGTGGAGTTTTGTACTTTTTTTTTTTTTTTTTTTTTTTTTTTTTTTTTTGCCAGCAGTAGATAAACCTTAGGAGGAACTGGCCAAAGGAAGGAGTGCCTTCTGGAACTGTCAAGCTCTTGGTTGGCAACTCAGCGACTGGCTTGATCTACTTTTGAGATGCCAAGGCAAGTTGTCTGCTGTTCTGAAATTATAAAAATAAAAGTGGGGTCACTTGTGTTGTTGTGGGATGGGTGCTAATACTGGCAGCTGACTGAGTATCTTCTGATTATGTTTTCATTTGTTAAAGCTGAAACGCAGCATACAACATGGGACATCACAGCTAGAGCTGCCTCTGGCAAGGTTTTTTCCAGCCTCACTGATTCTATGACTCTATGCTGATAGGAGCAGAGTACACACATGGCTTGCAAAGACAATTGTGTTGTCACTGGTGGCTCAGTGATACCTTGGTGATAAAAGGCAGACCAGAGAAAATGTGGACTTCCTCTGGCAGGAGATGGGAGGAGGCTGAGGCACTCAGCAACTTTTTTTTTGCCTCAGTCATCATCATTAAGTGCTCCATCCACCCTGCCGAAGTCCCATAAGGCAAAGCCAGGCACTGGGAGAATGAAGAACTGCCCAGTGTAGAAGATCAGGTTCAAGACCATCTAAGGTACCTGAAGGCGCACAAGTCCATGGGACCTGATGAGCTACATCCATGGGTCCTGAGAGAACCGGTAGACTTGCTAAGCCACTGTCCATCATATCTGAGAAGTCTGTTGAAGCACCCACTCAATGGAAGAGGGGAAACATAATCCCCATTTAAAAAAAGGGAAAAAGGAAGACCAAAGGACTACAGGCCAGTCAGTCTCACCTCTGTGCCTGGTAAGATCATGAAGCAGATCCTTCTGGAAACTCTGCTAAGGCCCATAGAAAATAAGGAGGTGATTGATGACAACCTGCGTGGCTGTACTAAGGGCAGATTGTGCCTGACAAATCTGGTGGCCTCTTATGATAGGGTTACAACATTTGTAGACGAGGAAGAGCAACTGACATCATCTACCTGGAGCACAGCAAAGCATGTGACACTGTCCTCCATGACATCCTTGTCTCTAAATTAGGGAGACAGGGATTTGGAGGATGGAGCATTAGGTAGATAAGGAACTGGCGGGATGGTCTCAGTCAAAGAGTTGTGGTCAATGGCTCAATGTCTAGGTGGAGATCAGTAATGAGCGGTGTTCCTCAGGGGTCAGTATTGAGATCAGCACTATTTAACATCTTTGTCGGTGACATGGACATTGAGATTGAATGCACTCTCAGCAAGTTTGCCGATGACACCAAGCCGTGTGGTGCGGTTGATGTGCTGGAGGGAAGGGATGCCATCCAGAGGGAACTGGATGGGCTTGAGAGATGGGCCAGTGCAAACCACACAAGGTTTAACAATACCAAGTGCAAGGTCCTGCATTTGGGTTGGGACAATCCCAAATACAAATACAGGTTGGGCAGCGAATGGGTTGAAAACAGCCCTGAAGAGAATGACCTTGGGGTCTTGGTGTACAGGAAGATCATCATGAGCTGGCAATGTCTGCGTGCCGTCCAGAAAGCCAATGATATCATATGCTAAATCAAAAGAAGTGGATGGGTGTCCACTGGCACAGGGTGGGTGATGTGGAGGGTTGCTGCAGTGGGTACAGAGAATCAACAATTCTGTCTCCTGTGTGCTGTGTCAGGAGTTGAGAGGGGATCTTCTTAATGTTTATAAATATGTGAAGTATGGGAGACAGAGGGATTTGGCCAACCTCTTTTCAGTGGTTTGTGGGGACAGGACAAGGGGCAGTGGCCGCAGAAAGAGCACAGGAAGTTCCGCACCAACATGTGAAGGAACTTCATGGTGAGGGTGACTGAGCACTGAAACAGGCTGCCCAGGGAGGTTATGGGGTCTCCTTCTGTGGACATATTCAAGACCTGTCTGGATGCCTACCTGGGCAACCTGCTCTAGGTAACCTGCTTTGGGGGGTTGGACCCGATGACCTCTTGATGTCCTATCCAACCCCTACATTCTGTGATTCTATAATTCTGTAACTGGGGTAACTAAAAGAGGCTGTGGAAGAAAAATCACAGAATCACAGAATAGTCTAGGTTAGAAGAGACCTCCAAGATCACCGAGTCCGACCTCTGACCTAATGCTAACAAGTCCTCCACTAAACCATATCCCTAAGCTCTACATCTAGACGTTCTTTAAAGACCTCCAGGGATGGTGACTCAACCACTTCCCTGGGCAGCCCGTTCCAGTGACTAACAACCCTTTTCATAAAGAAGTTTTTCCTAATATCCAACCTAAACCTCCCCTGGCACAATTTTAGCCCATTCCCCCTTGTCCTGTCACCAGGCACGTGGGAGAATAGACCAACCCTCACCTCACTACAGCCTCCTTTAAGCTACCTGTAGAGTGTGATAAGGTCACCCCTGAGCCTCCTGTTCTCCAGGCTAAATAGTCCCAGCTCCCTCATCTGCTCCTCATAAGACTTGTTCTCCAGACCCTTCATCAGCTTCGTAGCCCTTCTCTGGACTCGCTCAAGCACCTCCATGTCCTTCTTGTAGCGAGGGGCCCAAAACTGAACACGGTACTTGAGGTGTGGCCTCGCCAGAGTCGAGTACAGGGGGACAATCACTTCCCTGGACTTGCTGGCCACGCTGTTTCTTATACAAGCCAGGATGCTGTTGGCCTTCTTGGCCACCTGAGCACACTGCTGGCTCATATCAACCAATACCCCCAGGTCCTTGTCTGTCAGGCAGCTTTCCAACCACTGATCTCCCAGCCTGTAGCTCTGCTTGGCGTTGTTGTGCCTCAGGTGCAGGACCCGGCACTTGGCCTTGTTGAACTTCATACAGTTGGCCTCAGCCCATTGGTCCAGCCTATCCAGATCCTCCTGCAGAGCCTTCCTACCCTCGAGCAGATTGACACACGCACCTAACTTGGTGTCGTCTGCAAACTTACTGAGGGTGCACTTGATCCCCTCATCCAGATCATCGATAGAGATGTTAAAGAGGACTGGCCCCAGTACCAAGCCCTGGGGGACTCCACTAGTGACTGGCCTCCAACTGGATTTGACTCCATTCACCACAACTCTCTGGGCCCGGCCATCCAGCCAGCTCTTAACCCAATGAAGCATACGCCAGTCCAAGCCATGAGCAGCCAGTTTCCTGAGGAGAATGCTGTGGGGAACGGTGTCAAAAGCCTTACTGAATTCAAGGTAGACCACATCCACAGCCTTTCCCTCATCCACTAAGCATGTCACCTTGTTGTAGAAGGAGATCAGGTTTGTCAAGCAGGACCTGCCCTTCATAAACCCATGCTGACTGGGCCTGATTGCCTGCTTGCCCTGCAAGTGCTGCACGATGACGCTCAAAATAATCTGCTCCATGAGCTTCCCTGGCACTGATGTCAAACTAACAGGCCTATAGTTCCCTGGGTCTACCTTTTGGCCCTTCTTGTAGATGGGCGTCACATTTGCTATCCGCCAGTCGAGTGGGACCTCCCCTGATAGCCAGGATTGATGATAAATGATGGAAAGCGGCTTGGCTAGCTCTTCTGCTAGTTCTCTCAATACCCTCAGGTGGATCCCATCTGGCCCCATCGACTTGTGTACATCCAAATGATGTAGCAGGTCACCAATCATTGCCTCATGGATTATGGGGGCCACAATCTGCTCCTCATCCCCTTCCACCAGCTCAGGGTACTGGGTGTCCAGAGAACTACTGGTTTTGCTGCTATAGACTGAGGCAAAGAAGGCATTAAGCATCTCAGCTTTTTCCTCATCTCAGGAAACTAAATTTCCCTCCACATCCAGTAAAGGGTGAAGATTCTCCTTAGTCCTCCTTCTTGTGCTGATATATTTATAAAAACATTTTTTGTTGTCTTTAACAGCAGTAGCCAGATTGAGCTCCAGGTGAGCTTTGGCCTTTCTAATTTTATCCCTGCAACACCTCACAACATCTTTATAGTCCCTCTGAGTGGCCTGCCCTCTTTTCCAAAGATTATAAACCCTCTTTTTTCTCCTAAGCTCAAGCCACAACTCTCTGTTCAGCCAGGCTGGTCTTCTTCCGTGCCGGCTCGTCTTTGGGCACGTGGGGACAGACCGCTCCTGAGCCATTAAAATTTCTTTCTTGAGGAGCGCCCAGCCTTCCTGGGCTCCTCTGCCCTTCAGAACCACCTCCCAAGGGACTCTGCCAACCAGTGACCTGAACAGCTCAAAGTCAGCCCTCCGGAAGTCCAAGACAGCAGTTTTACTGGTCCCCTTCCTGATTTCGTCAAGTGTCGAGAACTCTACTACTTCATGGTCACTCTTCCTGAGACAGCCCCCGACCACCACATCTCCCACCAGGCCTTCTCTGTTTGTGAACGGAAGGTCTAGCAGGGTACCTCCCCGGTACGCTCGCCAACCAGCTGCATCAGGAAGCTATCTTCCACGCTCTCCAGAAACCTCCTAGAGTGCTTTCTCTGGGCTGTGTTGTGCTTCCAGGATATGTCTGGGAAGTTAAAGTCCCCCACGAGAACAAGTGCTGACGATTTTGCAACTTCTGCCAGCTGCCTGTAGAACTTCTCATCCATCTCCTCATCTTGATTTGGCGGCCTATAATAGACCCCCATCAGGATGCTTGCCTTGTTGGCTTTCCCACTGATTCTAACCCATAGCGACTCGACCTTATCATTCCCAGCCTCAAGTTCGACGACATCAAAACACTCTCTAATATAGAGAGCCACTCCACCACCCCTTCTGTGCTGCCTGTCCTTTCTGAAGAGCCTATAGCCAGACATTGCAGCATTCCAGTCATGAGAGTGGTCCCACCACGTTTCCGTGACGGCAACCAAGTCATAGCCTGCCTGCTGCACAATGGCTTCCAGCTCCTCCTGCTTGTTGCCCATGCTGCGTGCATTAGTGTAGACGCACTTCAGTTGAGCCTTTGCCTTCTCCCCCAGCCTTGCCATTGTTCCCCCTGGCACACCTCTAACGAGCTTTGTTTCATCCCCATCCCCCTTCTTACTTAGTTTAAAGCCCTCTCAATGAGCCCCACCAGCTCCTGGGCTGAAATCTGTTTTCCCCTTGGAGTCAGTTGGGGCCCATCTGCAGACATCAGGCCGGGTGCCGAGTAAAGCTCCCCGTGGTCAAAGAACCCAAAATTTCTGTGTTGGCACCAGCCTCTAAGCCATGTGTTTATCAGGTGGGCTTTCCATGTCCTCTCTGAACCCCTCCCTGCCACTGTAGGGATGGACGAAAACACCACCTGTATTCCTGCTCCATCCACTAACCGTCCCAGCTCCCTGAAGTCATGTTTTATAGCCTTCAGGCTTCTCTCATCAGTGTCATCACTGCCAGCCTGGACTATCAGTACTGGGTAGTAATCGGAGGGGTGAACCAGGTTGGGAAGCTTTCTGGCAATGTCCCTGACCCTGGCCCCAGGGATGCAGCAGACTTCCCTACGGGTAGGGTCAGGCCAACAAATAGGGCCCTCTGTTCCCCTGAGAAGGGAGTCGCCCACAACGATCACCCTTCTTTCTTGGTGGAAGCAGTCTTGAGGCGTGGATCAGACTTCCTCGCCCTAGGCTTCCTGGGTATACTTTCTACCACACCCTCATCCACCGCTCTCTCAAGCTCCAGGGCCTCAAATCTGTTGCATAAGGGCACCTGGGAAAGTGGGGCAGGTAGGGGGGAGCGTTTCCTGCAACGTCGAGCAGGAACCTGTCTCCATTCCTCCTCCACTCCTGGGTCCCCTCCCTGTGCCCAATAGCGACCAGGCAGGGGGTCCACCCCCATTTGGGGAGTCTCACTCTGGTGCCTCTCCTTCAGGCTTTGCACGGAGTTGTTCCACCAGTCTATCTCCCGCTCGCACTCCCTGATGGCCCTCAACCTCTCCACCTCCTCCTTGAGTTCTGCCACCAGGCGGACCAGGTGATCCACCTGCTTGCACCTCACGCACACAGTATCTCTGCCTCCCTCAGATGGCAGCAGCAGGCTCTGACACTCCCTGCACCCAGAGACCTGCACTGCTGCATTTTGGAGTGGGCAGTCTGTCTGGGTGGCTACAGACTTTCTGGAGAGAGCTTGTAGACTAGCATGGACCATCGTGGCCTAGCTAGTGGTAGACAACCGTCAGATGAGTTGTTCTTAGGGGCGGGGGGATTGCTCAGCCCTCCCTGCTCGCCCTGTCTGCACGAACTGCAGTGCTAACTGCCGTGCCCCGCCCTGTTTGCCCGTCCTGGTCGCTGTGCTCCTGGTCGCTTGCACTCCCTAGGGGCTGCCTTTGAACGGCCAGGGAGGGGGCACTGTTGGCTCCACCTACGCCTCATCAGTGTCCCTCACGAGGGCTGCCGGGTCGTGGCGGCCTCGAGCGGCCTTGATGCCGGAAAAATAGCCCTGCCTGTCCTGATCCCCCACTCCGCTGCAGAACGTGTCTGCCCCGGAGCTGATCGCCTCGGCAAAAATGGAACAAACCTGATGAGTGGAGACTGCCCCACCCCTTGCCCCACACTTATACCCAGGGTACCACACATGTGGTACCCAGCGGAGCAATGGCACTTCAAGGGCTGGTGCCAGGCAACTAGGGATGGAGTGGGGAGTGAGTTTTGGTCAGCAGATGGCGTGACAGAGGAGCCCAATCCCTGTCTGGAGGTGTGCTGGGAAGCCCCTGTGGTGATGGAGTTCTGCCCTCATCTAACCAAAAACCCTGTTAACCTGAAGGCAGTAGCATCAGATGGCTCTGGAGGCCATGGCGCAGAGGTGTGTGCTGCCAGAGGTGCTGGAAGCACAACCAGTAAGGGGGAGAGGCCATGTCAGCCCCTGCCCCCGCCAGCATGGGGCTCCCTAGGGACAGGGGTCCAGGTCCGGACTGTGCTCCTGCAGGTAACTCCTGCTCTTCAGCATTACCCCAGGCTGTGTGGTGGGGCCTGACAGGTGTCCCTACCTTATGTTGACCTACAGGAGTGGGAGAAGCTGGCAAAGGGACAAAATGCCATTTCCTGCCTGTGGTGAGCATCCCCTGAGGTGCACTGTGCCCATGAGCCTGCACCTAGGTTCCCCTGCAGCAGCTGGGATGGCCAGGATGCCTGCTGCGGCGTGTTTGCCCAATGCGAAGGTCACAGTCCCATGCACAAATACAGGCTGGGCAGAGAATGGATTGAGAGCAGCCCTGATGAGAAGGATCTGGGGATGAGAATCTTCGAATCATTAAGGTTGGAAGAGTCGTCCAAGATCATCTGGTCTAACCATCCCCCTAACACCAATATCACCCACTAAACCATGTTCCTAAGCATCATGTCCAACCTTTCCTTAAACACCCCCAGAGTCGGTGATTTCACCACCTCCCTCGGCAACCCATTCCAATGCCTAACTACTCTTTCTGAGAATAAATTTATCCTAATTTCCAACCTAAACCTCCCCTGGGTCAACCTGAGGCCATTCCATCATGTCCTATTGCTAATTATCTATGAGAAGAGGCTGAATTCCAGGTCCCCACAACTTTGCTGTAGTTGTAGAGAGCAGTAAGGTGTAGAGAGCAACAAGATCATCCCTGAGCCTCCTCTTCTCCAAACTAAACAACCACACTTCCCTCAGACGCTCCTCCAGCACACAAGAGAAGCTTGAAAAGAGCCAGCAATGTGTACTTGCAGCCCAGGAATTCCACCGTACCCTGGGTTTCATCAAAAGAAGCGTGGCCAGCAGGTCAAGGGAGGTAGTTCTCCCCCTCTACCTTGCTTTCCTGAGACCCCACCTGCAGTACTGCATCCAGGTCTGGATCCCCCAGCACAAGAAAGACATGAACATATTAGAATGAGTCCAGAGGAGGGACAAAGATGATCACAGGACTGGAGCACCTCCCCTATGAAGACAGGCTGAGAGAGTTGGGGTCGTTCAGCCTAGAGAAGGCTCCAGGGGGACCTTAGCAGCTTTCTGGTACCTAAAATGGCCTACAGGAAGGTTGGAGAGTGACTGTTTGTCAAGGAGTGTAATGACAGGGCAAGGAGTAATGGCTTCAAACTAAAAGAGGGTAGATTTAGATTCAATATAAGGAAGAAATTCTTTACTCAGGGTGTAGTGAGGCACTAGAACAGGTTGCCCAGAGAAGTCGTGGATGCCCCATCCCTGGAAGTGTTTAAGGCTTCAGATGGGGCTTGGAGCAACGTGGTCTAGTGGAAGGTGTCCCTGTCCATGGCAAGGGGGATTAGGATTAGATGGTCTTTAAGGTCCCTTTCAACCCAAGCCATTCTATGATTCTATAAATTTTCAGCACAGTTATGCAAGCTGGTGAAGATGCTATTAACTGTTTACAATGGGCTATCAGCAGCTGAACCATTGATCAAGGGAAGAAGTGTAAACTTATATGCACCCACAACTGTTCTCATGCCTATTCTTGGTAGCAAACCACTACCTTTACAGGCAGTATCTACGACCACTGTGGGCATTGTACATCCATCATTATGTAGCCACGCATGGCTTGCCTAGGGATACTGGTGTTACCAAAGTCACACAACCTATAGGAATGCCCACTAACTGTGGAGAGCCTCCAATCCAGGAGGTCCTGAATTCAACCTGTCACCCAGACAGAGTCTGGTTTACTGACAGGATACAGGGTAAATTCCAAGGAATGGCTGCTGCTGTCTCTGTAGCGGATGAACTTGTCACAACTGAATGGACAGAAGGTTCTGCTCTATTAGCAGAGCTATGGGCCATATAATTCTAGCTCTTAGAAATGGTTATTGCTCTGTCTGAGGGACTGCCTGCTGGAAACTGGAGCAACAATTTTCTCAGAAGAACCTCCTTTTGTAATTGTTTTTACTTGCAGCTAAAGTACCTGTGCCTCTAGGGTCAAGGTAGATTCCCCATCCCATTTTCTCATGTCGTCTCCAAGGTCACACAGGTAAAACCACTGGGTGGCATGTGGTGTGCACCCACTATCCCCTTTCTTGAGTAAAGACACTCTTAACTTCTGATAGATGAGACACTGCTTTGTACATGTGGGGAGGAAGGTATATTCTCTTTAAGTTGATGTACCTCTTGGTAGTTTCTCCATAGTCAAGATATAGGCCCATAGGGAAGAAAAGAGACTTCCTTCCTACGGCTAGCCAATTCACCCACCATGGGATCCTCTTGGTCTTTCCAGGTCATTACTGCCAATGAGCTGGCATATGATGATGGTCTGCTCTGTACAAACTTCCACCACATGGCTCATGTGCACTTGGCTTGATTTGTATCTTTGGATATGTGTTCATTGTCTAGGTTACTGTAAATCATCTGCAGAATAGCTAATTCCCTCAGGTACTGCATACCCCTCTCCCTGGTGGTCCACTTGTCTGGCAGACATACACGATCTTCCTTGAAGGGTTACCTTTTTTTCATGCCTGACAGGAGTCACCTCCAGAGGGTTGTTGTGGTTTAACCCGGCCGGCAGCTAAACACCACACAGCCGTTCGCTCACCCTCCCCCCTCCCTCTCTGGGATGGGGGAGAGAAACGGGAAAGTGAAGCCTGTGGGTTGAGATAAAGACAGTTTATTAAGATAGAAAATAATAATATTAATAATAAAAATATGTACAAACAAGTGATGCACAATGCAATTGCTCACCACCTGCTGACCGATGCCCAGCCCAACCCCGAGAGCCGGCCCCCCACCCTGGCTAGCCACCCCTATATATTGTTCAGCATGACATCAGATGGCATAGAATACCCCTTTGGCCAGTTTGGGTCAGCTGTCCTGGGGCTGTCCCCTCCCAGCTCTTGCTGCACCCCCAGCCTGCCCGCTGGCAGGACAGAGCGAGGAGCTGAAAAGTCCTTGGCTTAGTGTAA
>JAACYQ010020273.1:0-47441 GCA_011075105.1 Heteronetta atricapilla
AGAGGAGAGGAGAGGAGAGGAGAGGAGAGGAGAGGAGAGGACTGTATATATGATCCAAATAATCTCCCTTATCAATATTGGGTAGAAATGAAGACAGATTCGAAAGGAGGCAAATTAATTGGACAATTGAAGTTGTAAACACCCAGAATACCTCAGTGTCGATTACCTTTGATGCCTGTGATATTATAAATGAAGACCCATATACTGATTGTGTAAGCCTGAGTTGGAGGAGATACAGTACACAGAAAAAAAATACCAATATGAGAACTGCTTTGTATCAAAGTCACTTAGCCTTAGATTATTTTCCAGCACAAGAAGGAGAAGTCTGTGAAAAATTTAACCTTAGTAATTGCGCTTTAGGAATTGATAATGGAGGAAAATCTGTGAATGAACTTGTAAAAAGAAATGAATAAAATTACACATGTCCCAGTTCAAACGTGTAATGAAATCAATTTAAGAGAATTATGGAGGGACTTTATGGGTGGTGATTGTCTTACTATAATCAGGATAGTTGTATTGGTAATATGTGGAGTGTTGTTTATAATTCCATGTTTAATACCTTGTTTTACCAGATTAATACACTCAGTTATACAAGGAATGCAAATATTTGTGTTACCTGTTGACCCAGAACCAGGGAAAGGGAAAACCCATTCCCTGGTGATAATAAAAATAAAAGAAAATCCAAAATTGGTACCAATTCGGCAAGTATTGACTCGATTGGAAAAAAATAAAAACACGAATCAATGCCATGAAAAAAAGAAATGGGGGATTGTGAAAAGTGTTCATATGATTCGTGTCGTTTATGAAACAATGCTAGGGCAGCATGATGAAATGTAACTTTCTATCTAAGAAAAACAGAGTGATTAGTGTACATAGTTCTTGTGCTGTGCAAAATAAGAGTCTAGCAATTTGTGTAAATAGAGGGCTTGAAGGACGAACACAAAAAGATACTAAAAAATCAAAAAGCAGTGAACTTTAGGTGAACTTGAAACTAGTCACTTTAGCTTCTTTAATATGTTTCATTTCATTTCCATGGAAATTAAATTTTCCTTCTTAGTACCTGAATAATATACAAACACATGCACTGAAAACTGTATGATTTTTCTTCCCCAAATAAAATGAAGTACTCATGAGAGACTTACAACAACCCCTTGGGCGACTTTAATTAGTTGCCAAAAGAATGTAAGAATTGCTGCTACTATATATATTACGATTTTCACTCTAAAATCAAGTAACAAAATATATTTTAAAAAGTCAGGTAAAACCAACAAAAAACTCTTCAGGCACTAAGCAGTTCAAATAAGCAGGGTCATTTTTTGTTTCTGTCCTGTAAGTTCAAAAAGGAAAAGTCTATTTTGATACTTATAGGAAAGGACATTGCTCAATTCCTCCAATGGAACGTGTACTTGCTTATACATCCCTGTTTGAGAAGAGCCCAAACATGCAAGGGAAACAACTTGAGGGAATTTGGTGCTATCAGCATGGACTGCTGCAGGCAGTTGACATATACGCGGACAAAGAGTCTACAGCAGCATTAACTAAAAAATAATTTTAAAAAATTATTTAATAATTTAAAAAAAAAATGAAAATAGGAGTTGTAACACTTGATTTAAACTGTAGTATGAACACGAGACTATGTACACATCATGTTTTAAATCTTATGCAAGTAGGTTAGCTATTGATTAAACTATTTGCTATTGTACATCTAAGATGATTTGCAACAATTCTTGTGACAAAAAAATCAAAAATCATGTTCTCTCATAATTTCCACAGCATAACAGTTTGTGCAACTTCAGTTCCATCTTTCTCTGCTAAGAAACAGCTGCGAATCTTTTGGTTGGAGGGAGCCACCTGCTGGACTGAATGCGCATTTGAGACAGGATACAGAAGTACTGGTCCTTTTTCTGTAATGGCTACTCATATACAACACGGCATACACTAAAATCCTGCACAGAGCCATAACATTCACAAGCAGAGATCGATCTACGAAACATCCACTTGTGACCCAAGCATAGGGAATAAGAAAGAATCCTCAAACTGGCAATGGCAGGTTGAAAAGCACAGCAAACTAACGCAGAAAGTGGAGATGTCAGAAGTTCTCAACCCCCTTTTTTTTTGTTTGTTTGTTTTTTCTTTTTAAAGTACACAAAAACAAACAGGAAAACGAATAGCCAGGCTTCATTTGCTACTTTAAAAGAGAACACGTGAAAAGCTATTTGAAACTCACCCATGTTTGCTAAGAGGCATACAACTGCTTTTACATCTCTCCTGCATATACATCAGCCAACGACTTGACCCCAGGCAAGCCAAGTGTGTGCACACGAATTCGACGTTCACCCAATAAAAAAATAAGTAGAAATCATCACCCAAGTACTGCTTGGTAGGAAGAGGTATCCAGATTGAGTCATTTCAGTGCATCTCCTCTCGTCCAAGATGCACTCTTGGTAAAAACACACCGGTCAGGAGTTTGCTGTAATGCCATTTCTCACTCCTATCTCAAATTCTGAAACGCTCTCAAGTATTCAACTGAATAATCAACACAGGTTCATAACATGAACCACTTTCTAATGTCCACACCAAGCATTTTGACTGTACAGCTGAAGTACGCAGTTTGCCACTCTGAAATTTGTGGCATCCTCCACAACAGAAAGTAGCTGCTATTCTTTATGGCCACCCGGTAGCATCCACCACTTTCATAGCTCTGTGATTTTGGATAAATTAAGTACCAAATCTGTTACTGCTTATAACAATGCCTTTGAAGTAAAGTTGTTGACCAAGATTACGTAAAATTGAGATGAATTCATTTTTTTCCATCAAAACAGAGCTTATGAAGTTTGATATGATGTGACTAAGTGCCAAGTAGGTTCCCTAACTTGGCCAAGATTCCCCTAAGTTCGACAGACCAACAAAAGGCTGTGCAAAGGGCTATACTATACATTGCCTTAAAAACAAACCAAACAAAAACAGTGGTCAATTCATTTGAATGCACTTCCCTTTGAATGCTGGAAGTAAACAAAAGAGCTGTTTGAAAACAAACCAAGGATGTGTCGGCAAGGCTTTCCTCAATAGACATTTGTACTGCAAATCCAGCATCAGGATCGACATTGGCAAGGGCTAATAAAGGAGGATATTGTAGCAAAAAGTTCCCATGAAAAGCATGTATGGAAAGACCTAGAAGCAGATGAAATAATTCAGACAAGGAGGTTGGAACAGCATGAAAAACTTCCTTCCATAATTAAAGGCCACAGTCCTTATGTTTTAAAAATACAGTAAAAACTATTTCTCCCAAATATTAAGCAGAATCAGGTATTATAGGACTCAGCACAACTGTCAGAGTAATCCTATACATTTCATATTCAATTTGGAATGCTCCAAACTGAACAATGCTCCTACACTACACATATCAACTTTGTTGAAATGAGATGGTGCAGTCTTAACTAAAAACTGAAACAACAACAACAAAATCAACTAACACCCAAATATCAAAAGCTAAGAGCACATACTGACGTCAAGGTGACAAAAATCTGGTTCTTCAGTGCAAGCAACAGAGTGAAATTTAATCTTGTTGAAGACTAAGCACATTCAAAAAGACAGTGAACATGTTTTCCCACATGTAAGAGTATTACAATATCCCTGTTACGCATCTTATGCGTATAACTGCCTCAAAACCAATCTTCCTCGTAAGGTATCTTTTCTTAAGGTCTTTCTGCAACTTTTCAGCCTGAGCAGGATGATGGCAAGACAGATGTTAATAGATGCACCCAGCAGAGTATTTGGGCATGCAAGCTGTGAAGGAAGAAAAGCTGCTGTTAAAAGGTCGCCTCCGGGGATTCGACGAGGGCTCGCCGCCTTTGGCTACGCCGCAGCGCTTTCTTGCCCGCCGATTCTCAGTCCTTCTCTGCTGCTCTCTTTCCCACACTTGGCCTACATCTGGGAGAGCAGATATGCTGAGAAGGCCTGCCCACTGTCGGCTGGTCTTCGGCGTAGGCCCGGTGGCGATTCCCGTTCGCAAGTTCCCGGACGCCTCCTGTACTCCCTGCTGGGTAACCCCGTGTCCTCGGTCACTGCAGAGAATCCCTACGCGCAACCTGGCGAGTGTCCGAACCCTGTATCATAATACCGATGACGAACCCCTCAAGGCACCGTTCCGAATATCAGTGACGGGACACCTGTTCCCGCGATGCATCCCCGCCCGAGGCACTCGGAACCTTCCCGGTCGCCGCTGCGGATTATCAGCCCAGGTTAGTCTCCAGAATCTGTGAACCAAGTCTGAGAAGCTGCCCTGGGCAGCCGCTCTGGAGAGCAAGTCTGGTAACGGGACCTGGGACAAACTCTGGAGATCAGCTACTTGGAACAGCTCTGGGAAGCTTGTTCTCAGATCTGGCCCCTTGAACTCGGTCGCAGGCTTGCTTGGCAGATCTGCTCTCCCACATTTGGTTTAGGTGTGTTTTGCTTTAGGTGCAGAGCAGGTCCGGGCACAAATCGTGGGGACCAGCTCTCGGAAGCAATTCTGGGACCAGAGCTGCAGAACATTTGTTCTGAGCAGGTGTGGCGAACAGATCTTGGAAACGGCTCTGGGCAGCATTTTAGCTGAGCTCCCGGACTTCGTCATCGGGAATATGATACGGGGATCGGACACCCGCCAGGTTAGCGGGTAGGGATTCACTGCAGTGACCGAGGACAAGGGGAGAGCCAGCATGGAGTCCTCGAGGCGCCCGGGGACTTGCGAACGGGAATCGCCACGGGGCGTCTGCCGAAGGCCGGCCTACGGGGGGACAGGCCTATTCAGCACATCTGCTCTCCCAGATGTGCACCAGGTGTGGGAAAGAGAGCTGCGGAGAAGGACTGAGAATCGGCGGGCTCCAAAGCGCTGCGGTGGACCATCGCTTGCAACAGGCGGCGGGCCTTCGCCGAATCCCCGGAGGCTGATCCCCGTTGGTATCCCGGACACTGCGGCGGTCCTGCGCCAGCGAACCTCGGCAATTCCACGGACGCCGAAGAGGCTTCCTGCCGAATATCAATGCAGGGACGCCGGTTGCCGCGGCGGATCCCCGCCCGCGACACTCGGAACCTTCCCGGTCGCCGCAGCGGACGATCACAGAGATAAGCGGCGAGCCCCAGCGTGCCAAGCCGACGACCCCCAGTTGTTCCCGGTGCACTGTGATGGACCCCACCAGGTGAGCTCTGGCGGGACCATGGCTCCGCTGTGTAGCACCCGACCCCGCGGCGCCCACTAGGGAGCCACGGCAGACACCGCTCCAAAACTCCCGCCAAGTCCGGAAAGATGCGGTGCACCCGCGCCAGCAAATCACGGCACGTACCCGCGTGCCGCGGAGGATCCCGACTGGCGATCCCCGGCAGGCCTCCTGTCCCGCTACGGACACCGGCCGCAAATCCCCGCCGTGCACCAAGGCGCCTTGCCGGACGCCCGGTGACGAACACCGGGAGCTCACCTAAGCTGCTGCCCAAAGCTGGTACCAAGACCGCGTTGCCACACCTCCTCAGAACAACTCTTCTGCATCTCTGCTCACAGAGTTGCTTCCCAGAGCAGGTCCCCACGATTTGTACCAAGACCTGCTATCTAGCTCTTGACAAACACCTCGTCCACAGCTCCCCAGAGCGGTTCCGAAGACCTGGTTGCCAGAGCTTGTCCCCAAGTCCTGGTGACCAGCCCTGCTGCCCAGGGCCAGTCCCCACTGCTGGTTCCCTGAAAGGTTGCCTGAGCTGGGCACCAGTTCTTCAGCATGCGGTCGGTGGAACACAACCGGCAAGAGCCGATGGGCCCCGGGCCCGAGTGGACACGGAGCGGTGGAACCCGCGGACCTCGGCGGACTCTGGTCGCTGTCCTGACGGGATAGCTGGCAGGGAGCCCTCGAAGCGCACGGGGACTTGCGAACGGCAAAGGCCACGGGGCATCCGCCCAAGGCTCGCTGAAGGGGGGGGGCAGGCCTGCCCAGCATATCTGCTCTCCCAGATGTGGACCAGGTGTGGGAAAGAGAGCTGCGGAGAAGGACTGGTCATCGGCGAGAGCCAAAGCGCTGCGGCTGACAATCGCCTGCGACAGTCGGCGCGCCTTCGGCGGACCTTCGGCCCTTTGGTATCACGTACGCCACTGAGGATCCTTACTGGCCATCCCCGGCAGGCCTCCATGTCTGTGAACCCGATCTGGGGATCAGATCTGGGGGACCAGGGCTGGGGAAAATATCTGCGGACGAAATCTACAGAGCAGGTTTCGGAACCAGATCTGGGGACAAGGTGTGGGGGTTAGATCAGGGGACCGTGTCTGGGTTGCCGCTCTGTGGACCAGCCCTGCGGACTGCCTCTGCGAATCAGCGCTGGGGACCGAGTCTGGGGAGATTTCCTGTGTCCCAGGAGTAGGTATCAGATCTGCGAAGCAGTTGTGGACACAACGTCTGGGGATCAAATCAGGTGAGCAGCCCTGGGGACCAGGTGTCGGGAGCAGCCCTGGGGACAGTTGTGTGTTTCTAAGGGCAGGTGGGGTGCGTGTTTCTTGAGCAGGCGGTCGCCGGTCCCCGGCTACGGCGTGGACGCCGAGCGGCAAAAGCAGCTGCCGGACAGCGGCTGTTGATCGCCGGCGGACACCAAAGCGCCGTGGCGGACCCTCGCCTGCGACAATCGCCGGTCTACGGGTGCTGCGGCGGATACCTGCTGGCGATCCCAGGGCCGGTCCCTGGGAGGTGACCACCGGCAGGCCTCGTTCGCCGTGTGGGAACCCATGCTGCGACGCCCGGCGGACTTTCGGCGGATCCCCGGCGGCTACCCCCGTTGGTATACCGGGCGCCGCAGCTGACCCCCACCGGTGAAATCCGGCAGGTCTCCTTGCGGGCTCCTGGCGCTCCTCGCGAATGCCGAGCGGTGTATCCCTCGGCGAGCCGCGTACACCTGCCGGTGAAACACGGCGGACACCAAAGCGCCGCGGCGGACCCTCCCCTGTAACAATCGTTCGGTCTCCGGCTGCCGCGGGGGACCGCCGCCGGTGAAACCCCTGCGCCAAGTCGCACTTCACGTTGCCACTCCCAGCGGACTTTCGGCGATCTTCGGCGCCTATTCCCTTTGGTATCACGGGCGCCGCAGCGGATCTCCACCGGTGAAACCCAGCAGGTCCCCTGGCACCGCAGTAGAGCCATGCCTAACACTGGTAGAGTCCCGGTCGCCGCGGCGAACTCTCCCAGCGACAACCGGCGGGCCCCAGCGGACCGAGCCGGCGACCCTTGGTGTACCACGAGTAGGTACCAGATCTACGAAGCAGTTGTGGACACAACGTCTGGGGATCAGATCAGGTTAGCAGCCCTGGGGACGTGTGTGTGTGTTACTAAGGGCAGGTGGGGTGTGCATTTCTTGAGCATGCGGTCGCCGGTCCCCGGGTATCGCGTGGACGCCGAGCGGCAAGAGCTGCGGCCGGACTGCGGCCGGTGAACGCCGGCGGACACCAAAGCGCCGCGGCCGACCCTCGCCTGCCACAGTGGACAGGCCTCCGGGTGCTGCGGCGGATCCCAGGTGTGGAAACAATCTCCTTTGCTCTCCTGGACAGCCTCCCAGGGGACACTGCCAACCAGGCTCCTTAATAATGCCACAAAGTCTACCTTGAGAGGTTGACACTGGGCATGAGGAGAAAGAAATACTACTCCAAGAGTAATGTTGTGGTGCAACAGGCCCCTCAGAAGGAGACTGGATCCAGCCATGGCTTTGTGTTTCAAGGAACCATCAGGGAGCCAGGAGTCCTTATCAGAAAGGCAGGTGGGAGCAAGGTGGGAAAGAAGGGTGAATGTCTACATCCAACAGGAAAAGAGTCACAAAAGAGGGTTTGGGAATCCATAGGGCAGCCTGGTGTGGAAAGGATCAAGGGCTGTTGCAAGGCTAAAAATTCCAGCAGAGCCAAGGTCTTTGTCTCCTTGTCTATGGCTGTTGTCTCTGCCACTGAGCCATATGAGAAGACATCTTAGCCTTCAAGCTCTTGGGCCTCATTGCCTCCTCACCCCCACCAGTGAATCAGGAAAGTGTCGTACCATTCTCGTGAACTTGGCAATGTGCATCCCCATGTCATGTTGCCCTATGAAGAGCACACAGACATGTGAGGGACAGAATCTCCCTTCCCAGGGGCCAGGGGTCCAGGCTTGGCCATCATGCTTGGTGAAGCACATCAGTGTTTTCTAAGCATCAGAGCCACTTTGAGATTGTCTTCTTGTCATCACTTCCTCCAATTTTCTGCTCTAACGAGCTCCAAGGGAGTTTTTGTCAGTAATGGCCTCAGTGGGACACTCCAAGAAACTTTGGAGTTTGCATCAGACTTGGACTTGAGAGATTTCTTGAAATTCCTCTCAGTGCCTGAGGTTCATCGGCTCATCACCAATCACACCAGAGAAGTCATTAAAATGAACTGGGAGGAGACTGGGCCTCTGCTCCTGAGCTGGGTTGGGCTCCTGGGACAAAGAAAATTCCTGGCAAGTGGGCACCTCTTAAGAGACAAAGCTCTGCCCAGGAGCAGCTCCTCTGCAAAGGGCGGCAGGGCTGGGGCACTGCCTGCAGGTGAGAAGGGGAGAGGAGAGAGTGAAAGACAGGTTAGGGGCAGGCTGGAGTGGGAAGATGCTGAGATGTCACTAGAGGAGAAATCAGTATCACTCTTGACACTGTAAACCTCTGGCTACAGGGCTGTAGCTGCCCCTGGAAGGGTCTGCAGAACTGTATGTAGCTCAGACACCTCAGGTCTTTCAGAAGGACTGCCAGGGGGTCTTATTAGAAACATGTAAAGGGCTGTGAATCTGGGGGTGCAGGCAAGGGTGCCCAGGGCGCTGTGGGGAGAAGCTGTGGGTGGAACAGGCCCCCCAGGCAAGGCAGGGTCCTGCTGCTTTTGACAAGGTGTTCTGTGTCTCTACTTGGATTTGTTATTCACTGTGGTGACAATGATGTTCAGAGGACTGGAGCACCTCTCCCATGGAGACAGGCTGGGTTATTCAGCCTGCTGAAAAGAAGCTTCTGGGGAGACCTCATTGCAGCCTTCCAGTACCTAAAGGGGACCTACAGGAAAGCTGAGGAGGGACTGTTTGTCCGGGGGTGTAGTGACAGGACTAGCAGTAGTGGCTTCAAACCAAAAGATTTGGAGTAGATATAGGGAAGAAATTCTTTGCTATGATGATGGTGAGTCACTGGAACAGGTTGCACAGAGAAGTTGCTGATGTCCCATCCCTGGGAGCATTCAAGGCCAGGCTGGATGGAATTTTGAGCAGCCTGGTCTAGTGGAAAGTGTCCCTGCCCATGGCAGCAGGGTGGAATTATGTGGTCCTTCCAACCTAAAACATTCTATGACATTTCTGCTGGGTATTCTTCCCTAACTCCTTTTCTAGGCATTGACTGGAGGGGCTCCTTGCTTTCATTTTCTAATCTTGATTGCCTTGTTGGGGTGGTGGAAGGTAAAAAATTAGGTGCTGAAAGCAAAGGAGGGGAGGGGGGATTTGGACACCCCCAGCCAGTCCTTTAATGAACATGCTTTTCCGCAAAAAAGCCTCCCTAGTTTCCTCTCCCACCCAGCAGATTCTGCCCTTAAGGCCATGGGGACCGAGGCATAAGCTGCCTCCTCTGCAGCCCGAGCCCCAGCAGATTAGAAGCTCCGAATGTCCATCTGATCCTCCCCTGGCAGGAGCATTGTGACAGTTCTCCTTCTCTCTCCACTCAGTTGTCCTGCTGCTGTTCTCCTTCTCAGGCTGTCTGGGGACAGAGAAGCTCAGCTGCAGCTCAGGCATGCATCTTGCAGGTCCTGCCATGCAGAAGTGTCCATGCAATCAAGGAGTCCAAGTCCCCTTCTAACCTGTGGAGCTCAGCAATGCAGTCCTTGGGTTTTGGGATGAAGCTGACTTTCTGTTAAGGCCATCCTGTCTTTAGGGCACCCAGAGGCCCACAGCTTTTCCACTGGGAGGAGGATTATAGAGAAACGCTATTTAAAATTGCACAGCTCCCTTCACTGCCTAATTCCCTTTCAGGGGAACACTTGAGTATGACCATGAACTAGCTCAAAGAGTTGCCAGCACAAGGCAGTTGAGAGCAAGACAGATGGGTAGATAGACTCTTCTCACTCTGCACTAAGATTCTGTCCCATTGCCTCCCAGGAGTAACAATATAGCACTTGCAGTATGGTGGAAATGCCAAGGATGTCTAGCTGCAAAAAATACTCCTCAGGTTTGACCAGAGCAACAGGAACAAAAGAAACAAACAAAATCCCCACAGCGTGGATCTGCAGTCTGGTGAATTGGGAGCAGCAACACTGCAATGGTCTTTGATGTTTTAAGTGTGTTGAACCAGAAATACTCCTGGCTCCAATGTTCTTGCTGCAAAGCAGGATGGACTCCCCTAGAGCCCACAGCAGAGTTCCCTGCTCCCCACCGCACCCTCAGGAAGCAGTAATTCAGAGCTCCATCCAGGCAGTTGGATGAAATTCTTCCTGGAAGGACAGAGGCTGTGAGAAATTGATTAGTCTGTCCTCACTGTTCATTGTTTTTCCTCCTTGTAAAGGTCCCCCATGCCCAGAAACAGCAGATGCTCAACAGCAGCTCCATAACTGAGTTCCTCCTGCTGGCATTCACAGACACGCGGGAGCTGCAGCTCCTGCACTTCGGGCTCTTCCTGGGCATCTACCTAGCTGCCCTCCTGGGCAATGGCCTCATCCTCACCGCCATAGCCTGCGACCACCGCCTCCACACCCCCATGTACTTCTTCCTCCTCAACCTCGCCCTCCTCGACCTGGGCTGCATCTCCACCACTGTCCCCAAATCCATGGCCAACTCCATAAGGGACACCAGGGCCATTTCCTACTCTGGATGCAGTGCCCAGGTCTTTCTCTTTGCCTTCATCATCACAGCAGAGTGTTGTCTTCTCACCGTCATGGCCTATGACCGCTACATGGCTATCTGCAAGCCTCTGCACTACGGGACCTTCCTGGGCAGCAGAGCCTGTGCCATCATGGCAGCAGCTGCCTGGGGCAGTGGGGTTCTCAATGCTCTCCTGCACACAGCCAACACATTTTCTCTTCCTCTCTGCCATGGCAATGCTGTGGACCAATTTTTCTGTGAAATCCCGCAGATCCTCAAGCTCTCCTGCTCAGAATCCTACATGAGGGAAGCTGGGGTTCTTGTAATTAGTGTCCTTGTATGTTTTATTTTCATTGTGGTATCCTATGTGCAGATATTCCGGGCTGTGCTGAGGATCCCCTCACAGCAGGGACGGCACAAAGCCTTTTCCACATGCCTCCCTCACCGTGGTCTCCCTGTTTGTCAGCACTGGCATGTTTGCCTACCTGAAGCCCCTCTCCATCTCCTCGCCATCCCTGGACCTGGTGATGGCAGTTCTGTATTCGGTGGTGCCTCCAGCACTGAACCCCCTCATCTACAGCATGAGGAACCAGGAGATCAAGGATGCCCTGAAGAAAATGAGGCAATGGACAGTATTTCAGCATTAATAAAATACTCTGCTGCTCGTATGATTCCCAGAATTTCACATTAAAACCCAGGACTATCCTTGTCCCTAGTTTTTTTCTTCCCATTTTTTATTTGTTTTGTCTTTGTTTGCTTTCCTTCCATAGCGACCAGCACAGATGACCCCCAATACCTTTAAAAGTAGATTCCCAGCAGATCTTACTAACTACTTCTCTGAGCAGCCTGAAATCTGCTCTCCCAATATCCATGGTCAACATTTTGGTGGCAGTTTTTCTTCTATCACCAAAGATTTTAAAGTTGACTGCTTCATTCTTACTATGGCCAAGACAGACACTAATCACCACTTCACCCATGAGACCGTCTCTATTTAAAAGCAAGAAATACAGGAGGGCACCTTTCCTAGGAATCTCCCTTAATATCTGTACCAAGAAGTTATCAGTGTGAATTCGGAATTTACTGGACCAATTTGTATCAGCTGTATGGTATTCACAGTTAACATCTGGCAAGCTGAAGTCACCCATAAGGACAACGGTAGCTGATCTACAGGTTTTCCTTAATTTTCTATAGGATGATGATGTATATATACTGATATCATTATATATACTGATGTCATCATGCAGGCTGAGTGGCCTATCGTAGACTTCCACAACATGCTTTATTTGCTTTTCCCTTAGTCGTTACCCAGAGGCTCTCAACCATATCATCACCAACTGCAAGCCCTGTACAGTCCAGCCTCTCCATTACATACAGTGCCACCTGCCTGCCTGCCTGCCCTGCTTATTCCTCTTGAAGAGGCTATAACCACCCACTGCAGCACACCAGTGTCCTGGTTTCAGCTGGGATAGAGTTAGTTTTCTTCCTAGTAGCTGGCCATTTTTTTGGATTTAGGATGAGAATAATGCAGATAACCTAATGATGTTTTCTTTGCTGCAGAGCAGAGCTTTTACTAAGTCAATGACCTAGCTTCTCCAGGGGGAGTTGTCTAGAGGGGGCTGCCACTGCTCAGGGATGGACTGGGCATTGGTCGGTGGCTGGTAAGAAATTCAGTTGTGATGTATATTCTTTTATCATTATTATTATTATCCCTTCTTTTTTCTGTCCTATTAAATGATCTTCATTTAAACCTGAGTTTTACCTTTTTTTTTTCTGATTCTTTCCCCCATCCCGATGAGGGGGATTGAGTGGTGCTTAGCTGCCTGGCAGGTTAAGCCACAACAACCAGTCACAGCACTCTTCCCACCAAGTTTTGCTTATAGCAATGATTTTGCAATGCAAGGACTGAGCCAAATTTTCTAGCTCCTCTTGCTTGTTTGTCATGCTGTGTACATTGGTGCAGAAACATGTAATTTATTGTACCCAGCATCTTGTGGAGCAGATTGAAGGACCTCACTAGCACACAGTCCCTCAAATTTCGGTGTGCCATCCCATAGCTTATGACTGGAAAGCCTGATATTATCCCTTTCCCCCTTCAAATCTAGTTTAAATCTAGCTTAAATCTAGGTTAAAGGACGTGTTAAATGTACACCCCACAGTGAAGAAACATAGATTTACCTAAGGCACATGACTCCATTTCCTCAGCTAAATATCTCCATAGGCTGCTTTGAATATAACAAACAGGGAGAAGGTTCGGTTGTCCTACATGTGTGCATCCGCTTCCATTTCACTTGCCAAAGGGATTTCCCACCAGGCCCCAGATGCTGCCCTGACTCCCAGAAATGCTGTGTTATAGCTTGCAGATACCTGCAAATATCTTGGATCACCTCTGGCATTGAGTCAGCTCACTTCTATTCCACAATATCTATTATTTGCCATGGAAGGTTAGACAAGAGTATTTTGTGCACACTTGAGGAGAGGCCAGATAAATGCCTGAGGTATGTACGGAAGAAGCTGAACCCCCGTCCGGTGCCAGCACTACACAGCCAGGCTGAGATACCTCAACTGGTTCAGCTGAATCCCTTTCTTGAGCAGGAGTAAAGAGATCTTTCTGTCACTGCCTAGGTCTGTGATGGTACAAGGGAAGGTGATTCATTTACCTAACTCTGATTCTGATGGAGAAATGGCACTAAATGGCACTAAAAGAATTCTCTGTCCACAGCCAAGGGAGGGAACAAAAGTGTCTACTTCCAAGTAGGTTCCTTGGGAGCCCCAGAGACAGCTCAAGGCTGTCATCAATGGGGTGGTGATACACTGAAAGTCATGTAATTTTCTGGTCCTTGCTCCTGAGCTGGGCTGGGCTCCTGGGATGCTTTGCCCAGCAGCAGCTCCTCTGCACTGCGCAGCAGGGCTGGGGGCACTGCCTGCAGGAGATGAGGGGGCAAGAAGGAGAGAGGTGTTAGAGGCTGAGTGCTGTGCGAGAACAGGGCAGTGCCAGACATGAGGACAGGCTGGGTGAAGGGCTCATCAAGAGCAGCCCTGCAGAGAAGGATGTGGGGTTCTGGTAGACAAAAAGCTCGACATGAGCCAGCAGTGAGTGCCTGAAGCCCAGAAGGCCAACTGCATCCTGAGCAGCATCAACAGAGGAGTGACCAGCAGGTGAAGGGTGGGGATTGTCCCCCTATGCTCTGCTCTTGTAAAACCCCACTTGGAGTCCAAGTCAGGATCCCCCAGCACAAGAAGGATGTGGAACTGTTAGAACGAGTCCAGAGGAGTTCCAGGAAGATGATCAGAGGGCTGGAGCACCTCTCCTATGGAGAAAAGTTGAGAGAGCTGGGGAGAGAGCTGTTCAGCCTGGAGAAGAGAAGGCTCTGGGGTGACCTCATTGCAGCTTTTCAGTACTTAAAGGGTACTTAGATGGAGAATGACTCTTTGCTCAATCAGATAATGACAGGGAATAGTTTAAAACCAAAAGAGGGGAAATTTAGATTAGATATTAGGAGGAAATTCTTTACTTGGAGGGTGGTGAGGCACTGGAACAGGTTGCCCCAAGATGTTGTGGATGCCCCATCCCTGGAGGTGTTTAAGGTCAGGTTGGACAAGGCTCTGGGCATCCTGATCTAGTGGGTGGCATCCCTGCCTATGGCAGGGGGGATGGAACTAGATAGTCTTCAAGGTCGACAGGGGAGTTTCAGGCAGGATATCAGGAAGTGGTTCTTCACCAAGAAAGGTGGTCACACACAGGAACAGGCTCCCCAGGGACATGGTCATGGCACCAAGCCTGTCAGAGTTTAAGAAGCACTTGCACTGCACTTTTAGTCATGCAGTCTGAATTTCTGAGTAGACCTGTGTGGAGCCAGGAGCTCGACTCGATGGTCCTTGTGGGTCTCTTCCAACATGGGATATTCATTGATTCTATTTAAAGTGCATCTTGTTGATACTCTATAAGTTCCAGTCATTTCTGCTGTTGGACTTCCTATAACATGCAACTTCGATCATGGGTTACACCAATTTAAAAATACATTCATCACAATCTCCACCCCAGGTCCCTTCTGACCAGGCTACAAAGTTTAACATTGCACTGAACTCCTCCCCTCATCCCTACTCCATCCAGTGTCTATTGGCCACAGCCTCTTGGAGGTGTACTTCCTCTGGCATGGCCTTATCCATAAGCCACAGTCCCTCCAGAAGTCTACCTGCTGTGTTGATGACTTATCCATGGCCACAGATGTTTTGAGGTCTTCTGCCATGGCCTTATGCATGGACACAGACACTGCAAGGTGTACCTACTGCGGTACTTCTCCATAGCCAAAGATGCCTCGAGGCATACTTTGCTATGGAGTGGACTTGTCCATGGATACATGCTTAGGGTTGTGCATGCTGCCATGTGGAATCACCCACAGGTCACAGTTCCTCTGACTTGAAGTCACACTGGAGTTCCAGCCTGTCCAGTACAGGCAGTACAGGAACAACAGCAGTGCCCTGGCAACCCACCAGTCCAGGCACATGGCCATGGCTGTTATCAGAATGTTCCCAGGCATAGCAAAGAAAGATGATAAGGAGTAGAGCAAACAGCAGATTCAAAAGCAGCCACTAACAAGAACTGTACTCTCATATACATACAGAATGGCAAGGAAGCCCTGTCGCAAACACAGGAGACTTCCAATTAGCTGCCAAACTGCTATGAGGTCTATAAATTTGGTCTCCACACTCAAATCTATCATCATCTCAAACCCTTTGTGCCCGCAAGAACTGTTTTGGTTTAGCACCAAAAGGCAGCTGAGCACCACACAGCCACTCACCCACTCATCCCAGGTGGGATGGGGAGAAAATCAGAAAGGTAAAAGTGTGAGAATACGTGGGTTCAGATATCGACAGTTCACTAGGCAAAGCAAAATCCACGCGTGCAAGCAAAGCAAAACAAGGAATTTATTCGCTACTTCCCATTGGCAGGCAGATGTTCAGCCCCTTCCAGGAAAGCGAGACTTGTCACCCATAATGGTTTCTTGGAGGACAAAAGCCATCATTCCTAGCATCCCCACTTCCTCCTTTACTCCAGCTTTTATTGCTGAGCACGATGTTACGTGGCATGGACTGACTTTGCTCAGTCCAGTTAAGCTCCTGGCTCTGCCCCTCCCAGCTTCTGATGCACCCCCAGCCTCCTCGCTGAAAGGGCAGCAGGAGAAGCTCTGTGTGAGCACTGCTCTAACACATCGGTATGTTATCACTGCTGTTTTAATCAAAAATCCAAAACGTAACATCATATGAACCTCTATAAAGGTAATTAACTCTATCCTAGCTAAAACCATGACAGCTGCCTATGCTACACAGAGAATAACAAACAAGGCAAGATTCACTTGTACTAAATGTGGGCATCATATACTATTTCAGTTGGCCAAAGAAATTCTCTTTCATACTCAGAAGTGAGCCCTTATCTCTTAACTACCTGCATATGCCTTGAACCAATACTGGCTCCACAAATGTCACCAGGTGTTTCTCCATCACCATTAATTAGCATGGGAGATGAGACAAGGAGCTCAAATACAAGTACTTATTTTGTGCTTGCCTGAACTGGGGCAAGAGGAATCCCAGTTTGAGGGTTTGTGGGGTGCGTGAGAGAGAGATGTCTCCTTCCACCTCCAGAATGGCAAGCCCAGAATGAAATGCTTTTTTTTTTTTCCTTTTTTTTTTTTTTGATTCAGTTGAATCTCTTTCCTCAGCAGTTCTAAAGGACATCCCTCCTAGGAAAGATGATTCGTAAACATAATTATTTGTGAGATATAAGCAATGACACTGCATGAAAGAAAAGTCTCTCCCAGCTGATATGAGTGGTTATGACAGTGTCTTCACAATGGTTTCTCCTGGAGCCCCAGAGACATCTCCATGGACCAATAGTGACAGAAACAGAGATGCTTTGTGCTGGGTCTCTGCTGCTGAGCTGGGCTAGGGTCCTGGGACTGAGGGAGCTCCTGGCAGGTGGGCAGCTCTGCAGAGAGACAACTCTACCCAGGAGCAGCTCCTCTGCACGGCACAGCAGGGCTGGGGGCACAGCCTAAGGCTGTGGCACAGAGCAGGGTCCCTGCCGTGCTCCAGGGGCTGTGAGCATGGGCTCATTGTGACTCCTCCAGACACTGCAGTAAGTGGAGCTGGGTTATCAGGACAACCCAGCTTTGGGATATCTAGCTGTATCTTTGGGGTGTCTTCCTGGGCTGCAGGCTGCTCTCCAGGAGATACACAGATACACAGATACATAGAACTGTAGGGGTTGGAAGGGACCTCAGAAGAGCAAAGCAGGATCCTCAGAGCAGGCTGCCCAGGTAGGCATGCAGAGGGCCTTGAATATCTCCAGAGAAGGCAACTCCACAACCTCTCTAGGCAGCCTGTTCCGTCACCCTCACCATGAAGAAGTTCTTTCGTATGTTGGTGAGAAACTTCCTGTGTTCTATTTTGCATCTGTTTCCCCTTGTCCTATCCCCACAAGCAACTGAGAAGAGGTTAGCTACATCCTTCTGTCTCCCACCCCTCAAATATTTATAGACATGGATAAGATCCCCCGTCAGTCTCCTCTTCTCCAGGCTGAACAGACCCAGGTCTCTCAGCCTTTCCTCATAGGAAAGATATTCCAGGCTCTGTATCATCTTTGTGGCCCTCCGCTGGACTCTTTCCAGGAGATCCCTGTCTTTTTTGTACCAGGGAGCCCAGAACTGGACACAGTACTCCAGGTGAGGCCTGGCCAGGGCAGAGTAGAGGGGGAGGATCACCTCCCTTGACCTGCTGGCCACACTGCTCTTAATGCATGCCAGGATCCCCTTGGCCTTCTTGACCACCAGGGCACACTGCTGGCTCATGGCAAACCTGTCATCCACCAGGACTCCCAGGTCCTTCTGCGCAGAGCTCCTCTCCAGCAGGTCGTACCCCCAGCCTGTACTGATACTTCCAGTTATTCCTTCCCAGGTGCAGGACTCTACACTTACTCTCATTAAACCTCATCTGGTTTCTTCCTGCCCATCTCTCCAGCCAGCCCAGATCTCACTGAATGGCAGCACAGCCCTCTGGCATGTCAGCCTCTCCTCCCAGCTTTGTATCATCAGTGTACTTGCTGAGGGCAGACACTATTCCCTCATCAAGGTCGTCGATTAAGATAATGAACAAGACCAGAGCCAGCACCAACCCTGGAGGAACACCGCTAGGCATCCAGCCAGACTCTGCTCTGCCGATCACCATCCTCTGAGCTCGGCCAGTCAGCCAGTTCTCAATCCACCTCACTGTCCACTCATCTATCCCGCACTTTCTCAGCTTTGCTAGCAGGATGTCATGGGAGACGGTATTGAAAGTCTTGCTAAAGTCAAGGTAGATTACATCCACCGCTCTTCCCCCATCTACCCAGGTGGTGATGCCATCATAGAAGGCAACGAGGTTAGTTGAGCACGACTTCCCCTTGGTGAATCCATGCTGACTACTCCTCATAACATTCTTCTCTTCCAATTGCGTGAAGATGACATCCAGAACAAGCTGCTCCAAAACCTTTCCAGGGACAGAGGTGAGACTAACTGGCCTATAGTTTCCCAGATCCTCCTTCCTGCCCTTCTTGAAGACCAGAGTGACATTGGCTATCCTCCAGTCTTCAGGCACCTCACCCGTTCTCCAGGACTTTACAAAGATGATAGAGAGTGGTTCGGCGACCACGTCTGCCAGCTCCCTTAGCACACGCAAATGCATCCCATTGGGACCCATGGATTTGTGTGCATTGAGCCCACTCAGACGCTCCCGAACCACTCTCACATCTACCGGGGGGAGCCCTCCATTTCCCAGACCCTTTGTCCACTTGCCAGGGGCAAGGAGACCCGGAGGAGGGGGGGGTTGTCCTTGAAGCAAAGACTGAAGCAAAGAAAGCATCCATTATCTCCACCTTCTCGGCGTCTTCCATGACCAGGACCCACCCCCCCCTTGTTCAGCAAGGGACCCACATTATCCCTAGTCTTCCGTTTGCTGTTTACATATTTGAAAAAACCCTTCTTATTATCCTTTATCTCTTTAGCAAGCCTCATCTCTAGGTGGGCTTTAGCCTTCCTTGTCATGTCCCTGCAGGCCCTGACATCACATCTATACTCCTCCCAAGAGGACAGGCTCTTTTTCCACATTTCATAGGCCTTCCTCTTCCTTTTGATCTTATTGATGAGCTCCTTGCTCATCCATGCAGGTTTCCTGGCCCCCTTCCCTGATTTCCTATTCTTCAGGATACACCAATCCTGAGCATGGAAGAAGTGCTGCTTAAATGTAGCCCAGCTCTCACAAGCACCCTTGCCCTCAAGCAATCTAGCCCATGAGATGCTCCCCAGCAGGTCCCAGAAGAGGTCAAAGTTGGTTCTTCAAAAGTGCAGGGTAGCAATACTGCTTTTAGCCTTACTTCTTCTGCCTAGTTCCAACTGGAACTCCACCATCTCATGGTCGCTGCATCCCAAGGTGCCCCTAACCTTCACATCCCTAACAAGGCCATGCCTGTTGGTAAGAAGGTCCAGGAGCACCCCCCGCCTCATCAGCTCCTTCACCACCTGTGTCAGAAAATTGTCTTCAACACATTGTAGGAACCGTTTGGACTGCACGTGCCTGGCTGAGTTGCTTACCCAGCAGATGTTAGGGTAATTGAAGTTCCCCATGAGGACCAGCACTCGTGATCGTGAGGCTACTAGCTGCTCATAGAAGGCCTCATCGACATCCTCATCCTGATCTGGTGACCTGTAGTAGACTGCCACCACCGTGTCTCCCATACCAGAGAAACAGCTCTCTCATTGCACCTTTGTGTTATCAAGGTGCCTCATGGAGAAGAAACCTCAGTGCTAAGGACATATAAATACTGCTGGATGTCTGTGTGTGGGTGGCTGGAATGAGGCCTCTGCATCCCTGGCTAGAAGAGCTGAGACCCTCCTCGGGTACCCTAAGAAAAGGTGATGACGGTCAATCTGCTCTCAGTTGTATCCAATTGCTCATCAGGGTAATACCTGAGTGCAATTATCCTCCAGCTTAAAGAGGTGTGATCGTAGAGGCCTCTTGCTTCATTTGCATGCAGTTTTTGCTTTACCTGTTCAGCTCCTTTAGACTCACCTCACTTCTCACTCCTACCCTTTTGCTTCTATCCCCCATCCTGCTGGGGGGGGGAAGGGGCATCGGCACCCATGTTGTCACAGAATCACAGAATGGCTGGGGTTGGAAGGGACCTCTGAAGATCACCCAGTCCAACCCCTCCGCCAAGCAGGACCACCTAGAATACCTTGCACAGGATAGCACCCAGGTGGGTTTTGAATATCCCCAGAGTAGGAGACCCCACAAACTCTCTGTGGTTCTTAGCTGCCTACAGGGGTTAATCCAGAGCAGTCCCTTTTGGTGCCCAGCATGGGGCTCCATCGGTTTGAGATAACAATAGATTTGATTGGAGTCTGCTAAACTGAATTAACAGCTGTTATAGCTCTTTAGCTATGAATTGACAGGCATGGGTACTTGAGTCAGAGGGACTGTGGCCTATGGATAAGTCCACATGGGGACATGTCTACCCCACAGGGTCTGTGGCTATGGATAGGCCCACAGTGCAGAAGGTATTTCCCAGAAGGCATATTGGCCCAAGGATATGTCCACAGCAGGGCAGGTACATCTGGAAGCCTCTAAGGCTGTTAATAATGTTGTGCCAGAGAACACAGAAGAGTGTGTGGCTGTGGATTAGTCCATGCTGAAGCAGGAAGGCCTCTGATGACCATGGAATAAGGCCATGGTCATCAGAGGCCTTATTAAAGGCAGGGTCACCCTGAAGTGACTGTGGCCATGGACAAATCCACACTGCGGCAAGTACACCACTGAGGGCACCGCTTGGTGTCTCTGGGCATATCAAGGATAAGAGAGTCATTAGGGGCAGTCAGCATAGCTTCACCAAGGGGAAGTTGTGCTTAACCAACCTAATAGCCTTTTATGAAGACATAAGCAGGTGGTAGATTATGGAAAAGCAGTAGATGTGGTCTACCTTGATTTCGGTAGTGTTCGACACTGTCTCCCACAGCATCCTAGCAGCTAAACTGAGGAAGTGTGGTCTGGATGATCGGGTAGTGAAGTGGATTGTGAACTGGCTGAAGGGAAGAAGCCAGAGGGTTGTGGTCAATGGGACATCCCCAGGGAGCCTGAGGGGACTGCAAAAGTCATGCATTGGGCTGGGTCTCTACTGTTGAGCTGGGCTGGGCTCCTGGGACCGAGGGAGCTCCTGGCAAGCGGGCAGTGCTGCAGAGAGACAGCTCTGCCCAGGAGCAGCTCCTCTGCATGGCACAGCAAGGCTGGGGGCACCGCCTGCAGACAAAGAGGGAAGATGAGCAATGCATAAGGAGAATAAAGGCAGAGAGCAGGGATAAGCTCATCGCAGGAGGAATCTTCACAGACCTTTACACGTTAAGTCTCTTGCCACAGGACAATGCAGTTCCTTGAAGTGTCTCCTAGACTTGGCACATCTCTCCATGGGCAGGACCTGTCAGTTTTCTACACTTGGTGGGGGGGTGACACGTTAGAATTTTTAAGAAGGGATTAAAAGTTGAAATCTGTTTCACCTAAGTCTCTAAGCATCAAATACCAGTCTTGAGTGGCTTTTAGGCAGCAGCAATCAGCTTTCCAGCCTCCTAAGTACCTGCACATACTGAGATGCCCCTGGGCTCCCTGGCTGTGAGGGGGAAGTTGGGGACCCCCCAGTCAGCCTTCAGTGAACTTGCCTTTCTCCAGACAAACTGCTGGGTCTCCTCTTCCACCCAGTAGAGCCCCCTTAAGGCCATAGTGTCCAGGCAGGAGAGGAGGGTCTCGTGAGTGTCCCTCCCCGGCAGGAGCATCATGACAGCTCTCCTTGTCTCCACCCAGCTCTGCAGGTGCTCTTCTTCTCAGGCAGGATGGGGGGGCTTAACCCATACAATCCTGCCATACAGATATGTCCATGGGAACAGGGTACCCAAGCCCCCTTCTAACCTGTGGGGCTCAGCAACACAGTCACTGTGGTGGGGATGAAGCTGACATTCTCTCAAGGATGCTCTAATTTTGGGGCACATGGAAGTACACAGGTTTCCACTGGGGACGGGTTTTCGAAGAATTGCTGTATGAAATTGGACTCCTCTGTTCTCAGCAGTGCCAAATTTCATTTCAGGGGAATATCTCAGTTTGATCATCCTCAATCTCAAAGAGTTGCCAGCACAGGGCAGTGGAGAGCTAGACTGATGGACATAGAGGCTATACTCCCTCTGCACCAAGGATCTGTCACTTTGCCTCCCAGGTCTCTCCATACAGCATTTGGAGTATGGTGGTAATGCCAAGGATGTTTACCCACAAGAAACACTTCTCAGATGTTATGTAGGCAACAGGAACAAAATAAACCAAATTAAACACCCACAGCTTTGTTCTGCAATCTGCTGAGTTGGCAGATGCTCTTGGATTCCGCTCATCTACAGCATAAGGGACAAGATGCTCAGCAAAGCTCTCCAGAAAATATTGGAACAAATACTAGTTCAAGATCACTAGGCCCATCATCCTCCTATCATTTCCAGGAACTCACAAAAATCACAGTTGGACTTAGATGATTCTAAATTTTTCCTTCCATAAATAATAACAATAATAATAATAATGGTAGGAGTATTAATAACAATATGTACAAAGCAAGTGGTGCACAATGCAATTGTTCACCATCCGCTGACTGATGCCCAGCCTATCCCCAAGCAGCTATAAACCCCCCACCCCAGCCAGCCACCCATGTAATTGTTCAGCATGACATAATATGGTATGGGATATCCCTTTGGCCAGTTGGGGTCAGCTTTCTGGGTCTGTACCCCCCCAGATTCTGCTGCACCCCCAGCCTGCCCACTGGCAGGACAGAGTGAGAAGCTGAAAAGTCCTTGGCTCAGTGTAAGCACTGCTGTGCAACAATTAAAACATCAGTGTGTTATCAACATTATCCTCATCCTAAATCCCAAACACAGCACCCTAACAGCTACTAGAAGGAAAATTAAATCTATCCTAGCCAATACCAGAAGATGGTCTTTGACTTATTTGCCAAGTTCTGTCCTCCCTGCAGTAGGGCTGCTGGCAGATGCCATCCTTGAAATGTATCTGAAGCTGCCAGGATATATCAGAGGATCTCTAGGGACAACATGTATATCTGCGTGGGCAGTGAGTGGCCCTCCACAGAATAAGTGACCATCTGAGGTGGAGTGTCTCAAAGGAAAGGTGAACCTGAGGAGCCCACAGACTAATGACGCCCCTGAAATGCCAGGACAGGGGTATGAGGAACCAGCAGGCAAAGGCACGTAAGACCAAAGGGTAATTCAGGATACCACCTTTCAAACTTCACAGACTAGATCTAGTGCAGAACTCGCCTGCCCCTTGCATCATTAGACATACCCCATGGTCCTGCCAAGCAACACCTTGGGCTGCTGAGACATTGTGGAAGATGAAAAGGGGCATAGCAGAAAAGATTTTCATCTGGCTGAGTCTGCTTCCCACCCTGACCAGTACAGCCAGTCACCCTGTGGCCCCAGGGCACCATAGCCCTCTCTCTGCAGCACAGCACCACCAAACCATGCTCCTGAAAGCAGTATGGGAAGGAACCAGGGGGGTTCAGGCCAGCATGGAAATACTCCTCTGGGAATGGCTATCTGGGGAGCAGGGATGTCCCTAAACAAGAGCAAAGGAACATTCTGTGCCTGAGGAGAGGAAAAAGTGACAAAGAGAAACCTATTTCTGAAGGCATCCACTCAGGGCAGGCTGCTGTGTCACTGGGCCAGGACTCTCATGGTGGCCTGGAGAGATGTGGTAGGGATGTCCAGGACTGGAGATCAGGGATCCTAGAATTTCACTGCCCACTGCTTCCTTGGACCATGGTCAGCTTCCTCCTTGTTGGACCCAGACAGCCGCTAAGCACCCACTGGATGAAAGAGAAAGAGAAAGGATTATGAAAAAGCAATCACAAACCACCTCCCTCCAGCAGATTGATGCCCAGCCAGTCTCCAAGCAGCAGTTTCCTTGGAAAGACTGCCACAGTTTTACTGCTGAACATGATATAACATGGCATGAACTTCCCTCTGCTCAGTTGTCCTGGCTGTATCCCTACCTCTACCCAGTGCCTTATCAGCTACCAGACTTGCTGGTGGGGGCAGAATGACAAAGAAAGAAGTGACAAAGAAAGAAGTCCTTGTAGGCCTGTAACAGCTGCTCATCAATAGATCACCAGTGTGTTATCAGCACAGGTTAGAAAGCCCAAACACTGCAACAGGTAGTATGAATAGCATTAACTCCATCTGGACAGATCAAAGATGTATTACAGAGAGGAACATGCCCTCCGAGCACTGAAAAGGAGCCAGAAAGGTTCTTATAAGCACATCCATGAGCCTGCAGGTGCAAAAACCTCCTGAGGTGAGGTCCCATTCCTGCAGTGGAAGAGTGGAAGGTTGGTGAGACATGGGGGACATCAGGGCAAGATGGGGGTGTGCAGAGCAGTGAGTGTGTAACAGGCAAGAAGAAGGTCTGAAAGAGCATGGAGTGGCTGTGCACAGACGGAGGGAGGCATTTGAATGTTATGTTAGGGCAGCAGAGGAAAGACAGCGTGGAGTTCATTTCTAGGACGGAGAGTTAAACTGAGGAAGGAAGCAAGCATAGGGCTGGGACATCTCAGGTGACTGAGGAGTATTAGGAGGTCTTTGATAAAAAGCTGGGCAAGTAGTGCAGAACTCACGAGTTATGGCAAATCCCCAGAAGACCTTTGCCTTTGTGTTGGAAGGAAAAGGTGGGTGGAGGGGTTGAGGGTGCATAAAACTTGGGAGATTCCAGAGGCAGAGTGAGGTACGTAAGCACGATAGTGGTCAAAGCCTGTAGGAAAACTGTTTGCAGGCATGGGACAGCATGGAAGAGCCTATGGTGTGGATGGCTGAGGGCTTTGGTGGTGCTGGGACTCTCCCAGAAATAAAGATGTATTTGTCTGCTCATTTATGACTGTTGTCTGTACAACCAACAGTCATGAGGGGACACTGTTTGCTTAAGGACTTGCAGTTTTCTTGCCTCTCTCCAGTTTAATCCATCTCTAGAGCACATCCCTTGATGGTTTCATCATCGGTGGTGGCCCTCAGGGAAGCCACTAAAGTGGAGGTTTGTGCCTGCCTTCTTCAGAGGCTTCTTCAATCTTCCTTCAGTAGCTGCAGTTCAGGAACTTGGCACCAGAGAGTTCATGAAAATGCACAAGGCCCCAACAAGACAAGCCTCTGCATAATTTACCCCAATTCTGCTGCTCTTGTGTGGTTGATTAGATAGAATCCATGACTATAGTCTAACCAAGATTTCCAAAATAAATAACAAGAAATGTTCTTCTATTTTCATTTTTCTTTATTTTTCCACTTAGTGAATATGCAATCTCAACCATCTCCAATTCATATTTATCCAGAGTGTTGCATGATGAAATCTGAATATGTAGGAAAAACAAGATCCTTTTTGTCAGACATGGGATAGGCAGTCTTCATCCCAGCACCCACACCTGCCATTTCTCTTATCAGTCATCTGGGATTTCCATTAGTCCTGTTAAAATCAGAGCTTTTCCCACCCAAGGCTGCCACTAAATGTTTCTGCACCAATTTCTACCTATTTTGCTTCTGGAACTGGATTCACACAGAAACAGGGTTCCTCTGTCTTACCAGAACAATAAGAAGGAAAAAAAAAATAGATGATGATAAAAAGATATTTGATTACTAAATAAAACGCATTCCTCAGCTCTGTTAAGTCCAAGTTGCTTCTACTGAAGTCCATTTTCAGCCATGCCCCACCTCAGTGGAAAATCTCCAGTGAGAAGTGTAGGAAAGAACAGACAGGAAGTCAGGTAAGGAGCTGGCTGCAGAGGCATCAGGCAATTACAGTAAGAACAGCAATAACAATAAGATAACTACCAGCAATAATTATCATATTATATTACAATAGTATATATTATAATATGATAGATAATAATTACCAGCAATAACAATAAGAACAAAAATAATAGCAATAATAGCAACTATTAATAAGACAAACCCTCATCTTCTTCGCTGACCCCTGTCAGCATGAGAAGCAGAAAAGTCATTGGCTCTGTGTGAGCACTGCCCTGCAACATCTAAAACAGAGCTCTGTTATCATCACTATTTTCATCCTAAATCCAAAACATACCATTGTGTGAGCCTCTATGAAGAAAAAGAATTCTATCCCAGTCGACATTAAGACAGCTCTTGTACCTTATGTCCCGGTTTCTCATATCTTATATCCCTACTTCAGCCTCTGTTTTTTGTATTATTTTTTTTTTCTTTCTTCCTCTGCCTATTCTGTCTTCAAAGAGCCCTCGAAGGGAAAGGTCATTGAATCATGCAATAACTCTGGTTGGAAGACACCTCTGAATGTCATCTCATTATTTGCATTAGATATTTGGAGGAAATTCTTCACTGTAAGGGTAGTGAGGCCCTGGAACAGGTTACCAAGAGAAGTTGTGGATGCCCCATCCCTGGAGGTGTTCAAGGCCAGGCTGGATGGGGTCTTGGCCAACCTGATCTCATGGGTGCCATCCCTGCCCGGGTTGGGGCGGGGGTAGGATTGGAGTTAGATGATCTTTAAGGTCCCTTCCAACCTGAGCCATTCTATGATTCTATGACGCATCGTGTTAAGGGAGACACTGGCCCCAACTAACCCATCGTCATCTACTCCCTGTTTATCAACCTCTGGAACCAAGAAAAGGCAATAGGCGAAAGTTCCTTTCTCTCTTCTGAGAGGTGCTGAGACACTCATCTGCCAATCTGATCCATTCCCAAGAAAGGTGAGTTGCCTACCAGGGTCTCGTATTAGGAACGGTGCCATGAGACTACCAAGTCTTGCTCATCCCACAGACTACTATCCACTGCTGCTGTGCTGGGACTCTCCCTCCACCTCTGCACACAGGCGAAAGCCCCAGAAAAGGGCTCACAAGAGGAAGGTCAGACCAACAAGGCAATGAAGGGTCCTTTATTTTGTTTAAATTCACCAAGACTCCTCATGGACGGAGTCTCTGGGCTCCTCTATACAGCCACACACTGAATGAGAAAGAGGATGAAGAATCAGAGGCTCACAGAATGTTTTCAGTTGGAAGGGACCTCTAAAGAGCATCTAGTTCCAACCTCCCTGTCATGGGCAGGGACACCTTCCACCAGACCATGTGGCACAAAGTCCCATCCAGCCTGGTGATCTGAACACTTCGAGGGGAGATGCATCCACAACTTGGTAACAGGCAACCAGTTATACAATGACATAACAATGTCGAAATCCTAATGACATTTTAGTGGACAGCATCAGGAGAATGAAACCACAGATAAAATAAACACTGAAAACAAAGCAAAATAAAACCAGAAATGACAATACCCATAAATACATTAGAATAGGAGCTGTGCCTTTAATGAGCCACATTATGAGACTAATGCAGAACTTGGGAAGTTCATTGCTTCTGAAAAACTTTATTTCATCAGCTTCCTGAGGGCATCCTTGATCTCATGATTCCTCATGCTGTAGATGAGGGGGTTCAGTGCTGGAGGCACCACCGAGTACAGAACTGCCATCACCAGGTCCAGGGATGGGGAGGAGATGGAGGGGGGCTTCAGGTAGGCAAAAATCCCAGTACTAATAAATAGGGAGACCACGGCCAGGTGAGGAAGGCACGTGGAAAAGGCTTTGTGCTGGCCCTGCTCAGAGGGCATCTTCAGCACAACCTTGAACATCTGCACATAGGACAGCAGGATGAAAACAAAACAACCAAAGTCTAAACAGACAATGACAACAAGAAGCCCAGCTTCCCTCATGTAGGAGTCCGAGCAGGAGAGCTTGAGGATCTGGGGGATTTCACAGAAAAATTGGTCCACAGCATTACCATGGCAGAGAGGAAGAGAAAATGTATTGGCTGTGTGCAGGACAGCATAGAGGAAACCACTGCCCCAGGCAGCTGCTGCCATGGTGGCACAGGCTCTGCTGCCCAGGAGGGTCCCATAGTGCAGGGGCTGGCAGATGGCCATGTAGCGGTCGTAGGCCATGATGGTGAGGACAGAATACTCTGCACCAAAAAAGAATAATAAAAAGAAGACCTGGGCAGTACATCCTGCGTAGGAAATAGCCCAGGTGTCCCTTTGGGGAGAGTGGTGGAGATGCAGCCCAGGTCAAGGAGGGCGAGGTTGAGGAGGAAGAAGTACATGGGGGTGTGGAGGCGGTGGTTCCAGGCTATGGCAGTGAGGATGAGGCCGTTGCCCAGGAGGGCAGCCAGGTAGATGCCCAGGAAGAGCCCGAAGTGCAGGAGCTGCAGCTCCCGCGTGTCTGCGAATGCCAGCAGGAGGAACTTGCTCACAGAGCTGTTGTTGGGCATCTGCTTCTTCTGGGCATGGGGACCTTTACAAGGAGGAAAAAGCAGTAACAAGTTAGGAGAGGTTCCTCTGGAAAAAATCCTGTGCCATTTCTCACAGAAGTCTCACAGACTACCTCTCTCCTTTCAAAGACCTTCTTGTGGCTCCCTTGTTTAACTGTAGCATGTACTGGCTGAAGTGGGTGGAGGGAGCAGGGATTCATCTGTGGGTCAGTCCTGTAGAGCAGTAGGTTTATGGGAACATAGTATTATCTCAGATTAAATCCACTCACCATAGCAAAGAGCTTCTCAGTGTTCTTATTCCCAAATCACCCAACAGCAGGGCAGAGCTGAACCTGAGATGAACCTGCTGAGAGCAGAGTATTCCCAGTTCAAAGCTCACAATTCCCATCCCCTCACCCTGTCTCCATACACCACTTCCAACCACCACCAACAGCTTATTTCACTTGCCCTCATGCATCTCCCCAGCAGCATTTCTGTGGCCTTGGCACCTCTACTGATTCTTCTGGGCTTCCATACATCACAGTCACTCTAATGGAGCACTGTGTCCTTTTGGCACCGATAGGATAGTGTAGGATAGGATAGGACAGAACAGAACACGACAGGAAACGACAGGACACGACAGGACAAGATAGAATAGAAGAATCGAATTGAATTGAATCAAATTGAATCGAACAGAGCAGAACAGAACAGAACAAAACAGAACAGAACAGAATAGTTCAATTGGTAGGGATCTTCTAGTCCAGCTGCCGACCTCTTCAATGACCTTTTCAACCAGAAGTTAAAGCCAATTATTGAGGGCCCTTCCAGCCCTTTTACCAGCATTGTTGCCCTCCTCTAGACTCTTCCAAGGACCTCTTTGTACGGTGGAGACCAGGACTACACATAAAATTCAAAGTGAGGCTGCTCCAATGCTAAAGATAGTGGGACAATCACCTCAAGTGAGTGGCTCTGCTGAGTTTAATGCATCCTAAAATGGAGTTTGTGCTCTTCACCGACAGGGTACATTGTTGAGGTTGCTGACAACCAGCACTCCCAGATTCCTTGCTTCTCAGATGTTCCCAAGAAAACTGAAAGCACAGTCTTTCATTTTCAGGTAGCCCCTGAATGGCTGTGTACACCAGAAATGTCAATGCAGCAAATTACAAATGCAAGCAGACCTGCTGACCAGACTCCGGGCAGCAGCAGGACCCTGTCCTGCCCTGCCAGGGGGCTCCTTCCACCCGCAACTTCGCCCGACAGCACCCTGGGGAACCTGCTCTGCACCACTGCCCTGGGCACTCCTGCCTGCACCCCCGGCTGCACAGCCCTTCACTCTTTCGCAGTAAGAGCCTCTGGCCTGGGAGTCCTCAAGAAAGATCCCAAAATCTGTGGGCTATGCTGCCCTTCAGAGATCCTTCCAGGAACTGCAGCAGCATTCCCTGCTGCCAGAGACTTACTATTTCAAGAGCTGCAATGTTTCTCCTCAAGTAAGCTCTCTTCATCCTCCTTAGTGCCTTTAACCTTTCTCTGCCTCCCTCCCCTTCCCTGGACCCCTTGTGACCTCCAGCCCTGCTGCGCCATGCCAAGGAGCTGCTCCTGGGTACAGTTGTGACTGCAGCGCTGCTCGCTTGCTGACAGATCCCTCCATCTCAGGAGCCTGGCCCAGCTCAGCAGCAGATGCCAAGCCAAATGCATGACATTTTCTGGCCCCTCAGGCTCCCTGGAGATGTCCCTAGGGCTCCAGGGATGACAGCTCCTGAAAAGCAGCAGAGTCACCCCTGGGGAACATGATTTGAAGCAGACTGAAGTAATCACCTACTGCCCTGCTCTAAACAAAGGACAGAGACTGGTTCCAACAGCATGATTTGTGCTACCAGAACACAGGATGTCTAGGTTCACCTCTGGATACCCACAATAAAAGGACAGAGAAATAAAGGAAGGCTTCGCTGGTTTCCCTTGGTTAGGGTAGTGATTCAGCTGAGGCAGTACAGGTATTTCATTGAGCAACCTGACCTAGTAGAAAGTATCTTTGCCTACAGCTGGTGGGCCAGAACTAGATGATCTTTAAGATCCCCTTCAACCAAAATCATTCTATGATTCTAGGATCTCATCCCAAGTTGGAAGCCCTCAGGCTGAAGCAGAATTCAGCTCCCACCATGCATCCTACACACCCTACAGCTGGAATTCCTCTTGGTTCAGCTCAGGTGGACACAAAGGAATTGCCTGTGTGAGCTCTGAGCCCCTGGTCTTTGTTCAGTGTAGGGGGCGTCTGGTCCCACACAGACAGTTGGTGATGGCTGAGGTGCAAGGTGAGGTCTAAGACATGTGCCAGTGTTTGCAGACTCCGATGGAGAACATTTCTGAGCATCAGCTGAGGGCCATATGGGGTAGGGGGGTGTCCTTGGCTGCCCACAGGGACACCAAACTAGTATATATGTAGGGCACCTCCAGATGTGCCTTTATCCAATATCTCCTCAAAGCATGCAGAGCTATTGAGCTGACCAAGTGCAGGAGAGGTCCAGAAAGACTGCTCAATTCCCTTCCTGCTCTCCAGCCTTGGAGGCAGCAGGGTTTGCTCTCTTTGTGGTGCTCTGCTTTGCTCATTATGCTGTGATCTGCCAAACACTCAGAACATCTAAGCTCACAAGCAAATCTTTTGCATGTGTGTGATCCTGGGCCGTTGTTAATCGTGTTTCCTTGTCACAAGGAACCAGTGCCACAGCTGGGGTGCCTGGGGCTGTGCCCAGCACATTTCTGAAGGGACTCTTTTAGTTAATAGAATGTGCCTCCTGTTTGAGTTCTTGCTTTCCTTGATCCAGGCTTGAGTGTACTCTGTTTCATCTGGGTGGTGATGTAAAAACAGCTATCCCAAATAGGGAAAGGGCTTAAATACCCAAACTGTAACTCCGAGCTTTAACAGGCAAGTGTCTGCACCACGTGCCAACTTCCAGACAGCACCAGCATCACCTTTCCCAGCTCATCAGAGTTTGTGCATCTGCTCTTTAGCTCCTGCACCTATGGAGAGGTTGCTCCATATGATTGAAATGCTGCTGATGGGCTCAATAGGACTGGGTCTGTGAGCATGGACAGGGAGTAGATTTGGGGATCACAGTATCACAGAATCATTTAGATTGGATGAGACCTCCAAGGTCACCAAGTCCAACCTCTGTCCTAATACTAACAAGTCCTCCACTAAACCATACCACTAAGCTCTACTGTTAAACGTTTTTTAAAGACCTCCAGGGATGGTGACTCAACCACTTCCCTGGGCAGCCCATTCCAATGCCTAACAACCCTTTAAATAAAGAAGTTTTTCCTAATATCCATCCTATACCTCCCCTGAATGACAGCAGAAATAGGTGGAGGGTTCCTGGTGGTGCAGACAGTGGTGCTGGAAAATTATCTGGCTCTCCCATCAAGAGTCCTGACCTTTAGGGCACTTTGCAACCCACCCTCAGGTGTCCTTAGAGGCACAGTGCTGCTTCTCAGAAGGGCACAGCTCTCCCATAGAATCTCTGAGCTATCCAAGAACTACTCTGAGAAGCTGCAGAGAGGCTAAGGTCATGAGCATTCTGCTTGGCAGCTTCAGATGTATGCTACTGACATGAATCCTGCTTGTCCTTGGCTGTCACAAAGGGATGAGACTTTCCTGGGGTGTAGCACCCACACAGTCCTTGGCCTGGTCACTGGAGTCAGGAGCCAAGTCCTTCTCCAGCAGGCCAGGTCCATCCTCCTATGGACAGGGTGCTGCAGAGGTGAGGGCACCTTTCAGCTCCAGCTCACCCTTGTCCTGAGGGGATCTTTCAAGAGGATGAAAAAGGCAGGGACTACACTATCAGGAGGGTGCTTTCAAAGGCTGTGCTTTCAATTTCCTAATTGCTGAAGGGGAAAAAAGAGAAACAAGAAAAATTATTTGCACAAGAGACAGAGACTGCAGACAGCTCCAGCTTCCTCTTTCCATCCTCATCAGGGTACGTCTGGCCTCCCTGAGATGCCTCCCCCTGAGATGCTGCAATCTCAGAGATGCCCTAGGACAGTGCCATGGAACCAGGAGTTGGCTGTAGGGCAGAGCTGAAAAGCAGCATGTATAGGGTGGGTCTGTGAACACTGGCACCAAAGAGATGGGGGGCAAAGAAACAGCTCTCAGGGACAGCTCCATGCAGCAGAGAGGTAGTCAGAAGGAGAGGAAATTCCTAAGAGCTGCATTGTGCTGGGGGGAATTGGAGCACCACTGTGTCCTCTCTAGCGTGGATGTCTTCCACTGAAAAGGCCCCCTTGCCTCTCCTCTCCCTCTCAGCATGCTCTTCTGCCCTCATGGGCCACGATGCTGACCTTGCAGCTGGGAATGCGTGAAGTCTGAAGAGGGTTCAGAGGAGGTCTACCAAGACAGGGGTAGTCATCATGAGTGGAGTCCAAGAGGCCTGGCTTTCCTAGGGCTGGTGAAGCACAGGCTCGGGACAGTCTAGTAGCAGCTCCGGACAGCTTGAAAGTTGCTTTCAGAAATGATGGCACAGTTTTGGTGGGGGCATGAGGAAGAAAACCTACCATAATCTGCCATTTGGGAGGTCCTGGTCATGAGAAGAAAGAAATATCACTCCAAGGGTACTGTTGTGGTCACTCAGAGGGAGTCTGGATCAGCCCATGGCTTTGTGTTGCAAGGAATAGCCAGTGAGGACAGGCAGATACCAGTAGAGGTAGGGAGATGCTGTGGTGGTGAAGCAGGTTGGGTGTCTACAGGCTGCAAGGAAAATGGCACAGGCATGGGACAGGGTAGGACAGACAATGGCCAATGGCACTGGCAAGGCTGGGAGGCCCTGACAGAGCCAAAGTCTTTGTCCCCCTGGCTATGGCTGTTGTCTGTCTCTGAGGCCTATGAGAAGACACACTGTCCTCTTGGCACTGGAACTTTGGGGCCTTCTTGCTCCCCGGTGGTGTTGTACTGTTGTCCTTCACTCAGCATCGCACACCCCACGTCCCACTGTCTCTTGAAGAGCCCTGATTCATGTGTGGGACAGGAGCTCCCTTCCCAGGGCACAGGCCTTGGCATTTGGTTTGATAAAACCCATCCAGGCTTTACTCAGCATCAGAGACACCTACACATTGCCTTTGCCTGATTGGCATCACTTCTCCAATTTTCTGCTCTAACAAGTCCATGGGGAGGCTGTGGTGGTAATGGCCCTCAGTGGGACCCATTAACACTCCAAGAAACTTCAGTGTTTCTTCTGGTTTTACCTTCTTGTTCAGCCTGTGCTATCTCCTCTCAGCATCAGAGGTCCATGGACTCAGCACCAAACACACCCTGGGGCTCATTACAATACAGAGAGCTCTCGGGTGCCTTGTTTCTTCCCATCATATTCTTCAAGGCTGCAGGGCTTGTACATCTAATTAGAGAGATTTCAGAAGGGTAGTTAAAGAAGCAGATTTCAACGAATAGTTGATAATAAGGGGCTTTCCTTTTATTTATTTTTTTCCAGTTTACTGACCTTTCCAACTGATATTGATCCACAGGATCTCCTAAGGAGTCATGGTCAGCTTGGAAAAGCAGTCCCTTGAGGCCAGACACTCTATGGGCATCCTTGCTCCTCACCTCCCCAACCCCTCCATTTCTCTCAGGAGCCATGTGGGACTCGCAGCACTTCTCCTCCCACTCAGGCCTGCACCTGCATGTGACAGCTCCTTTGCACCAATTCCTGTCTCTTTTCCCCAGAGAACTGCCTGCACACAGGCACAGAAGGATTTCTCTCCATTGCAAACAAACAAAAGTTAAGCGTTACACAACTCAACAAACTTTAAAACGTTCTCCTCAACTGCATGTCAAGAGCAAACTGCATCTAACAAGTTTCACCTTGCACAAGGGACAGCTATACAAGAAACATTTTAGAAAGAGAGATAAGCAAGGATAGAGGTAAATACAATTAAGGAGTTCACTAAAGAGTTTATTAGACTTCTGAAGGATGGGGAAAGTTTTTATCTCCCTGAGCTTTTATCAGATATCTGGGAGGTGTCTGAATGAACAAAAAGCAAAGAGAGGGAGATTCTGGAGAGCAATGGGAAGAACACGTGTCCAAGGAGTCTTCTGAAAAGACACCTTCAGACATGACCACTTAATCATTTTATTTAATCATTTAATAATTAGAACTATATGATCTTTAAGGTCGCTTCCAACCCAAGCCATTCTATGATAATCAGGAGAGGTGGGGACACCAGAAAGACGAGGGTGACTGGACACACAGCATAACAGATAATATTGGTATTGTAAGGAGAGGGAAAGACCCTGTAGCATCACCTCCTGAGCCTCAAGAGCCAGCAGAGGAAGAAGTAGGAGTGCTGCAGGAGGAAGAGAATACCTTGTGTGAACTTAGAATTTTCTTGAGGGACGTTACTCAGAGACTTGCCACTAACAGATGTTTCAGGGAATTTACAAAGCCCAAAGTTCAAAGAAAGTCAGTTTACAGTATTAAAAACTGGCTTTGATGACCCAGCTGACATTTAGTAGCCCCTAAATTGCTAGTTCTTGAGGTTAAAAAATGTTGTGCATGGCAGTTTCTGAACACTCAACTAGTTTTTAATTATGCAAAATGGTGTTTTTCCCCCACTCCACCCCTCCCTCCCCCAAATGCTGAAATATTTGCTACATCAAACCGTGATTTCCAGTTGAAGGAGGGAAGTCTAGCTAGCATGAGTGGGAATTTTGCCAGGGACTTCACCCATGTCCTTGTGCAATACTTTATGAATACTACGAATGTTGGGCTTTTCTGTTGGGCAAAACCACAAGGTTTGTGGTTTTTTTTTTTTTTTTCACAAAACGTGAACTGAATCAGGAAGCATATGAAGAATCCTCTGCATGTAAAATCTTGAAGGTGATTGTTCTGTGAATTAAATTATGTTTTTTGTTGATATTTGTTTTGTTTTGTTTTTTAATCTAATAGCCAACTGACCCCATTAACTTTCAACTCTTTTCTTGACATATGTAGGAATACAGACAATGATCCTCTGTTTTCCTTGTCAGTCAAGTAAGATGAAGATAATGGATTTTGAAGAAAGAATTCTTTTCGTAAAGTTTTGGATTACTTTCTATGCTGTCTCTTTGTAGGTGCATCAGAAAGAAAGCGCAGAAGAAACAAGTCTGCAGGTTCTTCAGCAAAGAGAAGGAGTTTTCAATTCAGTAAAGAGAACAAATTACAGAAGATTACCAAAATGATAGTGGTGAAGAAGAGTTTCTGGAAAAACATGTTTCTGACATATATTAAGCTGAAGCTGAGTTCACGCAAAATTAGTTTCTGGAAGAAAGTGAAAATGTTCATCAAGAACAACACGCAAATAGCAATGAGATAGCATTTTCTGGGATAGACAGTGAGAGAAGCGGGGGAGATTTTGATATGACTGAACTTGATGCTGAAAAGGAGAGTGCCAAGCATCCTGGGCATTCAGCACTAAGATGAGAACCTCTAAATTCTGAAGAGCAAACTTCAAATAGTAAGTGAGAAGTCCAACAGGTCGTTTAGCACCTTATTCTCACTGAGGAGGATTAGTTTTAGTCTTCAATTTCACTTGTTGTTTTTTTTCCGTTACAGCTCTCAAAAATCATCACACGGCTTATTCCATGATGCTGTCGCTCTTCTAATTATGCAAGACAAGCCCACGTGTTTCTGGAGGTGCTGGTTTTTTGATTCTAAAGTTTGTTTTTTCAAACAGTACTTAGCTGAAAACCAGCAATCACTGACATTCTTTTATTGTACGAGGCACTCTACAATAATGAACAGCATAAATGTGCAGTTAAAAAGCTGCACTTTAAGATGGGTGGATCCAAAGTAACATGTGGAATAGGAGACTTATGCCCTAGTGTTGCAGTGTAAGATGTGTTTCCTAACCTGAACTGGCAACATGACTATTCTTATTTCTGCTATTACCCTTTGCTCTAGTGTGTCTTGTTTGATTGTGGGTCTTTTTGTTTGTTTGTTCTTTGTCTTAGTTTCTAATTTTGATGGAGCAGTGACTTTAGGTGGAAAGAAGGCAGAAGCCAAGTATTTCTCAGTGAAGATGCTAACAATTCTGTCTCTGTATTTGTAGAAAGAGATTGTTTCGCAGGTCCAGGGTACTTCATTGAGACTGTATTCTAGATAAAGAGGAAACTGGCTGAAGAAATGAGTGTCATTGCAGATTCTTGGACACTTCAGATGACTCCTACTGGACATTCTCAGGTAGAACAGCAACAGGTGAGCGTTGAGAACACTGTGGAAGCTTCTATGGAGCCAGGCATTGTAGTTACTGTGGATCACCATGAGCTCAAAGTATATCTAATTTCAACTTTTTTTTTAATACTCAAATAGGACCTCTTGTGACCAGGACAATGCAAATTAAGTCAGTTGTTAACCAATCCAATTAAAACAATTACGTGGAAGGACATAGAGATTGTGAAGTATTCAACCTATAATGCACTGTGACTGTTTAGTGTCCACACCACGTGTAGATTTCTATAGGCTACTGTTTCCTTTTGGTCAGCTGTAGTTTAGGAGACACACTGCCCAATTTTTAACATAAAAGGCCTTGTTGAATTTTAAAATATTGCACTGATGACCTGCTAATATTATTGGTTATGAATGTTGTTTTAACAGTTTTTATGATGGGTTTGAGGGCTTTTATTTGGGGATTTTTATTTCATTTTTTATTTATTTTTTGCACACTTTGATGTATTAGGAACCTGAAAGGATCTTTATTTCATGCAGTGATTATTTTAAACTTGAAGCTAGCAGGCTTACATAATCTAGCTAGACACGGATAAGTGACTACTGAAATTGCTTCCAAATGCAGTATTAGAACTTCCCATCCATACTATTGCATTGTAATAAGGGTTTGCCAATCCCTCACATGAAGGAAGTGCTTATCCTAGGCTCCAGCAGGGGAAATGGGTAAGAGTGGCCCCAGGTACGTGAAGAAGAAGGTTCCTTTGCATGAGTTGAAGAGGGCATAAGTAAGGACCATCTTGAGGGGAGAGCAGAATGAGGGAAATTAGCAATTAGAATGAGGAAATTCGAATTGGGGAAAATTGCTAGGAGTCGTGGAGGTTGGCCCAAAGCGGATAAGGGCTGGTGTTTATGCGCTGCATGAATCCTGAGTGGGGAGAATATGAGCAGATAAGAATCCCCTTTGGTAAAGGGGCTTGTCACCACAACTTTTGTCAAATCCTTAAGCTGTGACCTCATTTGTAGAGGCGATACTAACTTTTTTAAGCTGTCTTCCTAATGAAGCAGATACCAGGTTTCTCTGTTGTTTATGTCTGCCAGTATATCCAGAAAAACCATAGAGGTTTTTCTTAGAGTCAGACAGGTAAAGCTGAAGAAGTTGTTGGATTGTTGTTGTTATTGTTTGTTCCTTTGGCCTAGAACTTGATGAACTTCTTGATCACTGTGCAGCCATCCATATGGCAGCAGTTAGGTACAGTTTCACATGGCACCTTGACCTTTCTCAGATCTTCCTTTTCTGTTTCCTGCAGCTGAAAGCGCTCTGCGTGTCTTTTGTGTGTTTTATCTCCATGTTGTATAGGCTGAAGTTGAGGGCAATCCTCAGGTTCTGTGCTAGCTGGTCTGTGGGAGTCAGAGGCAGACTTTGATGATAAGGTGCTAAGCAGCAGTGTTTCCAGGGGGCAGTAGTATTTCCATTTGGCATGGCTGCTCTCTCATGCTACATGCATGGAGTCTCACCGTGATAATGAACAGCTGTGGCAGTGGAAGAAGGTGCTGCCACTAGCTTGTCACTGCTACTGTGCCAGAGATGATCATCCCTGCTTCTTTGGTAATAGCAATCCTGTGAGAGAGATTGGTAATTGCTACAAGCAGTCACTTTGCTATTTGTCCAGCCCTGAACTGAAAGGCAGGATTGAGTTGACTAATCTAACTTTGCTTTGGGCACTTGAGCAATCTGTTGTGCCAGCAGAGTTGTAGGCATGATACACATTTGGCTAATGGGTAAAGGGAATCACCACAGGACGCTTCCTTCCCCAGCTGGCACAGCTGTATCTACAAGATCTGTAGCCTAGCTTCCAAACATGCTTTTTAGAGGGCTGGGCACTGCTGAAACAGTTTCTCTAATGAAACGCAACAGCGGCTTTGCTGTGGCAGCAGCTATCCTACAAAGAGGATCGTGTCCTTCCCTGCTGCTTTGGAAGCAGCTGACTTGCAATTATGACCACAGATGCGATAGCTTGATTAGCACTAAAAGATTGTCTGAAATGTAAGCCTCTCCTTTCTCTGAAGTATGAAAAATGAACTCATTTTCTCCACTGAAATCTCATGGGATATTTAGTCTGTTCTCTGAAGCACCACGTTTTCTTTAATCATGTAAGAAAGTAGGATGTCACTTGTATTGTTACTGTTTAACCTCTGAAAACATCTCCCCTGAGATGTCTGCATGCCTCAGGAGATTCTTTCTTGCTCCACGGAGGCTCATGGCTATCCCAAGAAAAATCTGGGTGATCCCCAGGCTTCTTAGCTGCTCTCTCAAGATGCTCCCTGGGTGCGCAGGGAGATGCTTGGTTTCTCCAATAAGACACCTGGGGGATGAAGGCAGTTTCTCTGATATCCCAGGAAGATGGATTGGTGATCCTGGAAGTTTTTTTGTTGCCCCAGATAAATGCTTGAGTGCTATTTGGAGACGCTTGTGTGCCCAAGGGATATGCTTGATCCAAGGTAAAGCTTTGTTTCTCCGGGGAGGATTTTGGGTGCTCCAGGGAGATGGTTAAGTGCTTTTTGTGTGATGCTTGGCTCCATGGAGATGCTGGAAGGCTGAGGGGAGATGCTTGGTTCGTGATTGAGTCCCGTGGGGAGATGCCTTGGTGTCCACGGGAACATACTTCAATGACTGTGGCAGGTGCTTGTGCACTGCACGGAAGCACTTGGGTGCCAAGGGAGGTGCTTCCCATCTCCAATGAGCTGTTTGTGTGCCCCAGATCGTGTTTTGGAGCCCTGGGGAGATGCTTGGGTTCTCCACTGAGATGTAGGAGGGTTGTGAGGAGATTCTTGGAGGTGATTCTGTTCCCCAAGAAGATGCTTCTGTGACCTGGGAAGAACCCTGTCTGCTCCCCCATGGAGTTTGTGTGTCCAAAGGGATATTCTCCCCTCCCCTCCCCTCCCCTCCCCTCCCCTCCCCTCTCCTCTCCTCTCCTCTCCTCACCTCTCCTCTCCTCTCCTCTCCCCTCTTCTCCTTTCTCTCTTCTCCTCTCCTCTCCTCTCCCCTCTTCTCCTTTCTCTCTTCTCCTCTCCTCTCCTCGCTTCCCTTCGCTTCTCTCTTTGCTTCTCTTTGCTTCTCTCTTCACTTCTCTTCGCTTCACTCCGCTCCACTCTGCTCCTCTCTTCTCTGGGGAACTGTGAGAAACAAAGTTGTGTTTTTGCAGTAGAGAATTGTTTTTCTTTATTCCAAGGTAATTGTGTAATCATAGTAAGGAGAAATGCTAAGTAGATAAGTGGACAGTAGAAGGCCTCACTGTTCCAAAATAAGGTAGAAAAACAACCCAAAACTAGGGAAAAAGATTAAATATATGTATATATATCATTTTAAAAATTGTTTGATATTGTATAATTTTCTGGCTTAAAAGCTAATAAAAGGAACTTCAGTATTTTGGCCAAAATATGAGTCTGGTGAAAATTCAGGCTTGAAATTTATATATAAAAATAAAGTTCTGTTTTCAGAGGAGGAATCAAGTTATGATCCCTATAATCCTAACATTGCACCAGAGGCAACGGCAGCTGCTCCAGGAGGGGAGACAGGTAGTGTAATCAACGCTGTCCCTGGAGAAGTCGCGCTGGGAGCACAGAGCGGCAGGAGTGGAGGCTGGCGGGGGTCCTGGTGGGGCCTTGGGGCCGTGCAGGGCCGACATGGGGCTGGTGCCACTCCCCCCTTACCAGCAGAGAGGTTAGGAGTTTTAAGAAGGAAATGAAGTCTTTAACTGAGGGCCCAGCAGAACAGTCAAATCCGTTTCTAAGGCCTAATTTATATCCCTGGAGCGGAAATGTCAGTCCTGAGTATGTTATTCACTGGTGAACAATGAATGGGAAAGAACTAACACACACACACCTGAGAGTAATTCTGATAGAGCAGAAATATCTGCTTATCTAACTGCAATAATAACAACCAACAACACGGAAATCCTATGAGAGACTCGGGGTCAGAAAGTACTTGGGGATGAATCCTGAGGACCCAGTAGCCGAAGGGCTCTTTAAAGTTCATTTTGTGATTAAAGCCAAGCCATATATGCAGAAAAAGCAGAGAGCAAAACAAATGGTGTTCACAGCATACTGGGTAGTGAGGGTTGGAGATAGAGCGACCAGGATAGAAAGGAGAGAAGAGAGACGGAGGAATAGCAGACAGGTAAAGCTCCCTGTGTTGCAGCCTAAATCCTTGCTGGGACAAGAAGGAGGAGAGATTGCTGTTATAAATTTAGAATAGGAGAGTCAGGGCTTCTCAGAAAGCTAGTTCCCCAATAAATGAAAAAGTGTACCTCAATGGGGATCACTCTACAATTATCATTATGGGCAAAACATACTTAGCATAGGAAAAATCATAAAATTTATTACCTATTGCTGATGGGCTGGAGCAGTGAGAAACAAAGAAAAAACTGGGGGCACCTTCCCCATCCACTCCCTTCCACCTCTTCCCTGCTCTGAGTGGCACAGAGTGTGCTGGGAGTGGGGGCTGCTGTCAGTCCGTGGTGCTTCGGTTCCACTGCCCTTTCACGGTCACTCTTCCCCCTGCTCTGTTGGGCAGGTCCTGTGTGGGTTTCTCCACAGGCAGCAAAAAAGAGCCCATCTACAGGCAGTAAAAAAGGCGCATCTACAAGAAGGGCCGGAGGACTGACCCGGGAAACTACAGGCCTGTCAGTTTGACCTCAGTGCCAGGGAAGCTCATGGAGCAGATTATCTTGAGAGTCATCACACAGCACTTGCAGGGCAAGCAGGCGATCAAGCCCAGTCAGCATGGGTTTATGAAAGGCAGGTCCTGCTTGACGAACCTGATCTCCTTCTATGACAAAGTGACGCGCTGGGTGGATGAGGGAAAGGCTGTGGATGTGGTCTACCTTGACTTCAGCAAGGCTTTTGAAACCATTTCCCACAGCATTCTCCTCAAGAAACTGGCTGCTCTTGGCTTGGACTGGCGCACGCTTCGTTGGGTTAGAAACTGGATGGATAGCCAGGCCCAAAGAGTCATGGTAAATGGAGTCAAATCCAGTTGGAGGGCGGTCACTAGTGGCATTCCCCAGGGCTTGGTATTGGAGCCGGTCCTCTTTAATATCTTCATCGATGATCTGGACGAGGGCATTGAGTGCACCCTCAGTAACTTTGCAGATGACACCAAGTTAGGTGTGTGTGTCGATCTGCTCGAGGGTAGGAAGGCTCTGCAGGAGGATCTGAATAGGCTGCACCGATGGGCTGAGGTCAACTGCATGAAGTTCAACAAGGCCAAGTGCAGGGTCCTCCACCTGGGGCGCAATAACCCCAAGCAGAGCTACAGGCTGGGAGATGAGTGGTTGGAGAGCTGCCAGGCAGAGAAGGACTTGGGAGTGATGGTGGACAGTGGGCTGAATATGAGCCAGCAGTGTGCTCAGGTGGCCAAGAAAGCCAACAGCATCCTGGCTTGTATCAGAAACAGTGTGACCAGCAGGGCTAGGGAGGTGATCGTCCCCCTGCACTCAGCTCTGGTGAGGCTGCACCTCGAATACTGTGTTCAGTTTTGGGCCCCTCGCTAAAAGAAGCACATGGAGGTGCTTCAGCGAGTCCAGAGAAGGGTGACAAAGCTGGTGAGGAGCCTGGAGAACAAGTCCTATGAGGACCGGCTGAGGGAGCTGGGATTGTTCAGCCTGGAGAAAAGGCTCAGGAGTGACCTTATCGCTCTCTACAGGTACCTCAAGGGAGGCTGTAGCGAGGTGGGGGTTGGTCTGTTCTCCCATGTGCCTGGTGACAGGACAAGGGGGAATGGGCTTAAGTTGCGCCAGGGGATTTTTAGGTTAGACGTTAGGAAGAACTTCTTTACTGAAAGGGTTGTTAGGCACTGGAACAGGCTGCCCAGGGAAGTGGTGGAGTCACCATCCCTGGAAGTCTTTAAAAGATGTTTAGATGTAGAGCTTAGGGATATGGTTTAGTGGGGACTGTTAGTGTTAGGTCAGAGGTTGGACTCGATGATCTTGGGGTCTCTTCCAACCTAGAAATACTGTGAATTCTGTGATTCTGTGTGAAAAGGGAGCTCTTTGGGAGCTGCTCTGTTGTGGGGTCCCTCTCATGGGGTGCCAGCCTTCCTGGGCTGCTCCTGAATGGGCTGCAGCGTGGAGATCTGCTCTGCTGCAGTACACCATGTGCTGCAGGGGGGTCTGCCTTCCCCACCAGGGGCCTCTCTGTGGGCTGTGGGCGAGCTTCAGCTCCAGTGCCTGGAGCACCTCTCCACTGCACTCCCCCTCCTCTGCACTGCCCTTTGTGTCTGCAGGGAGGTTTCTCACTTGTCATTCTCCCAGCTGCTGTTGTGCAGCATTTTTATCTTTTTTTCCTTTTCTTGGATGTGCTCTCATAGAGATTTAAACTGCATTGCTCATGGCTTGGCTCTGGGCAGCGGTGGACCCCTTTGGAGCCAGCTGAAACTGGCCCTTATCTAACATGGGGCAGCTGCTAGTTTCTTCTCACAGGGACTACCACTGCAGTCCCTCCACTACCAGAACCTTGCCATGTGAACCCAATACACTGAGGCAGCTAGGTCATTACTGGTCTGTAAAGTATCAAGGCTTAAATTAACTAATGAAACCCTAAATGTGATGGGGGTAGAAGGGACTGGGATAACAGTGCTACTTTTTGGGGACACCACTCTGAGACTAGGGATAGAATGATCACTGGGCAATTATTGTATGCACCCAAGGGAGGGACTAACTTGTTGGGAAAAGATTTGATAATGAAATTGGGCAAATAGCAAATTGTTAGACTGGAATAATGGTCTTATTAATGGGGTGCTCTCAGACCCTGAGAGCAAAGATATATTTGCCTTTGAGTGGAAAGACTCTGAAATGGGACAGAAGCAGCAATACAGATGAACAATTTTATTTCAGGGGTTTACAGGGCCACCAATTTATTTGGGCAAGTTCTAGAACAAATTTTGGAGTAATTCCAACCTCCAAAGGAGGTGTTACTGTTACAATATGTGGATGATCTTTCATTGTTAGGACAGTGTGAAGGAAGCCACTAACAAACTACGACTTTCTGGGAAAACAGGACTTGAAAGTATTGTAAAAAAAATAAAATAAAATGCATAGAAAGAGAAGTCAAATATTTAGGGCATCTTGTGTCTGAGAGGGAATGAAGAATAAATCCAGAGAGAATTCAGGGAATTGTTGAGCTACCCCTACACCAAAACTAGAAAGATGTAAAAGTTTTAAAAGAAAGAGGTTTTTAACGAATTAGGAGTCACAAAGTCCAAAGGAAAACAAGTACTCCCTGATGGGAGAGAAATGCTGAAGAAAGTGCTAATGAGGCAAATATTAACTGTTTTAGATCAAGAGGGTCATTGGGGAATTCAAGCAACATGTAACGCTGTACTACGGAAATAAGCATGCGTAGGAATATATATACCCTGGCTGAACAAGTATGCAGGAGTTGTGTAGTATGTCAAAAGGTAAATAAGAAAATTATCTTCGGTCAGACCAAGGGGGGTGAGAACCAGGAATTCAACACTTCCAAAATGTACAGATAGATTTTACAGAACTCTTTAGAGTAGGTAGATTTCAATACTTATTAGTCTTGGTCAATCATTTGTCAGGGTGGGTGGAAGCTTTCCCTTCAGTATCTGTTACTGCAAACATCGTAACTAAAGTAATTCTAGAACAAATAACTCTCAGGTATGGAATTGTTGAAAATATTGACTCTGATCAAGGAAATCACTTTATGTCAGAAATATTGTAAGGGCTAATGTGGGCTCTAGGAATTAAGTGGAAATTTCACACCTTGCATCCTTCATCTTCTGGAAGGGTGGAGAGGATCAGACAGTAAAGAAGTAATTGACTAAGTTCTGGAAACTCAGCTTCCCCAAACGAAGTGCTTACCTTTGGCACTTCACTGAATTCAAAGTGCACCAAGAAAAGATGTGGGAGTTTCACCATATGAAATATTATTTGGATTGCTGTACATGGGTAAAGGGAATGAGTTACCTCAGTTCGAAACAAAAGATGCTTTTCTTAAGAACTATGTACTCAGGCTGTCATCCTCTTTGTCATCTCTCAGGACCCGTGGACTGTTAGCTCAAACCCCACCCTTGGAAGTCTTGATCCATCCATTCCGAGCAGGAAATTGGGACCTGATGCGAACATGGAGAGAATGGAAGCTGCAACCTGAGTGGGAAGGACAGTTCCAAGTGCTCCTGACTACTGAGACGACAGTAAGAACAGCTGAGAAAGGATGGACTCATACGTGGGGACATCGCCCAATGTCAGGACTTTTCAACTATGATGGAGAGAGGCTTGGCAACTCCATCAGCCAGTTCCCTCAGGACCCTGGGATTCATGTCATCAGGTCGCATAGACCTGTACATGTTTAGATTCATCAGGTGGTGTCAAACCTGCTCTTCACTTACAGTGGGTGGGACTTTGATCCCCCAGCCTCCATCTATGGGTTCAGGGAAATGAAAGACTTGGGAAGCCCGTCTACTAGTGCAGATGCAAGCAAAGAAGTTGCTGAGTACCTCAGCCTTCTCCATGTCTGTTATTACTAATTGCTCAGATATAGAAACTCGCTCCTAATACAAGAAATTAGCCACCTATAATCTCTCACACACTACCATTTTCACCCCTCAGTCTATTTTCACAAGTGTTAAAGGTGCATGGTGGCCCTTGGGGAATTCTCTGGCAGCCCAAAAGGAGCTGTGTCCTCTCTTGTGCTCTTCCTCTTCTTGGCAGAAGGGATGCCACCTGTCGTACAAGGGATGCCACCTGTCGCACAAGGGCTAGTGGATGGGAAAGAAGCACTCACACAATCCCTGAGACTTGGCAAGAGTTGTTTGTTGCCAGGACATCTTGCAGGCAAGCCTGCGGGATGTCTGTGAGATCTGGAGGCTCCAAGCTAATGCTTGGGATGGGGCCTGCGCAATGAGTAGGGAGCTGGCCGGGCAGTCCTGTGATGCTGTTTGTGCTTTCTGATGGCACAGAGTGAAGATGTGCCAGGGTAGTACCAGGTCCATTCTGGCTGCGGTGGATCCACTTCCATTGCCTCCTCCGTATCTTCTGGTGGATCCAGCTCCATGGGCTCCATGGTGTTGGGCAGGAGGATAAGCTAGTCTTTGCGTGGGACTGCCCAAACAGGATGCCTTCGATTCGGCATGTTTTCCAGCCAGAGTGCTGCACCAGGAGGTCGACCTGTTCCACCCTGAGGTCCCATGCCGCTGTCAGCTTGATGTTCACCCCTGCGGTACCAATGATATTGCTGATATGTTTTCTGTGGGCTGAGCACCGTATGTCCCTGAAGCACTGCTGTAACTGGTGCTGCTGGCGCTCTCTCTCTCTGCCCATGACACATTTCCTAGTCGGCTGCCTTCCTTCTTGCTGCTGCTCTGGACAGCATGGCTGTCCTTGCAAACCAAGCAGAGCTGCTTCTCGCCTTGCTGCTTCTAGTCTCCTAGCAGCTGAGTGAGTGGTGGGCCAGTGGCAGGGGGGCCTGTTTTATAGGGCCCACGAGGCAGCAGTGGCCATTGTGACCTCGGCAAGCCTCTGTGATGAAGTGGCCCACGTGTGGCCAAAGGCGGCTGTGTTGGGAGCGGCCTGGGAGATGTCCTCATGTGGAGGAAGGAGCAGGATTAGGGGGTCTGAGGGACCCTTTTCTGGGGCTGGCTCCCTTGGGCCATTTGGCTTGCCTGAGAGAAAGGCAGCCCCTTGACCACAGGGACTGCTCTGCACCTCCTGTGTTCCACACGATGTTTTCCAGCTCAGGCTCTAGCCTCTCATCAGTGTAACATAGAATCACAGAAACATTAAGGTCGGAAAACACCTCCAAGATCATTTGGTCCAAGCACCCCCCTACCACCAATGTCACCCAATAACCCATGTCCCCAAGCACCATGTCCAACCCTTCCTTGAACACATCCAGGGACGGTGAGTCCACCACCTCTCTGGGCAACCCATTCCGGTGCCTGACTGCTCTTTCTTACCTATTATATATTATTATCTATAATCTAATATCTATTATTATTTTATTAATGTATATTAATCAATTTAATAAATATTGTTAATATTTATTTTCTAAATATCTGTTTTCTAATATCCAACTGACATCATTGAGATTTACTACTTCAAAAATGAAAATAGAGTAACTCAGGATGACAGTTCCTGGGGATTTAGAAACATTTGGGAGAAACTAACGAAACTAACTTCATGGTTACCTGAGCAGAATTGTCTCAAACAACTATTTGTAGGTATTGTAATAATAATGGCATTGTATATCTATCATGCCCTGTGACATCTGAAGAAGAATATTGCACCTTAATGTTGGAAAAACTCAAGAGTGCAGTATTAGAAGAGGTGCAAAAACAACAATAAGAGTAAGAAAAGAAGAGAGGGGAATTGTGAGAAATAAAGCTGTGTTTTTGCAGTAGATAATTATTTTTCTTTATTCCAAGGTAATTGTGTAGTCATAATAAGGAGAAATGCCAAGTAGATAAGTGGACAGTAGAAGGCTTCACTGTTCCAAAATAAGGGAGATGCTTGAGAAAAACAGGATGAGCAGTGTGAGAACAGTAAAACAAAGATTACAAATTCTCAAAACTTAAGAAAGAAGAATTAAAGGGTTGAAAAAAAAATTATACATAGATAGTATAGAGGAGTGTTGTGGTTTAACCCGGCCAGCAGCTAAACACCACACAGCCGTTCGCTCACCCTCCCCCCTCCCTCTCTGGGATGGGGGAGAGAAACGGGAAAGTGAAGCCTGTGGGTTGAGATAAAGACAGTTTATTAAGATAGAAAATAATAATAATAATAATAAAAATATGTACAAACAAGTGATGCACAATGCAATTGCTCACCACCTGCTGACCGATGCCCAGCCCAACCCCGAGAGCCGGCCCCCCACCCTGGCTAGCCACCCCTATATATTGTTCAGCATGACATCAGATGGCATAGAATACCCCTTTGGCCAGTTTGGGTCAGCTGTCCTGGGGCTGTCCCCTCCCAGCTCTTGCTGCACCCCCAGCCTGCCTGCTGGCAGGACAGAGCGAGGAGCTGAAAAGTCCTTGGCTTAGTGTAA
>JAACYQ010020950.1:0-14036 GCA_011075105.1 Heteronetta atricapilla
GTAGTGCGGAAGTGGGCGCCGGGCCTGGCCTGCGGCGTTGTGCCAGCTGCCCCCTCATATTAGGGATTACCCGAGTTATTAACTAATTAGCAGCTCAAGTCGCTTTTAATCAAGTGCTCCCTAATTAAAAACCCTCCTCCTTTCCCCCTACTCCAAGTGTTTTGCTCCCCCCTCGTTCACAGCCAGGGGCTTCCATTGCCCTGCACAACCCCCTAAAAAAACACAATTAATTTTAATTAATTAAAAGAAGCCGCACACACCCAGAAGCATTCATACAAAAAGTTTACCGAGCCCGCATTGCTGCCGTACACAGCCATTACACTTGGTGCATACAGAAATAAAAAAACAACAAATGGTCGCCAGAGGCAGCGGCCCCAACCCAGGAGACGCCAAACCACGCAGAAAAGGTGTTTTTACCCCAATGCTTTGTGCTCCTTCCGCCCCTGATGCTGCCCCGCGGTTTTGGGGGCTCAGGGGAGCAGGGGGGTTGTAGAGCGGCTGCCCCAGAAGGGAGCTGGAGGTGCCGGGGCCCTTGCGCGAGGCCAGCGCCAGCCTCCTTCCCCCACCAGCCCCGCCGCGTGCTCAGGGGCTCGATTTCCATTTCCAAGAAGACGGCTTCCAGGAGCCGGCCGAGGGGCTTGGAACAGAATCTTTTATGGCTTACAAACACAGAAGCTTACAAACTTCAGCAGCGGGGAGGGGACTTGGAATTGTCGTGCACACCCGTGCCTCCGTTCTCCCTGGGCCTGTTGCAGGATCCGCCTTGTTCTGGATGTTGCTGAAGCCTGGTTTAAAGCAAGAGGTCTGCTTTACAGTGTATATTTCCCCCGATATATTTTTTTGGCTAAAACCATGCTCTGGTGTTGCAGTCCACGGGGGTAAGAGGCAGGTGGGTGTCACCCAGGGCATCTCACGGAGGGGAACAGGATCCATCATCGCAGCACACAGCAGACCCTTCACTCCAGAGGTGCCGCCGCTGTCCTGGAAAGCTCCACACAGGCACTTTTGTCCCCATCAGGTCCCCTGAACTTGTCTAACTCCTCCTCAGTGCACGCAGGGCTACGCCAACACTAGGTCAGCCACAGAGGCTGCGCAGGAGCGCAGAGGCAGAAAACAGGGCAGCACGTGGATATCACCCCAGCGTTCAATCAAGGGATCCAAGTCTCTCTCCCTTTCCCTCGAAACCCCTGAAACATGCAGAAAGGAATCCCACAGACCAAGCTAGTTAGCGATTTCTTTATCCAGCTTTGCTTCACTCCACATTTTGCTCCAGCTTTACATGTCCACGTGAATTAAATCTGTAGAGTTCCTGACAGCCTGATACCTGCGAGGGAAGGATGGCTCCACGACCACACCGTTTCCAGGGTGGGTGGAGAGGAGAAAAAAGAAGTCACCACCTTTGTCTAACAGATGCGTTGTAATAGGAAATGAAAGCTTAACAAAATCTTTAAGAAAATCCCTCCCAGCCCTAGCCTACCGCTCTACCAGCACAGCACATAGCATGTTTGAGACCTGCTCAGCTCAGCACGTGCTGGAGGGCCAGCTGGGTGTGCTGGACCACTTCTGTTCGTGGTTTCTTGTCAGTCTGTGAGTGTCACAGGAGCTGGTGCCTCTCAGGAAAGCAGAGCACGCTTGCCAGAGGAAAGCCCTCACACAGGTTTTAGGTCCCAATGACAAATTTCTACTGAGAGCTACAGGAGAGCGCAGCCTGGTGACTTCAGCCTCCAGCGACCAAGCAGCAGGTTTCCACCACTGGCAGCTCGCAGGCTGGAAGAGCAAGGCGCTCCCCTGCCAAAAGGCAGCCGAGAAGCCAACAGCTCGGGGGCTGAGAGGGTGCCCAGGAGCGTCCAGATCTCTGCTCGTGTCCTTGTGCTGGAAGTGAGGGGTCTTCATGCATGACAAAAGGATCACAGAAGTCTCTTATCCCGTCCCTTTCTATTTTAAGATGATGTGGTAGCTATCATTGGTTTCAGCTGCAAAGGAAGGAAAAAGCTCATGAGACACTCGTAAGAGCAAAGGGATCCACTGGACCCAAGAGCTCCCCAGGAAATACACAAAACCCAGGCACTTACACACCTTTCATGGTGTCCAGAACAAAACAGGATTCGTCTTGGAAGTTCTGAATCATCTGAAAGAAGGCATGAAAAGCATCTGAGTCTGAAGCTGTATTTAAACACGGGAAGTGTTTCACAGAAAGGGCTGGAAGCTGCTTGCTCAGGAGCTCAGTGCTCTGGGAGGTAGGAAATGCACCAGCCATAAATATTTATCCCTTCATCCTGCTCTCCAGAGCTGAAGATCCGAAGCAGCAGGCTTAAGATGCAGGTCTGAAAGCGAAGTCCTCCCGCAGCAGCTCCCCTCCCTGCTCTCACAGCACAGCCGAGCACGCAGGAGGGCTCGTGCCCAACCCGCGGTGCTCAGGGAGCGCTGCTCACCGCACCAAACCCCACAGCTCCCAGAGATCTGCTGCCAGCAGCAGGGCGACGTCCCCAGTGCCAACAACCTTGGCTCTGAGGGCATCACCAACTCCAACCCCTCAGAAACCAGGCAACGGGGCAGGGCCCTTCCCAGAGACCTGCTCGGGCAGGATCGGACACAAACCAGCTGAAGCAACCCAGGGCAAGAGGTCGGGAATAAGCACTGCGAGGCCGTTACCTCGTCGCTGATCAGCACGTGTATCCCCGTCGGACCTTGCTTGTAGATCTGGCTGATCTGCTGCGAGGAGATGCTGAACAGCTGGGCCAGCTTCTCCGTCAGTTCCACCGCTGTCAGCTCCTCCAGATAAATGGCGTGGTACACTGCAAGAAGCAGCGTGGTAGCCAGGCAGAGAGCAGCCCCAGTGTCTGCACCGTGGCAGCAGAGACCAGCCCGCTCACCCGGGGTCAGGTGTGCAGAGCAGCACCACGAGCAGAAACATCCCGGCCCCCCCCGGGAGGGCCATGCACCTTTTCAGCAGTGTGCTACCTGCTCTATCAGATTTCCCAGCCCAAGCTGCTGAAATTGTCATGCGACTGCAGCTGGTGTCTGCTGTCTGCTTTGGCTACGTGGCTGCAGCGTGCCCCCAGCTATAAAACCTGGCCATCGTCAGCACTCGATCTGCATTCACGCAGTCCTCGCCCCTAAAAGCTTCTCTTTGGATTACCATCAGCGGAGCTGCACTTTGTACCATTCTTCGCACAGCTTGCAGTCGCAGCAGGGTAGAAAACCAGCCCCTGAGCCCCCTCGTTCTCCCACTCCTGCAGCGGGTCCTGGGGGGATGCGAGAGGACCCAGACAGGAGCAGGGCGAGGAGAGGCCACGCCGCTCGCTTTTGCGCTTGCCGCTCCAATCACAGAGGTGGATAAACCGGCGCCTGGCTGCTCCACAAATGTAGGTCACTCATTGTTGTCTGGGCAAGGCTGGGTTCTCACAGGAGCTATCATTTGCCAGCTCAGAGCAGGCAGCACGCCAACAGTCACAGTCTGCAGCCACCCATTTGGTCAGCAAGGGAAAAAAAATTGGCTGGGTAGGGCTGGGGCAAGTAAGAAAAGCGCTCCCAGCAGTCCCGGGCCACCCTGATCAGGGGAGAGCGTGCACAGCGCCCCGCTCACGTACAGAGCCTGCATTAGCTTGCCAGGGAACTCTGCCTCCTTGCAGGGAGAAGAGAAAGCGGCCAAAACGAGGCACGGCAGCTGGAAGCCAAAGCCACAAACCCTCTTTGAGCTGCTACGCAGACTCAGCGCGTTCCGGTAACGTACCGACAGCCCCGGCTGTTCGCTAGGGGATGCTCGATGGGAGCTCAGAACCCCAGGGACAGCAGTTTGGGGATCAGCACTGAGGAACAGCCCCACTGCTCCTGCGTTTCTGTCTGCCGAGCCCTGCTGCTGGTTCCTCCTCCTCGCCACCACCCAGGCGCGCGTGTCCGCAGCGATGCCACAAAGCCCTTACCAAAGAACGTGCTGGTGACGGTGTCCCCGTCCTCGTGCTTCTGCTGGAGGTCCCTGAGCTGCTGGGACTCCTGGCACACGTAGATGGTCAGTCGGGGCCGCACCATCCTACAGACAGAGCAGTGAGTGAGCGCGGCACCCGCAGGATTGCCCAAGGCACTCAGCCAGCCATCTTCACTGCCCAGGATCCTCAGAAACAGAGCACATTAAGGAATTCAGCTCGAAGCAACGTGGAAGGGGCATCATGGGTTCCAGAAAGGGTCCCAGGGACAGGTATCAGGCAGCATTCCCTTCACAGGAAGGTTATTCCACTGAACAACCGTCCGTGGGCAGAGGAAGGGCGGTGCTGCCTGGGCTGTGCCCCTGGGCTGTGGCTGCATCCCCTCAAACCAACCAAGTCTTTCCCCCTCTCCCTCCAAGAGGAAAATCATTTCCAATGCTCCTCGCCCACATGGATTTTCTTCCCCCAAACGGTCCCTGGAGCAGTCACCCTGCTGGCTAAGCTGTCCAATTACACTGAAAGGGATTCACAAAGGTTAATGAAATTGTCCTAGGTAATAGCGAGTCCCAAGCAAACAGGCTGAAACCAAACCCTTCCCTGCCACGCACGCTCAGCTTTTAGAGCAAACCACCTACCGTCCTTTCAAGGCGTTGAAGAGCCTGATGCCATCCGCAGGGCCACAGATCTGGATGACATCTTCTCTGGTCAGCTTCAGTAAATCTGCTCCTGCGGTTTGACATCGAGAGGGGAGGAAGTCACAAAAGCAGCCCAGAGCACCTGGGGTGGGGGCCCTGGACTTCAGGGTTGTGCCAGCTCCCCCTGCAGAGCTCACCCCACCCCAAAGCCTTCAACCCTCTGCTGACAGCCTCCCCCCGCTCCCCCAGGACATTTGCATCTTTCTCCAGACTGGTTTTGCACGAACGTGCTTTGGTACGGCCCCAGGGCCGGCATCATCGGCCGTTTTCCTTTTACAGCCACCCAGTGCCTCGGTGACCCTGGATAATGGAGACCAGGGAACGAGAGGAAACCAAACGCGAGCGGTTCCTGACACACAGCGCGCCAGGTCAGCATTTCCCAGCTTGTTTTAAGACTAGGAGGTGCCGCGAGCTTTTGGAAGAGAAGCCACCACCACCCCAGCGTTTGTCAGTCGAGAGCAAGGTGAGAAACGAAGCCGACAGCTTTCAGGTAGCCAAGCTTTATTGCGTTACAAAGACGGGGGATTTTCAGACAGCTGAATTTGCAAGGGGGACAGGAAGACGGCCTTGGGAGCGGAAGGAAGCAGAGCGACAGGAACGGACGCGGAGGGGCCGCAGGAACCTACCTGAGAAGTTCCGGAAAAGCCGAGAAAAAGTGGAGAAGCGATTCCGGTGCAGCCACTGCTGGGCCTCCTGCGGGGTGCTCGTGGGCAAGAGGTTCTGCAAGGCAGGGAAAGAAGCGTCACAGCCTCAGAGGTGGCACGGACGTTTCCACCGAGGAACGAGCACAGGCCAGCTGATTCGGCGCCTGTAATCGTACATCGAGAGCACAGTGGGCTGGGCTCACCGCGCACGCGCAACGAAGGCTGTGGCCCGGATGGGTTTGGATTTAAAAGGCTTCACACGGACAGAGGGGGAGGAAGGAAGCAACGGGGAAAGCATCAAAGGTAAACTGATCAGCAAAGGTCACAGCGAGCTCCCAGCAGCTTGCTCCCAGCTCTGCCTTCCCACACTGGACATTTTGCACTCTGTCACCTCTTCTTTCCGAATAGGAGCCAAAATGAAGTTACAGCTCCCCAGAGTCGTTACACTACAGCAGTCTCTTCCCAGGCAAACTGCAGCACAGCCACCCACGAGCCCACCACCGCTCGGTCACAGCAAAGCCCCCTTTGCGACCCGTGTCCCATCCTTACCACAAGCACAAGCTCTGAAGTGTGACTTACATCTGCGATCGGAGGGGGAGGCTCGGGCTGGTGGTTTGGAGAGCCATTTCTAGATGGGGGAAAGAGCCAGACAGAGCACAACACGTGGTTAGCACTGCCCTTCCCTTCCTGGCACGGGATGCCCGCAGGCAACAACACCGCCCTGCAAAGCACAGCGCCCGGTCGGTATCGGAGCCGCTCCGACACCGCGGAAGCACGGGGGCACCGCCGCTCGCTGGCAGCCCCGCAACGGCAGCACCACGGCTGCTGCAGAGACACTCGGCAAGCAAGAACAGCTCAGGTGAGAGCAGTAACACGACGGGGGAAGGCAAAGCGAAGCAGGCTGGAAGCCCAGCGCAGGGAGCTGCTGATCAAACGCACACGCTTCTCGTGCGAGAGCCGAGCTTTCTGGGAGCAAGGAAAAGCAACAGCGCTCAGCTCCGAGGGCTTCCGTTCCTTTTTTCTGCCCTGACGCTGCCTCTTTGCGGGCTGCTTCTGCCTCCTTGCGCCCTGGCACCGGGCGCTTCTTCCTTTTGCACCCCAGCTGGCAGCATCGACCTCTCAGGCGAGCCAGGAACGGACAGCCAGGCGGCCTCCCCTCCACACTCACCCTTCTCCGATGGAAAAGCTGCTGTGGGAGCTGTTGAAGCCAGGGGACGGCGCGTTATTGACGTACGTTATCTCTGGCCAGGGAGAACACTGGAAAGGAAAAGCCAGAAGGGTCACAGGTGGCTGTGGACAAGCCCACGCGTCCGCTCCGCTCAGCGCAGGTTTACGGCCATTTGCTGGCTGGCAACTGGCAACGAGAGAATTAAAGTCGGCAATTAAAAGGAGCCCTGCTAATTCACTGCAGGCAGGCACAAGCCTCAGGCTAAGCAATCCTTAATCTCAAAAAGCCCAAAGCCCCAAAATTCAAGCGCAGGGACATCAGGCTCTAAGCGATCTGTGTCGCTGGGCTGACACGCGCAGCACCGCCGGCCTCAGCACCTCCACGGAGCACGAAACCCGGGGCGTGCACAAGAGCCCTTTTTCAGGCCTGCTAAAAATCACCTCCTCCGCCTAGGATATTTATCTGGCTTTGGCCTTGCAGCCACGAACGACTGAGGCAAACAGCTCAGAGCAGAGCAGCCAGCTCCTCGCGGCCCAGGCAGTTCGGGCTTCGTTAAAACAACGCCCGCGCCCCGCACGAGGCCGCGCCCCACCTCGGTGAGTATCGTGGTCTCGTAGGAGGGCTGGTACTTCTCCTTCTCGTGGGGCGTGCGCTTCTCCATCTTCTCCCGGTCGGTCTTCTGCTTCCGATCAGCTCCCTTGGGCTGGGAAGGAGATATCGGTGTCAGACCCGCGCTGCGGGACAGAGGGAACCGCGACAGCCCGAGGAGGTGACTCGTCCTGCTGCTCCGCACCGTTTTGGCAGCAGGTACGGCACAACGCAGAGCTGGGTTACGGGCTCGGCTTTGCCATGACCTCAGAACAGCATCTACTTTCTTACAGCCAGGCCTAGGGGTGATTTTGCTTGCTGCCTTTACAACGCGCTCAAAGCCTCGGGGATGGCAGCAAGCAAGAGATGCTACAACCACCAAACCTTCCCGGTGCTCCCCTCTGCGGGACCCTACAGGAATTCCCTTCAAGCAATGACCGGCAGCATCCAGCACAGCGTGAGGCATCTTCCTCCTCCTCTCGACAGCAGAGCTGAGACCTGAACAGGCTCCCAGCCGGCTCCAGGCTGGGCGAGGCGGTGCTGCTCGACCGGCCTGCTGCAGCCAGGGGAATCTAACGGCTGCTGTTATCTTTCCAGCCCCCGTGGTCAACGTTGTGGCTACTGGAAGCTAGGAAGGGTCCGCGCTCCAGTCAGGGACGAGCACAGGCGAGACACCGACACCAAGGGGGGAGCTCTTCTCAATTGGAGGGGCGGAGGGGAGAAAGGGAAGAACGGGGCAGGAGCCCAAAGAGCACCAGCCCCAACCAGAGGGCACCCCGCAGGGATGGGCCCACGGGCACCACCCTGAGCCCGCTGCCCCAACAATCGCAGCCCCGGGGGATCAGGGCAATACCGGGAGCCTCTGCCAGGGGCTCGGGCAGGCGAACGCCGTGGAGGTCGAGGGTCCCTGCGCTCCGGCAGCCCGGCTTGGGGCAGCGCTGGGAAGCGTCCGGTGGGACGGGTGCAGCTGCGTTCCAACGAGACCTTTTTGAACGCAGAGCGGCAACGGGCAGCGGCTGCAATTCGCCGTTTTGCTCCCGCAGGTGCCGCTGAGACCATCCTCAGTAGGGAGGCTGCAGCTCCGCTCGTGGGTGCTTCAGCTGCAGCTCTGGGTTTTCCCGTGGCAAGGTTGTCAGAGCCAAAGAAAATAAAAGCCACCCCCAAAACACATCCCTGGCGCAAGGAGCTGAAGCTCAGTAGAAACCCAGCGCCAGATGCTCGCGATGCCACTGCCCTGGGGTGCTCGTCTGCAGCCAGCCTGATCCTCTCAGCTCACAGCTCCGCAGCCATCCTCGTAGGCTATTTACATCCAGACACGAGCCAGAGCTCAAACAAGCCCTAGCAAATCACCCCTTGCCTTCGAAATTTTATAACGCAAGCAGGCAGGAGAGAGAGAAGGGAAAGAAGCCAAGTCAGCAGCAGGGCTCGCTGCCCGACATCCTACGGCAACTTCACGATGAAACCGCAGAGCCGCGCAGGCTCCCAGCCAGGCAGCCAAGCTGGGGGGGACCAGGGCAGAGGAAGCACGGCCAAAGACGCTGTGTGGTGCTAGAGGGGGGACAGGGACAGGGACGGCTCTCTGAGACAATGTCAGCGACCCAGACGGCGTGGGCACGGCTGCCCTGCGGCACAATGCCTGGGCGGTGCTGCACGTCACCTCCCTGGCACGCGCCGCCACGGCCAGATGCGGCTTTGGGTGCTCTGCAAAGGATTCAGAAGTCCTGGAGGGGCAGCACGCACACAGAGCAGCAGCAGCCACGATGGGAACAGGTAATTATGGGATGAGGAGGCCGGACAGGCATCAGAACTCCCCGCGGGATCTCCCAGGCGGGTAAGACTCGAGGCTGAGTGTGGGAGTTTTGGGAGAGAAGCACCACAACCCATTTACTGCCTGGTGCGCTGTCCTGGGCTTCCTGATTTTGGAGCCACGACGGCACCCAGGCTCCACCGAGACAGGAACTAGACCAGGAAAAGGGGAGACACCAGAAGGACCGAGGGTTTTCACTGCCTGAAAGCTTGGCCATGGTCCTGCAGCCGTGCTGCTCGCTGCGGCAGGGATCGGGACTGGCTCCTGGCTCGCCTCCCAGAGGGGCAGGACACAGCAGACGCTGGGCGCGCAGCGGGCCGAGGTACCTTGAAGACCTTGATCTGGCAGCTGGCCGAGTGCAGGTGCTCTGTGTACTCTCCGTTCTCGTTCTCCTTAAAGGTGTCTATCTGGACCCGAAAGGGCACCCCCTTCTCCCCGCCGTGCTTCCGCATGGTGAACTCCGTGCTGATGCAGTGAACCTGGGGGAAGGCAAGGCGCCCCGCCGTTAGTGCGGTGTGAAGGGCAGAACACAGAGCTCACACAGGAGCACGCGGCACCAGGAGCGTTCAGGAGGCGCAGCAGCAGAGGTGGAGCCGCGTTCTTCCAGCAAGTTTTGCGAGCTCTTGATGTTACGAGCAGCCCCCGGCTCAGCGGGGCAGGGAGCTCGGCTGCACCAGCCTCTGCGCGCCGGAGCCTGTTCGTTCCGGGCAGCAGGGCCAGAATATTTCCAGGAGGTGTTTCAGGCAGCTGGGGAGATTTGCAAAAGCATCTAAGCGAGATGGAGACCCTGCCACCTGAACCAGCAGGGCCTAAACCACCACACAGATAAAACTTGCAGGTGGTCAGCCGAGCTTGCCCGTTGCCGAGCCACGAGCTGCTGCTCTCTTGCCCTGCCAGTGGCAGGAGGCGAGGTGTGTTTTAGTTTGCTTCCTCTACCACGGTGGCACCTGGCTGCTATTTCCGAGCTGAGTCAAAAACCAGCTCTTTTTCCCCCTCCCTTTTTTCCTAAACCCCTGCAAGTGGAAGTTCCCCCGTCCCTTCCCTTACCTGGATAAACACCGAAGTCCTCTTGGAGGGATCCCATAAGAACTCCACCGTGTTGAGCTGCGTTGGATTCGCCCTGGGATCAATGATGCCCACGGACATCGGGATATCTGCAGGAGCACAGGCAGAGAACCAGGTTTGTCAGGAGGAGACGCGGGGGAGTCGCAGGGAAGCTACGGGAGGCCCGAGTGCGTGTCTCCACCTGCAGAACACGGCAGAGCTTTGGGGGCTCGGAGGCAGACCCCGAGGTGCTGCCCTGGGCACTCACCGATGTCCAGGATCCTGTCCCCAGGCCTGTTCCACCGCCAGCCCTCCAGCTGCTGATGCTCCGTGTACTGCAGGCGCCGGTCGTGAAACACCACCCGGAAAATGCTCTAGAGGGGACAAGCTGTCAGCGGCTGGGGCTCTCCCAGCAAACCCCCGTCCTCAAGACATTTTCCAGCGCAAGAAAAGGAGCAGAGAGGGAAGCGGAGGGACCTGAAGCCTCACGAAGAAACCAGGGCAACAAAACAAAGCCCAGCTGGACCCTCGCCAGCACGAGACCTCGCGTGCTGCTCCCTGCAGCCCCGGCTGGACACGAGCACCAAGGCTCTCCTCTTACCTTCACCAGTTTCCCATTGATCTCCGGCAGCTCCCCAATTTTCCTGTTGTCCAGCATCCGGATTTCGTACGACTGCCCTGAGGGAAGGAAGACGAAGGCTCCTTGCTGTTTGCCACACGCGAGCCTTTGCTGCCACCCTCCCTTGCATTTTGACACCTTTTTCTGCCACGCTCGACACTCCCCTCGATCTCCGTGCCACGTTTCAGTGCAGGGTCACAGGAGCACGACCGCCTCACCGCCCCCCAGCGCTCCTCTCCAGCGACACCAATCCTCTCCCTTTCTGCCGGAGGATTTCCTAGCACTCACCCTTATCAGCCACGTGCAGACCCGGCACGGGGCACACATCGGTTTCTGAGCCTCACCTGGCTGCAGTCACCTGCCCTGACCTCCTGATTCTACCCAGAAGCGATGGCTACGGCTGGAAGCCACGAGACAGGCCCGCCGCAGGGCACCCCAGCACGCTCCTGCCCAGCCCTGGCAGCACGGAGCAGCTCCGAGAGCTTGGCTGCACCCAGCCAGCCGCACTTCACGCCGCGCAGGTTTTACTCGTGTGAAATCCCACGGGCTGCTCGAGCCACCACAGCAAGCCGAGGGCAGCAGCAAGGTGAAGGAGCCGGTGGTTCAAAACAGAGGCAGCGTGGGGTTAGCGCTGAGGTGCCTTCCACTCGCAATGCAAACAGCCACAGGCAGACCTTTAGGGTTAAATCGTGGCGGGTTTAAACCAAGCGCGCGGGGCTCCCTCACCCTGGTTGAGGTAGGTGAGCGTTTCGTCGTGGAGCTTCACCGCCGGGGACGTGGCCGCACACAGCACGTACTGGAAGGGCAGAATTTTGTTCTCGTTCTCCGGAGGCAAACTCGATTCTTCCTGTTTGAAGATGGGCAGGGCCAGGACGTCACTGCAAAGAGAGGGCTCAGACATTCATTTCGGCTCTGGCTCCGGGGATGAGGCGGTAGGTGTCGAGCTCCTCCCGAGAGGAAGAGCTCTGAGCTTTTTACTTAAACCAAACCCAAGAACCACCACCCCCACGAGCTGTGCCATCTCTGCACAGCTGCAAAGGGGCATTGAAACAGACCAAGGTGTCTGGGGCGAGGACCCGGCACCTGCTCTTGCTGAAGCTTTTCCAAGTTGGCCTCCCTAACACGTTTCTTGCTTCAAGCCTACACAACGAGGAGGTGCAGACAAAGCCCAGCTCCTTCCACAGCACCAGCAGAGCCAGGAAGGCAGGATGCCTCCAGCACCACGCCGAGGAATTCCTGCCCTCTCCCTCGAGACACCAGCCCAGCGCCCTGCTCCCTGCAAGGCGATGGTTCGGCTCTGGGGGCACAGGAACGGGAGCCACATGGGGAGAGCCGGCGCGGGGCAGGGCCCCCCCGAGCCCGTTTTTAGGGCGGCACCGAAGTGCTGAGCTCTGGCACCGAGCTAAGCCCTGCTCCTGCTCCGTGAGAGGCCTCTGAACAGCTCCCTGGGCAACAGCAACAGCTCCCTGTCAATTCCACGGGCTTTTGGGGAAAGCCTCCGCTGACGCGCTTCCTATCGGGGTGCGGGAGAGAAGCTCCTGGACCAGCAGGAGCAGAAGAGCTGCAGGCAAGGTCTGCAGATGGAAGCGCCCGCTCAGTGCCCAGTTATCGCCTGCGAAGCCGCCGCTTCTCCCCCAGATCCCCGGGCTCCAGCACAGCGCCAAGAGCTCGGCTGCACTACCGAGGATGAAGCTCGCCCCTACAGCGCACGGCACGAGGGAGCAGCGGCCGCCAGCCCTCGCCGTGCCGCCGGCAGCCACCTACCAGCGCTCGGCCCCGAGGTAGCAGCGTGCCTCCTCCATGGGGACAGCCCCAGCCGGGCTCCGAAACTGGGGGCCCGTCGAAAACGTTCCCCCCCCCGTCCTGCACCACGGCGCTGCCGCGAGAGACGGGAGGGAAATGTCAGATGTCAGGCCACAAAGGTCAGCGCGCTCACCTCCGGGGGCACGCGCTCTATTTACGGGCGGTTTAGGTCAACAAAAGTCTCGGAAAAAAAAAGAGTCGGGTTTCAGCCGGCCCCGCAGCGCCGTGCGAGGGTCTGCCGGGCCATCCCCAGCCCATGGGCGATGGAAAGCTGCCGCCGGAGCTCACGGCGAGGTCCCGAGCACAGGAACCGATCCGAAACGCAGCCGAGGGCGATGGGTGCGCTCCTCTCAGCCCCTGCGTGTCCGCGATTTGGCCAGCTAGCCGCCTGAGGGGCCTCAAGTAAGCGAAACCAAACGGTTTTGGCATCCCGAGAGGGGTCAGGGATAACTCGGGGAAGGTGCTGCCTCTCCTCGTCTCTGGAAGGAAGAGAGCAGCTACCCTGCCTGCCCTGGACGAGGCACCAAGTCAGCCGTTCCTTTTCACCGCCACCTTGCCTCTCTCCCAGGGCCTTGTTTTTAATCCCGACATCCAACGTTTCCAGCTGCATCACTCTCAAAAAACTCAAGTCTTGCGTCAGCTCGTCCCGGGAAAGCCTCTTGCAGAGAGAAGTCGGGGGCACAGCCGAAGATTTATGTGAATTCTCTCTGGCTGCACCTCTGGGCCGCAGGGACAACCAGAGCAGCTCCCCGCAGCTTCACCTCCATGCCAGCTCACCCCAGGCCTGGCCCCAGCCCTCGGGTCCAGCCCTGAGCAGAGGCGACCTCGTCACCACCAGGAACAGAGCTGGGGGCACCAGGGCCGAGCCACCAAGCGAGCACGAAGCCACCTCCGGAGCACGGGCCACGTGCTCCAGCAATTCGGTCTCAACGTCCAACACTGCGGGGTCCTGCTCGCCGCCCCGGCACGGGGACCCCCCGGGGGTCCCGGTCCTCTCCTTCGCTCCTGGCTCTGCTCAGAGCCAGGACAGAGCAGGTCCCTCTGGACAAACGCCCACTGCTGCTCCTCGGAGGTAATTATTTGTGGCGAGGCAAAGCTCCTGGGGCGGTTACGGCACAAACACAAAGCCAGGGAATGGGGGAATGGGCTCTGCCAACCAGCCCCACACGAGGCACGGGACCGGTGCTGCAATCGAGCTGCGAGCCGCGGGCTGGGGGAGGCCGTGTGCTCAACCCCCGCCCGGCAGCACCACGGCCTCCAAAACCCCCTCCAGCAACCGCCCCCCGCCCCGCCCCGCGGGCCACCCCGAGCTCAGGCGTGGGCAGAACCCAGCTCCCGGGGGGGCTCGGTGCGGCTGCAGCCCCATCCCACGCCCCCGCCACGCCGGGCACCCCCCGGGACTGGCACAGCACCAGGGCGCGTGGATCCCCCCCGAGCCTCCCAAACCTTGCTCAGGAGCCCGGGGGCCGGCGGGCGCTGCCCTGGGGTGTGCCAGGAGCCCGGTGGGCACGGGGGCGACCCCCCCACGCCCCTCCTACCTCATGCTGTAGGCCCCGGCGCCCAGCTCCTGGCCGATGCCCGAGAGGCTGGCATCGAAGTCCTGCACCAGGCCGGACTCGATCACCTCGTCCGCCAGCGGCAGCTTCAGCGCCCAGGCCATGATCCTTGCCCCGAGGGACGGGCGCAGGCCCCGGGGGCGGCTGCGTGTGTGTCCCCCCCCTCGGTGGGGGGCGAGCGGGGGGGGG
>JAACYQ010021498.1:0-16600 GCA_011075105.1 Heteronetta atricapilla
CTACTAGGAGGAAAAATAACTCTGTCCTAACTGAAACCAGGACAAGGAGCATCGAGTAGTTTGTGAATCTGTAGTACTCAGCCAATGAGGAAACAGGGGAGGTGATCAGGCGTCAGGTAATAGGGAATAAAAGGTTGATTTGTTTACTAAAATGCACTCCTGATTGACAGGAGGCCCACCATTGCAATCGAGAATAAAATAGCTTCACAGAAGATCCTGTCTGAAGAAAATTATTAAGATTTTTCTCACAACCTGAACTCCCTTGGGAAACCTTTACGCAACCACATATGCAACAGGACTCTGCACCTTCTCTCTTTCCAAACAATCCTCAATGTAACCCTAACAGGAACTCTGAGCCGAACCCTAAGTAGGACCCTAGACAACACGTACAATGCCACTTTCTCCCATCAAAAAGTGCTCCCAACAGAAGCCTTTGGGTACATCTGAACTCCCTTGGGGAGCCTTTACTAAACTGCACACGCAAAAGGAATCTGCAGCTTTTCTCTTTCCAAACAAACCCTCTGGCTCCCCAGCAGACATGGCCCTGGAATCCCCAGCTACCCCCCGGGCGCCCTGGCACACCCTGCACAGCTACCCCAGCGGGCCCCCAGGAGACCTGGCAGACCCCACTTAGGACCCCCAGCAGGCCCCTGGGCACACTGGAGGACCCTGACCATAGACTCCTGGCAGGCCCCTGGGCACCCCGGCGGACCCCGCCCGGCAACCCACTGTGGGTCCCCAGGGGACCTGGCAAATGCCGCCTGGTGACCCACAGCACCTGGGTGTCCCAGTGGACCCCACCCTTTGACCCCAAACAGGCCCTCAGGTGCCAAGGTGCACCCCACCCAGTGACCATAGCAGGCCCCAGGTGCCCTGGCTGACTCGCCTGGCGACCTGTGGCCAGCCCCCAGGCGCCCCAGTACATCCTGCCTGGCAACACCGATCAGGCCGCCAGGCGCCTTGGTGCACCCCGCCCGGCAATCCCCAGTGGGACCACGGGCACCCTGTGGACCTGACCTGGAAACTCCCAGCGGGCCCCCAGGCGAGCCGGAGGACCAGACCCGGTGTAGCCAGTGGGCCAACAGGTGCCTCAGCAGACCCAACCAGAGACCCCTGGCAACCACCCAGGTGCCCCAGCGCACCCTGCCCAGAGAGCAGCGGTTGGCCCCCGGGCACCCCGGTGCACCCCGCCTGGCAACACCCATCAGGCCGCCAGGCGCCCTGGCGCACCCCACCCGGAGATCCCCAGTAGGCCCACGCGTGCCCCAGTGGACCCGACTTGGCAACTCCCAGCGGGCCTCCAGCCAAACCGGAGGACCAGGCCTGGAGGACCCCTGTGGGCCAACGGGTGCCCTGGTGGACCCAACCAGAGACCCCTGGAGGACCCCACCTGGCGACCTCTGGCAGGCCCCTGGGCACTCCAGCACACCCCACCCAGCGACCCCCAGCGACCCCCAGGTGCCTAGGCAGACCGGACCTGGCAACTCCCAGTGGGCCCCCGGGAGACCTGGCAGACCCCACCCAGCGATCTCCAGCAGGCCTGCAGGTGCACCAGTGGTCCCCAACAGGTGACCCCTGGCAACCACCCGAGCACCCCAGCGGACCCCGCCCGGTGACCCATGGCAGGCCCCGGGATGCCTGCCATATCCTGCCCAGCGACCCCAGGCAGGCCAACGGGCACTGCAGCGCATCCCGCCTGTCGACTCCCGGCAGGTCGCTGGACACCGCAGCGGACCCTGCCCAGCAAATCCTGGCGGGCCCCCAGGCACCCCAGTGCATCCCACCCAGCAACCCCTGGTGGGCTCCCGGGCACACCAGTGCACCCTGCACGGTGACCTCCAGTGGGCCCCCGGACACCCCAGTGGATCCCGCCCAGCAACCCCTGGCTGGCACCCAGGAGCCACAGTGCACCCCACCAGGTGACCCTCATCAAGCCACCAGCCACCCTGGCACACCCAGCCTGGCATCCCCTGGTTGGCCCCCTGGCGCCCCAGTGGACCCCACCCAGCGACCCCGGGCAGGCCCCCAGGCACCCCAGTGCACCCCAGCCAGCAAACCCTAGCGGGCTCCCAGGCGCCCCAGCGGACCTCACCCAGTGACCCCTGGCAGGCCCCCAGGTGCTCCAAGGGGTCCCACCAGCAACCACATGAGGTACCCCAGGCACCGTGGCAGACCCCACCCAGAGATCCCCAGTGGGCCTCCTGGTGCCCCAGTGTACCCTGCTTGGCGACCCCAGTGGGCCCCCAGGCACTCTGGTGGACCCCACCAGCGACCACATGTGGGCCCCTGGGCACCATGGCAGACCCCACCCGGCAAACCCTGGCAGGCCTCCAGGCACCCCAGCGCACCCCACCCGGTGACCCCCGGCAGGCTGCCAGGCACCCCAGTGCACCCCGCCCAGCAACCCTGGGGCACTACAGAATATGCCGCCCAGCAACCCCCATCGGGCCACCGGGTGCCCCAGCTCACCCCACCTGGCGACCTCCAGCGAGCCGACAGGCATTCCGGCACACAGCACCCAGCAAACACTGGCTGGCCCCCAGGCGCCGAGGCAGACCGTGCCCAGCAACCCCTGGCAGGCCTCCAGGCACCCCTGTGGCCCATGCGTGGCAACCTCCAGTGGGCTGCTGGGACTTTACCTGGCAAGCCCTGGGGGGCTGCTGGGTGCCCCTGCAGAGCCTGCCTGGCGACCCCCGGCGGGCCTCCGGGCAGCCCGGTGGACCCCACACTGTGACCCCCGGTGGGCCCCCAGGCGCCCTTGCAGACCCCGCACAGCAACCCCAGGAAACTGTCCTGAGGAAATATCTGAGTGTCTGAGGAGGTGCTTGGGTTCCCTGGGAAGATGTTTCTGTACTGCATTGAGATGCTTGAGTGTTGTGGGTAGGATTGTTGGTCCTCCAAGCAGACGCTTGGGTCCCCCTGGGTACTGCAGGAAGGTGCTTGGGTTTTTCAGGGAGGTGTTTGGGTAGCCTGAGGGGATTCATTTTGGCCCCAAGATACTGCTTGTTTGCCACGACACATTTTTTGATGCGAAAGGAGCCTTGGGGCTTTATGAAGGTGTCGGGATGCCCTGGATTGATGCCTGTTTGTCCTGGTGAGATCCTTGGATGTCCAAGAAGATGCTTGGGTGACCAGGAATTACTTGGTTGCCAGATGAGCATTGATATCTACATGTGGGTACATGGCTTCCCTGGGGAGATGTTTGGGTAATTCGAAGGAGTTGCTTGGGTGTTCCAGGGAGGTGTTTGGGAGCCCTGAGGATACGCTTGTGTGCTAATAGGTAGGTGCTTGTGTTCTCCAGGGAAATGCCCAAGGAGGTGGTTAATATGCCTGGGGGAGATGCTTGGATGCTGCACAGAGATGCTTGCATGCTCCAGGAGACACTAGGGTAGATTGGTGGGACAGTTGGGTTCTCGAGGGATGTTCTTGTATGCCCCAGGCAGGTTCTTGGGTGTCCTGGGGACATGCATGTCTACCCCAGCAAATGGGACAAGAGAAAAACCTGAGTAGCCTGGGAAGATGCTTGCTTGCCCCACAGAGATACTTGGGTGAGCTAGAACATGCTAAGGTTCTTGGGGGTGATGCTGGGTTGCTCCAAGGAGAGGCTTGTTTTCTTGGGGAGAAGCTCGGGTATTCCTGGGAGATGCTTGAGTATTTCAGTGCCCTGTGGAGATAGATTCTCATATGCTCAAAGAACTTGCTTGGGAGCTCTGGGGAGACATCAGAGTATGTTGGCAGCTACTTGGGGAGATGTTTTGGTGCTCCAGTGAGATGCGTGAGCGCTAGGAGGAGATGCAGGGCTCCTCCAGGAAGATGCCTTGTGGAGATTCTTGGGTACCAACCTTGATGTTGTTTGGCCCCAGGGAGCTGCTTTTGTGCTCCTGGGAGATGCTTTAGTGCCACGGAGGGTGCTCCAGGAAGATGCTTGTATTCCCAGAGAAGATTTTTGCTGTCCCTAGTTCTGCTCCAGGGAAGTTCCTTAATGATCCTTGAAAAAGATCTTGTGCTTTGGAGAGGTCCTTGGGTACTCCCAGTAAGACAGGTTGGTGGTCTGGAGAGACTGGTTGGAGAGACTTGGTTGGAGAGCTGCCAGGCAGAGAAGGACCTGGGAGTGATGGTTGATAGTCGGCTGAATATGAGCCAGCAGTGTGCTCAGGCGACCAAGAAGGCCAATGGCATCCTGGCTTGTATCAGAAACAGTGTGACCAGCAGGGCTAGGGAGGTGATCGTCCCCCTGTACTTGGCTCTGGTGAGGCCGCACCTTGAGTACTGTGTTCAGTTTTGGGCCCCTCGCTACAAGAAGGATATGGAGGTGCTTGAGTGGGTCCAGAGAAGGGCTACGAAGCTGGTGAGGGGTCTGGAGAACAAGTCCTATGAGGAGCGGCTGAGGGAGCTGGGCTTGTTCAGCCTGGAGAAGAGGAGGCTCAGGGGCGACCTTATCACTCTCTACAGATACCTTAAAGGAGGCTGTAGTGAGGTGGGGGTTGGTCTGTTCTCCCACGTGCCTGGTGACAGGACGAGGGGGAATGGGCTTAAGTTGTGCCAGGGGATTTTTAGGTTAGACGTTAGGAAGAACTTCTTTACTGAAAGGGTTGTTAGGCACTGGAACAGGCTGCCCAGGGAAGTGGTGGAGTCACCATCCCTGGAAGTCTTTAAAAGACGTTTAGATGTAGAGCTTAGCGATATGGCTTAGTGGGGACTGTTAGTGTTAGGTTAGAGGTTGGACTCGATGATCTTGAGGTCTCTTCCAACCTAGAAATTCTGTGATTCTGTGATTCTGTGACTCTAGGGTGCTCCAGGGAGATGCCTGTTTTCTGCACAAAGAAGCTTGGGTAACCTCTGGACAAGCTTGTGTGCCTATGGGAGGTGGTGTGAACCAGGACAATGCTTTGCTTCTCCATGGAGGATCTTGGGTGCACCTCCCTGGGGAATCCACAAATGGAAGCCAAGCATTCCATTCGAGCTCCAAAACAATTTTTTCCTTTTCTTCTTAAAGTTACACACACGCTTTCCTCTTTCTCTAGCTTGGAAAATTCTCTTATAAGAAGATCTTCTATTTCTAGCTGCTTTCTCCACTCTTCTGTTAAGAAGAGTCCTCATGGTTTGTGTCTTGTCCATGTCTCTATGTTTGTTTAGTCAGGTCTGTGTCTCAGCAATTCTGCTTATTAGCATAGAACTGTTGAATCATTTAGGCTGGAAGGTCATCAAGTCCAAGCACTAACCCAGCCCTGTCAAATCTACCACTAAACTACATCCCCAAGCACCATATCTACATCTTTTGCATAGCTGCAGGGATGGTAACTCAACTGCTTTCCTGGACAGCCTCTTCCAAGGCCTCACAACCCTTTCAGGGAAGAAATTTTTCCTCATACCCAACCCATACCTCCCCTGGTGAAACTTGAAGCCATTTCCTCTTCTGTTGCTTGCAGCTTGGGAGAAAGACTGATCCCCACCCTGCTACACCCTCTTAGGAGGGAGTTGTAAGAGCAATAATGTCTTCCCTGAGCCTCCTTTTCTCTAGGCTAAACAACCCCAGCTCCCTCAACCTCCCCCCATCAGACTTGTTCTCTAGAGCCTTCACCACCTCCGTTGCCCTTCTTTGCACACACTGCAGCACCTCAGTGTCCTTCTTGCAGTGAGGGGCCCCAAAATGAACACAGTATTCGAGGTGCAGCCTCACCAGAGCTGACTACACGGGACATTCACTTTCCTCACACTGATAGCCACACTATTTCTGATCCCAGCCAAGACGCCAATGGTCTTGTTGGCCACCTGAGCACACTCCTCTCTCATAGTCATATTATTCATATCTTTGTTGCCTGTTCTTACTCTTATCTCAATTTAGAACCCCTCAGTCAGACAGCCTTGTGTGAGTCAGCATCCCCACATTCTTTCTGACCAGGTCTGGCTCCCATCACGGCCTCCTTTATCAGCATCCCTTGGTGCACTAGAAAAGGTCCTTGACTACATACCCTTGAAGGAGCAGACCCTCTGCTTCTGCATACTCTTACACAAACCCTCCAGGAGGGTTTGGGAGCTCCTCAACGACATCTGGCAGACATCGGTGACTGAGGAGCCAGTGAGGTGACGTGATCTGCAAGACTTCATACTTAGAACTCAACATGAATTGCTCAGGGATTTGAAAGAGGTGAGCAAGTAGAGTTGAGGATGCTGAGAGGGGAACAAGGGAAAGCAGAAAACTTGAGGTGAGCAGACCTGGACCTGCTGAGGGACCTGCTTGGATGATTCCTTTGGGATATGGCCCTGCACAGAGAAGAGGTGCAGGGAGCTGGTTGATGTTTGCTGTCCAGCTTTGGCTTGCCTTTTTTTGCCTGCACAGCATGCTCATTGTGCTGAAGAGCCTCTGTCAGCTTCTGGATGAGGCATGCCACCTGAGGATCCAGGGGGAACGAGGACATATTTGGGGTACTGGGGGTGGCTCCCATCCCTTTTGGGGTCCCAGGAGGGTCATTTCTTTGGGGAGGGTCACATTGCTCACCTTGGCGAGGGTAGATCACAGCAGGAAATGGAGGCTTTGCAGCAAGGCACCAGGGCTGGAGGCCAAGGCTGCGTTGGCCTCCGCAGATGGGAGTAATGGGCGGACGAGATATGGGGGGGTTGCCTGCAGCCTGGACAACTGGTACACACACTAAGTGGAGTCATCCCCTGTACCCACTGTCTGGCGCTGCAATTAAAGAATGCCTGCTTTCTGAAACTCCAATTTGTGTCTCAGGGAGTTTCTTTGACTGACTTTTACAGTAACAGGTGGGCCTGCACCCAGGTGCGGCACTGGCTGCACTGGGAATGGGGCTAATGGGGTTCTGGGAGCACTGGGATCAGGACATAGGCACTAGAAGGGACACAATGAGGATTGTGCGATGGGGACAAGGTAGTCCTGGGAACACTGGGAATGGGGATAATGTGTGCACTGGGATGAAACCGGTGAGGACAGTGGGAGCACTGCGATGATGACAATGGGGCACTGGGATGGGGCTGAGAGCACCTGTAGGTGGCCCTGGAGCACACTGGGACATACTGGACATGGCAGGCAATGCTTTGTGCCCCCCCCCCAAACATTTTGTGCCACTCAAAGCCCCGCCCAAATGACCCTCCCATTGGGCCCCCCATTCACTCTGTGTGACGCGGGGCAGTGCTAGGCACAGCTTTATTCCTCCTTTTTGGGGGGCGGCACATAGAGAGCCTCCCCCAGAAGTGGGGTACCGTGGGGGAGGGGAACTTCACTGGGGGCATTTGTGTGCACCCCTGTGCCCCATGACATTGGGGTCAGTAGCTTCCATGGGGTGGTCCTGTGCTATGCAGTGGGAGCTAAGACCTGGAAAAAGCAGGGGGGTGTTACCTGGGGGACTGGGACTTCAAGATGAGGGGGCTGGGCTGGGGCCGTGGCTCCCAGCCTGGCCCCTGCAGGGCAACTATAGGGCAGGGGGGGCATTTAGTGTGCCCCAAACACTGTGCTCTGTCCCACAGCCCACCTATGCTTTGCCCTACAGCCCCACACTCCACTCCACAATTCCCCCCTCCACCTCCTTTCCCCTTTCCCCCCTAACGCTGCTCTACACCCACTCTACCCCCCCAGCCCCACGCGCTGCCATACCCACTATGAGGCTTGGGCTCCCACGTGCCTCACAGCAGGGTCTGGTCCCTTTACCTGGGGCTTCTCACAGTGGAGGGGATCTCAGGTACCTCAGCTCCAGCCATGGGGCGATATGGGGCAGGAGGCAGAGCAGTGCCAGCAGCAGCACCAGCAGCAGGAGTGGGAGGAGCCTGCAGGGCCACTCAGTGATCTAGGGGGAGATCTGGGGGGGTGCAGCACCACTCCAAACCTCCAGGGCTTTTCCTGACCCACAGTGTGGGGTGTTGTGTCCCACGGCAGTGAGACCCCCGCTTACCACCATGTGCGCTGGCAGTTCTGGTCTGCACACTGGGAGGGCTGTGGGGAACATGGTGATTTGAGGAGGTAGTGACATGGCTGTGCCTCCTCTGCTCCCCATTTGACATTTTCTGGGGGAAAAGATGTGATTCTGGTGATTCCTACCTCCCTCCATGGCTCCGTGCTGGGCAGCTGTGCCTCAGGTTCTGGGGCTTGCCTGTGGGAGGAAGAGGCTGGGGGAGCTGGAAACGGGGGCAGCGATTGGCACTGGGGGAGTGGGGGTGAAGGGCCCCGGGGGCACGCAGGGCGGGCCGCCAAGTGGGGGGGGGGGGCAGTATGGACAAGGGGTAGATGGGAATTCTGGAGAACCCAAAGCACCACGTGCCCTCGCCCCAAGCCAGCGCAGGTCTGCAGGGGCCACATTTGTGTCCACGCTCTTTGCATGCCCACATTTACCCATTTTTTCTTTTTTTTTTTTTTTTACTACAATTTTACCCATTTTTTTCCCTCCCACCTTCCTACTCCTTCAGATTCTGACAGCCCCGATTTCCAGCATCCTGCCCCAAAAAGCAACTGGAGACTGTCTGCCCTGACCTCTGCCTCACAAATATGTGTGGTGGTTGAGGCCGAGCTAGAAGGAAGGATGAAAAAGCAGATTTGGGAGTTCTACGGGCATTTTCAGCCAGTGAGAGCCCTGTGTCCCCCACAAGTACCCACAGCACCTACATGGCCAAAGCCTCCAGTCTCTGCCTCAGCAGTTTGTGGAGGCTGCTGATCTCCATCTGTAGTTCCTTGATTTTGGGGGAAGAAAAAGACTTTGTTAGGGTTTCTCCCATCTCTCCTCTCCATTTTGCTGGATTTGCGGGCTTTGTGGGGGCCATGCCCACACAGCACCCTCATAATGCTGCAAAGCCTCCATCAGGTGCCGCATCCCACACATCATCTGCATAACTGGGGGGAACAGGGACGAATCTGGGGTGCCAGTGGTGGCTTCCATCCCTTTGCAGTCCTGGGGGAGTATTTACTTGAGGAGAGGGATTCAAGTTGCTCACCTTGGCGAAGGCAGATCACGGCAGGAGACCACAGCAATGCAACAGGGCTGGAGGCCATGGCCACATTGGCCTCCACAGATGGGCATAATGGGGGAAGGGCCGCCAGCCCCATGTGTTTTTGTCCCACCCCAGCTGAGGGAGCTGGTTCGTTAGCATTTGACCAGGCTCGGCTGCCTCTTACCTGCAGGATGGCATCATTCTTTGCCTCCAGTGCCTGCAGATTCTCCTTCCTTCCCTTGGCCTCAGCAAGCAGCACTGAGTTCTGCTCCAGAGGAAAGTGGGTTGATACCCAGTGGAATTGGACTAAAAGCTGCTGGTGTTGCAATGGGGTGGGGGCACAGTGCTGCGGGGCACCCTGGTTCTTCGTGCCCATCCTCACCGTCTCCTGAAGGCCGGTGACTTCCTCCAGAAGGCCATGCTGCTCCCTTTCCTGGAGGGGAAGGAGTGTGCTGTTAAGTTGCTGGGGGCAGCCCCTTAAGTTGCTGGGGTCAGCCCACTAGTTGGGGTGCAAGCGACCGGAGGCTGCATACCACCAGGTCTGGCCCTGCCCAATGCAGCCTCACTGCTGAAGGCAGGGCAAAGGCCAGCAGCCAGGAGTCACCGCATCACCTTGGCATTGTTTTAAGAGGAAAAAATGGGAAAATGAGCAACAGAGTTGCCAAGCAGCTGGTAGGGGACACTCACCAGGCGCTGATTTTGTTCTATCAGGCCTCTGTTCTCCTCCTGGAGCCTCCTCACCTCATCCTCCAGGTCCTCCAGCTTTTGGCTGGTTGCCCAGCCATGCTCCAATGCCTGCTGGGCACTGAGAGAGACAGATGGCTGCTGGTCATCACCCAGCAGCACTGCTGCAGAGACGCAGCTGCCCGCGTGTCCCTGCCCCCCTTTCCCAGCACCTATGGGTGCCCCCTGACCGGTGGAGCTGCGCCGTCAGCCCTGCCACCTCCTCAGCCAGCTGGGCATTCAGCTCCTCGGCTGACTCCAGGGCACAGCGCAGCGTGGCGTTCTGGCTGGCCAAGTGCTGCTTGGAGCGCTCCAGCTCCTCCTGGACGCTCCTGGTGTCCCTGCAGTGAGAGGAGGCTCATTAGCAACACTGAGGTGTGTTTTGGGAGCCCAATGATGCCGGTACCTACAAGGTCACGCTCTCTCTTTCACCGCCATAACCCTCAAGATCCAATGTGGCTGTGAGAACGTGAGGTCCTGGGAGAGTAGAGAGAGATGGCAGTCTGCATCCATGGAGCCCCAGCAACAAAACCACAGTGCCACTGGTGCCATGAGCGTCTGTGAGTCTGCCCCACCACTCTGAATTGCTGCCCCACACCTCCAATTGCTGCCCTACATCTCTTAGTTTCTGCCCCGCTACTCTCCTTTCCACCCCACACTGCGGCGTTATGGCTGGACACGGGGTGGCTCAATGGTTTGTGTGTGATTGCATTTTCCACCAAAGCCCACGCCCTGTGGGCAGGAAAGAAGGAGGTGTTGGCTCAGCTGGAGCTTCGAATTAGCAGTGCTGCCAGAAGGCGCAGCACGGCTGGAGTGGGCACTTATCTTTTTTCCAGTGCATACACCTACCAGCTGTTACATCCAGCTCCTCAGCAGGCTGCAGGGCCCTGGGGAAAGAAAAGCATTGAGGCATTGGTGAGAATCAGTGAGATGGGCACGTGGCACGGTGATTCTCTGCCACAATTCCCACCGGGGCTCCTGAACCAATCGGTGTCAGGGCCAGAGCCGTAATTCCAGTATTTGGCTCCTGAAATGCCACTGTTGGGGCACAGAAACCTAATTCCATTATCTAGCTCCAGAAACATCCAGTGTTGGGCTGCAGAGCCCGAATTCCCATGTTGAGACAGGTGTTGCAGGTGCAGAGCTGAAATGCCCACATTTAGTTTGAAATGCCGAGTGTCAAGGCACAGAGCCATAGTGCCATTGTATGTTCCAGGCACACCCAGTGTCTGGGCACAGAGCTGTAATGCCACCATTTGAAGCACTGCCCCCACATGCCTCTGTTTCCTCAAGCACTCACCCATCCTGCTGACAGTGGGCGATCCACTCGCGCATGACAGCACGGAAGGTGGGCAGATCCAGGGCCACCCCCGCTGCCGTCAGCTCCAGCATCTGCCTGAGCTCCTGCAGCTGCTGCTCCTCGCCGCTACGCCCCGTCACCGCCTGCAGGTACTCCACGATGCGCCAGGCTGGCACCGCGCCTGCCGTCAGTGGCAAAGCTCACCACATGCCCCGCATCCGTCGGGCAGTGCATGCATCCATCGGGCTGCCTGTTCATCCACCCATTGGGCTCCAGCCCCCTGCACGTGTTCCCGCAACGTCCCCCAGCTTCCATGCGCCATGCAGAAGGTGGAAACAGGCAGCACGGAGCAAGAAGGAGGCCACAGGATGGAATTGGGGTCCTGGCACCGCTACCTGTCTGCTCCACGTCACAGGCAGCAAAGGTGCAGTCCAGAAGGGACTCCTCCAAACAGCCACCCTCGGCCCCAGCTGCGGGAGGGCAACGGGAGAGGTTACGGGGCCTGATGGGGTGCTGCCTGGCACGGCAAGACGCCATGAACCCTTTGGGGCCATGCTGGGGCCACCTCATTCTCTGGGGGGCTGCCTAACGCCCTCTGGGCAACAGGCTGTACATACTTGCTGCGCTTTCTCTGCTCTCCATGCTCTCAGGACACCGAGGGGACACCAGGAAGGCCCTGCTTCCCCTCACAGCCCCTCACAGGGAATGGGTGCCAGCCCCACCCACTTCCCGCCCTCTCGGTGAAGGGGGCGAGGCCAAGTAGAGCTCTTCCCGCCCTTTCTGGGAAGGTGCAGCCCTGCCAGGGCTTGGAGCAAGCTGTCAGTGCTGTGCTGAGCTTGCGAGGCCTAGGGCCTGCAGCCTGCTTGGGCTGAGCTTTTCCGCAGCAGTGGGAGACTTGGTTGCTCCTTTCTTTAGTCAGAACAGCAGTCCCTGTACTGAGGAGGTGGCGAGCATCAACTGATGGAATGGACTGGGTTGGAAGGGGCCTTCAATATCGTCTAATTCCAACCCCCCTGGCATGGGCAGGGACACCTTCCACCAGACCAGCTTGCTCAAAGCCCCATCCAACCTGGCCTTGAACACTTTATGAGAAGGGGCATCCACAGTTTCTCTGGGCAACTGTCCTGTTTTAGCTAGGAGAGAGTTAATTTTCCTCCTAGTAGCTGGTAGAGTGCTGTTTTGGATTTAGGATGAGACTAATGTTGATAACACCCTGATGTTTTACTTGTTGCAGAGCAATGCTTACACTAAGCCAAGGACTTTTCAGCTCCTCGCTCTGTCCTGCCAGCGGGCAGGCTGGGGGTGCAGCAAGAGCTGGGAGGGGACAGCCCCAGGACAGCTGACCCAAACAGGCCAAAGGGGTATTCCATACCATCTGATGTCATGCTGAACAATATATAGGGGTGGCTAGCCGGGGTGAGGGGGGCTGGCTGCTTGGGGATAGGCTGGGCATCGGTCAGCAGGTGGTGAGCAATTGCATTGTGCATCACTTGTTTTGTACATATTATTATTATTTTATTTTTCTGTCCTAATAAACTGTCTATCTCAGCCCACAGGTTTCTTTTTTTTTTTCTCCCCATCCCAGAGAGGGAGAGGGGAGGGTGAGCGAATGGCTGGTGTTTAGCTGCCTGCCAGGTTAAACCACAACAGCAACCTCTTACTAGGACTCACCACTGTGATAAGAAAATAATTTCCTCCTCATATCTAATCTAAATCTACCCTTCTTTAAGATTCAAACCATTGCTCCTTGTTATATCATCACCTCTTCAAGGTCCTGAATGCTCGACCCTGACACACAGGAAGAAAGCAAAGTGGCAGGAGGCTGGCACAAATGAGAAAGGAACTCCTGACCAAAAGCAACAGGAGAAGGAGGAAGATAAATGTGGGAGCTTGCTGCCTCCCAGCCTGAATGGTTCAGTGATTCTGTATAGGAGAGACTTGTTATGGTTTGTGTGTTTAGGGAATGGGAGGGGATCATGGGGCAAGCTCCTGGCTAGACAGAGGGTCCAAGTCGAGCTGCTGGGGGGATCCATATTGTACATGTCTGTGTAGGTATATGTTTTCCTGGAAAATACACTAGCATACAAAGAGCCAAACATTCATTCACTGTGATCCTGGTTTTGCCTGCTTTGTAGTGTCATCAGGTGTTTCAGAGATGGTTCTCATGGTAATTCCTGCCTGGGTCAGAAATTCCACTAAACAAGTACCTCCTTTAGTGCCTGTAGTGTATTGACACTCCTCACACTGTTATTTTGTGAGAGTCACCACCATCAGGGTGAGCCATCCGCACCCAACCATGAACAGGTGACAAAATGGAGCTTCAGTGCAGCGGGACCGTGGGAATCTCCAGCCTTCAGCCAACAGGAACCCCCTGAAGGTGGCAAGGAGACGTGGCCAGTGCTGCATGTGGGGCAGAATACCTGCAACCATCAGGGCAGGGCTGGACCTGAGCAGCTGAGGGGGGACCTTGAGGAGAAGGGCTTGCGTGCTACGAGGACACATAGGAGCCAGTGGGACATGTTGACAGGGAGCAAGGCCAGCTCCTTAGGGGCCTGCATTAGGAGCAGCAGGGGCAACCCAGAACGCTTGGGTTATCGTCCCCCTCGACTCAATACTGCTGTGGCTATCTCTGGAGCAGTGTGGCCCAGTACTCGGTTCCAGGTTTTAAAGAAGTTCAGAGAAACTGGAGAGTGTGGAGGGGAGGTCTGCTAAGGTGGGCTTCAGAGCTTGAAGCACATGAGATGGAGAGATTTAGAGACCTGGGCTCCTTTGGCCTTTTGGTATGGAGGCTCCAAGCAGCAGAGAAGTGTGCAGAGACTGCTTGAGGAGTGGTTTCAGATACGTAGGTACTTTTCCTCCTACTAGGAAAGAGCATGAGAAAGAATGAATATCACAAAATGCAGCTGCGGGCACTGAAACTGAGGTGAAGGAGAAAGGTTTATTGAAGGACAGAGGTCACCCAGAGCCCATGGCTTTGTGTTTCATGGATTCCTGAGGGCAGATGGAGAGACCATCAGTCAAGGCAGGAAGGTGCTCAGGTGAGAACGTGAGGAAGCGGTGTGGATATCTAAGTCCTGCTGGGAAACAGTTGCAGACATGGTACAGCATAGGACAGTTGTGGTGGTTATGGTCAAGGTTCTTTTGCAAGGCTGCAAGTCCCCAACAGAGGGAACATCTTTTTCTGCTGATCTGACTCTTGCCTTTGTCAATGATGCCTATGAGGAGACACCTCATCTTTACAACAATAGGGTCTCAATGCCTCTTCATCCCCCATCCAGGAGCCTACGAGATGTCCTCCTGTAGCCCTGTACTTGGCACTGCCCTTACCCACACTGCACTGAACCAGGAAGAGCCCTAAACCCCACTGGAGGGACAGGATCTCCCATCCCAGAGGCTGGGGTCAGGGCCCAACTGTTGGACTTCATGGGACACATCAAGGTTTCCTCAGCATCAGGGCCACCTTTAGTTGGCTTTGGTCTCCCTGTCATCATTGCCTGCACTTTTCTGCTCTAACAAGTCCATGGGGAGGCTTTGTCAGTAATGTCGCTTGGTGGGACCATTAACACCATGAGAGGCTTTGGAGTTTGCATCAGACTTAGTCTACTTGAGAAGCTGCTTCAGCCACCCAGGAGCAGCTCCTCTACATGGTGCAGCAGGGCTGGGGGCACTGCCTGCAGTTGACATGGGGAGAGGAGAGAAGGGGAGAGAGGTTCAGGGCAGCCTGGGGTGGGAAAGCAGAGGAGAGCTCTCGGGGGGAGAAATCTTAACAGCCACCTGCCCATGGTAAGTCTCCGAGTGTAGGGCAATGCCGCTGCACACCCTGCCAGGCTCTCCTGGAGCTGGCACATACCTCAGCCAATGGGAGCTGTCAGGAGGACACTTGGTGTTGGAATTGAAGGGCACGCAGGGCTGCAGGGTCAGCGTGCAGGGCCCAAGGGCTCCCTTCTCTTGGGGCCAGCTGCAGGCTGTGCAGCCAGGGGTGCCCAGGGCTGTGGTGCAGAGCAGGGTACCTGCTGTGCCCCAGGGGCTGTGTGCCAGGATAAGGTCTCTACTGCCTGCCAGGCTCAGCACTCATCCTGCCAACAGCAGCTGGGAGAGCGTGGAGTGAGACACCAAAGTCAGTGCAGAAGGAGAGCAGGAGGTGCTCCGGGCACCCAAGCACAAGTTCCCCTGTGGCCCTTGCAGTCAGCACTGGCCATGCAGAATGCCTGCACAGGCCCTTCCCCACTTTGTCCAAAGGTGCCATGATAAAGGGCCACAGTGCATTGGTAGGGTTAAAAGAGAAGGGGTCCTGCTGGAAGGCTTCCAAAGGTGAAAGCCTTACAAAGCAGCCTCCTTTATGCTGTCAAGAGGCTGTTGCGTGGAACAGGGTGCTCAAAGCTCCACGTCACCCCAAGGCATTTCCCAGGGGACTTTTGGAAAGGAAGCCTGAGGCAAGTGCTACCTGGAAAGTTATCTTTTTAGCAATTTTTTGAGCCTCTGCCTTCATTTGCCTGCTCTGACTTGGAGGGTGGTGGTGAAAAGGCTACATGCTAACAGAGTCCTAGTCCTACAGCATGAATTACACCGAGAGATAAATCAGCCGGTGATGAACCTTAGAGTATAGCTTCACTAATCTCTACTTACAGCCTGCACTGTTTTTTTCTGAGCTGTTCTTTAGAACCTGTGAACAGGGAGATATTCCTGGACCTTTCTCTATGTTCCTTGTTGTGCTGTTTATCATTTCTGGTGGTGGTTTAAGGTTATTATTTTGCTGTACTGTGTATCACTGGCTAATGATACAATAAAATTAGTAGTCATTAATTATTTCTGTACTTCAGGAATCATGTCTTGGAAACTATTATTAATTACACTCTTTACCTTTTCTCCTCAGGGAGCCAATCTGTGGGGGAGACAAGGGGGCACACTTTTCCCCACTACTTCATTCCTCCCCTTCTCCTTCCCCTTCTCCTCCAGGCTAGTTACAATAGCCCTTCAAAACTCTGACATACTGAAAGACATGTCAGCACCGTGGCAATTCCAAAAAGACACAAATGACTTCAGCTTGGCCTAGTCTTACTGAGCCACAGTCAGCGTAACTCCAACCACTGCAACAGGCCCTACAACCACTTCAGCCCCTTTGACAGTCCCTGTTGTCACTCCAAATTCTGCAACACACCCTGTAGCCACTCCAATCCCTGCGACAGGCCCCGTGGCTGGGCCAGAGAACCAGCAAGAGCCAGTATCAACTATCACTATACACAAGATGAAACAACAGATGGAAAAGACAGCTTGTTTAGTAAGGAAAGAAACTCCAGCTCAGACAAGGAAGGAGGAAGAAGACAAGGCAAGCTACTCTGAAGTAGGGCCATCATGGGAAATGGAGGTAGAAGAAAAAGATATCACAAGAGTAGCAGTAACCATCCAATCCTTAGCTCAGAGTGTGATGCAAAAATATTTCAGCCATTGCCCAGGTGAGCACATTGTCACCTGGCTACTCTGCTACTGGGATAACGGGGCCAGTAGCCTTGAATCAGTGGGCAGGAAAGCCAGGCAGCTGGGATCCCTCGCTAGGGAAGGGGGCATTGATAAAGCAAAAAGAGCACGTCTTCACCCTTGTCCTGGTTTCAGTTAGGACAGAGTTATTTTTCCTCCTAGTAG
>MU014604.1:1803-13051 GCA_011075105.1 Heteronetta atricapilla
CCCCCCCCCCCCCCCCAAGAAGGACGCGTGGGCCCAGTAAAAAGGGGGAGGGGGGCACAGTTTCTAGCAGCACCCCCACATCCCACCGCCCTGAAATGTAGGGGACAGTGCTCACCTCCCCCCCCCGGGGGCCTGGCCTGTCCCCTCCCCTCCCCTCCTGCATGGGACTCCCCCCCCGGAGGAGGCGGGGGCCACACCAGTCGCTTTGCTCTGCACCGATCTCTCCCCACCCAGTTCACAGTAGCCAAACCCGCTTCCTTCCCCCCCCCCAGGGGACAGAGGGACCCCGCGGGGTGCTGCTGGACCCCAGAAAGGGCGGCGGCCCCCCCGCCTGCACTCGCTGCCCCGTCCCCACCGCCCCTGTCCCCGCACGTCACCGCAGCCCTGTAAATACGGCGCCCGCCGCCCTCGGCCGGCGGCTGCTCCGCGGAGGCTCCCCGGGGCCCTTTTCGCAGGGAGCCGTCCCCAGCCAGCAGAGGGGAAGGGGTGGGAGCCCCAGATTTGTTATAATTTCTTTTTTTTTTGTAGAAAGCACTGATTTCCCTGTAACTTGTTTCAGAAACACGAGCGTGCTCGGAGGCAGCGGTGTCCGGTTTTCTGGCGGGTTGGGGAAGGGGGAAAAGGCACGGGGACTGCGGGCACTGGGGCTGGGCGAGGGGCAGGACCCGGGGGCTCAAAGGGCTCTTTTAGGGGCGCTGCGTGCTCGGAGCAGCTCAGGGCGCAGGAAGCTGCCACCCAGGGACGTGAGGGCGGCGCCACAGAGATGGAGGGCACGGGGAGGCGACGTCTGGCAACGCTGCCGCAGGTTTATTCCTGCGGCTTGGAGTTTGAGCTAAAAAAGGGATGAAAGGAACGCAGCTCCGGGAACAGCCCCAGCTACAAATCAGCGCAAGGAACCCAACCCCGACCCTGCCTGGGCAGCAGGTGGGCAGGGAGGAACCCGCCCCCAAACAGCCTCCGGCAGCTCCACGAGTCCACCGTGAACGCAGGGAGAGGGACCGGGAGCACGCAGGGGACGTTTCGGGGCAGTCCCGGCCCCAGTCCCTGCCGGAGGCAGTCCTGGCTGCACTGGGGCCCGGGGCTCGGGGGAAGGAGCAGCCAGCAAAGTCCCGGCAGCCCTCGGTGGTGGCCCTGCTGTCCCCAGAGGGGTGGCCGAGAGGCGGACGCCATCCCCGGGGCCTCAGGCGAAGATGGTTTCCTCCCTCCTCTTCTTGGTGAGGATGGTGCCAGGCTTGTGCTGGGCGTCGGGGTGGTTGGCCAGCTCGGGGGGGCAGGACGACACGGGGCTCTCCAGGATGGCCTGCTTCAGGTCGTAGAAGACGGTGGAATCCTCCTTGGTGAGGAAGGTGATGGCCACGCCACTCTTCCCCGCTCGACCCGTCCGCCCGATGCGGTGGATGTAATCTGCAGGGGGTGGAGGAGTCAGGCAGGGCCCGCTCCACCCTGTGCCCCCCCTCCCACATCCCCCCCCAAAAAATTAACCGTCCTAGCCGAAACCAGGCCCCCGACTCACCCTCGATGTTCTTGGCCATGTCGTAGTTGACGACCATGGAGACGTCGTGGATGTCGATACCACGGCCGGCCACGTCCGTGGCCACCAGGATGTCCTTGGCCCCTGCCTTCAGGTTGGAAAGGGCGAACTCTCGCTGCTCCTGGCCTTTGCCACCGTGCAGGGTGCAGGCGTTGTACTGCAGGACAAGAGGGGGGGACAAAAACGGGGGGCAAATGTAGCCTGGGAGGACCAGAGGGGAGCTGCGGGGTGTCCACGTTCCCGTGACCGTGTCGAGTGTGACCACGCAGTGACACCAGGGACAGGACGGGTCAACTCCCTGTGATGATTTGGCCCCAGGACAAACCCCTGGGACCCATGGGGGGGTGGCAAAGCACCACAAAAATGCAAAAGCTTCTGGTTGAGGGATGGGAAGAGAGAGAGAGACGCGGGCTCCGGGATGCCAACCGCTGCCGAAGCGCGAGGCTCCAGCCCGCACTCACCCCCATCTTCTCCAGCGACTTGGCCAGCACGTCGCAGCCCTTCTTCTGGTTGACAAAAATGATGATGGGCGGGTCGAAGCCCTGTTCCAGAATGGCTAACAGCTTCTTCCTGGTGGGAGGAAGAGAGTTTGGTGGGAGGAAGAGAGTTAGAAAAGGGGGGGAGAAGCTGCAGTGCCCCGCGGGAGCCATTCTGCTCTCCGGGGTCCCACATCCCCATCCCACGGAGCTCCCTCGCCGCCCCCCAAAATGCCCCCGACCGCCCCGAGACCCCTCCTGTCCGCACCTCTTCTCCGACTCGGACATGAGGAAGACTTTCTGCTCCACCCGCTCGTGCGGCTTGCCGGCGGAGCCGATGTAGACCACAGCCGGACGACGGAGGTAGCTGCGGGCCAGGCGCTCCACCGCCGGCGGCATGGTGGCCGTGAACATGACGGTCTGCGAGGGAACCCAGCAGTGAGCAGCGGCCCCTCGGGGTGGGAACGCAGCCCCCGCTCTCTTCTCTTGTTCCCCAAAGCCCCCCGAATCGTCCCTTCTCCGCTACGGCACCCCCAGTTCTGCCCCGCACCCACCTGCCTGTACTTGTGCTTCCCCGACTCGAAGTTCGCCAGCATCTTTTCGGGGTCCTCAGCCTCGTCCGTGTCGGGTTTTTGGTTGGTGACGGGCATGTGCTCCAGGATCTTCTGCACGTCGGGCTCAAAGCCCATGTCGATCATGCGGTCCGCCTCGTCCAGCACCACGTAGGTGCAGCGGCTCAGCACCAGGTAGCGGTTCTCCAGCACGTCAATGAGACGCCCCGGGGTGGCGATGACGATCTGGGGGCGACAAGGTTGATGGCCGCAGCCTGCTGGTGACCTGGCCCCTACGGGGGGGGCTGGCGGTGCCCCCAAACTCAACCGTGAGACCCTCCAGGGCCTCAGGACCCTCTGGAGCCTCAGGACCCCCCTCACCTCACAGCCCATGCGCAGCCGGAAGCCTTGGTCCTCGCGGGAGATTCCTCCGATCACGGCCACCGTGCGGATGCCCAGCGGCTTCCCAAACTTGATGGTTTCCTCCTCGATCTGCTGGGCCAGCTCTCGAGTAGGGGCCAAGATGATGGCGTAGGGACCTTGGTCCGACTCCTCGATCCTTAAAGCAGGAAGGATACGGCCACGTCACCCATGGGGATGCGTTGACCTCCTCCACCTCGTCCCCCTGCCCCGTCCCATCCCCGTGCCCCGTCCCCCTGCCCCCCTACCGGTCGATTTTGGGCAGGGTCGTGATCCAGACGAGCAGCGGGATGAGGAAAGCCGCCGTTTTGCCGCTGCCCGTCTCGGCCACGCCGATGATGTCGCGGTTCTGCAGGCCGATGGGGATGGCCTGGCGCTGGATGGGGGTGGGCTCCTGGAGAGGAGGGAAGGTGGTTTTGGGGAGCAGAACTTCCCCTTGCACAGATCACACCCCACGCCCCCCCAAAAAAAGAGCCTGCTCCCCAGGAGGGCCGTCTGGGTCTGCCGGCAGCAGCCCCTGCTCCCCCGTGCCCACCTTGTAGCCACACTTGTCGATGACCTCCAGGATGTGGGGAGGCAGGGATGAGTCCTTCCAGGAGCGGATGGGGTTGGGGATCTTGCCCCCTTTGGTGGTGATGCTGTAGTCCTCGCGGAAAATACGCCAGTCCCTGTCTGTCATCTCGTCCAGCTTCTTCTGAGACCAGTGGCGGTCATCCCAGCGCTGCTTGGCCTCCTTCTTCCGCAGCTTCCGCAGCCTGGCCCTGAGTGGGGGCAAAGAAGGGGACAGGGTTCACCCCGTTACCTCCGGGGACACGGGATTTGTCCCTCCACCTACAGAAGGACGCGCTGCAGCCCGGTGCCACCCCAACAAGCTCTGTGCCCTCCCAGCTCCTCCCCCCCAGCTAAGTGCGCTCACTCCTCCTGCTCCTTCTCCTCCAGCGTTCGCCTCTTTTCCATCAGGTCCCCGTAGAAACGCGACTGCTCCCTTTTCTGCTGCTTCAGGTCGATCCCTGCGATGAATCCCCGGCCCAGCAGCTGCACTTGGTGCCGTTCCTTGTACCTAGGGTAGGGCAGGAGCGTCAGGGGGAGGGCTGGGGCTGCCCAGCACTCCCCCCGGGGCACCCTAGCACCCCCCCGGGGCACCCCAGCACCCCCCCGGGGCACCCCCAGGCTCTCACAGCGGGTTGTAGTCGATGGAGGTGTCCTCTGATGCGTCCCACTCAAAGACAAACTTGCGGTCGTTCAAGTGCCGGGTGCGTCTCCGCTTCTTCACCCCTCCCAGGTAGCGCTCCTGCGGGCAGCAGAGCATCAGCAGGGCAGGAACCCAGGCGTTCCAGCCCCCCTCCCCCGGTGCCAGCCCCCAGCAGCACCTTGATGGCGTGGAGCTCTTTGCTCTTGTCTTTCTCCTCCCGAATCTTCTGCCTGCCCTCCTCATCCTCCGTGCCGTTGGTCTCCCGCTCCATGCGCTCCCGGCGCTCCCTGCGCTCACGCTCCTGGGGGTCTTCTGGGGAGCAGGGGAAGGACCTCAGAGCCCAGCACCCCACGGTGAGGCTGGGAGGTTTCCGGGGTGGGGGGGTTCCCACCACAGCCCCTCACACCCAGGCAGGGACGACACCTTACCTAGCATCTTCCTCCCCATTTCCTGGAACTGTTTCCTTTTCTTCCTCTCCTCCTCCAGCAGCCGCTGCCGCTCCTCCACCTCCTGCTGCCGCCGCCGCAACGCCTCTGCCTCCCGCTCTGCCTTGGACAGGAATTTGGGCTGCGGCAGGAAAAAGAAGGCTCAAACCTGGCCCGGCCACCCCAGGACACGACGCCCCGCTCCAGCCACCCATCCCGACACAGCTGCCACGGCTGGGACTCCGCGGGCCGGGAGCTCTCCCCTTCCTACCTTAGCTTCTGCCTCCTCTTCAGCTTTCTTCTTCGCCAGCAGCTCCTCCAAGGACAGGGGCTGGGCCTGCAAACGTGGGGCCGGATCGTTAACAGCCCCCCGGGGGGGGGACGTTTGCTTCAGCAGAGACACCCCAAGAGCTGCAGGAGCTGCGATCCGAGACCCCATTCCTCACCTTCTCCTTCTTCAGCGCGTTCTCCTCCTCCTCCTCCGCTTTCCGCGAGTCCCGCTCCTTCCGGGACTTCGAGTCCTTGCCCCTGCTTGGGGACAAGCTTCCCAGCAAAAAAAAATAGAAGGGGGGAAATCAGGCACTGAACACAGCCCCGAGACCACCCCGTCCCCTCTGACGGGGGGAATCCCCCGCGAGCAGAGCCCGGGACGCTGCCACAAGGCAGCAAAGCCGTGAGGACGCTCACCTGGATCGCTTCCTGTCCTTGTCCCGCCGGTGCCCATCCTTCTCCCGGTCCCGGTCCTTCTTGCTCCGGTCGCGATCTCGGTCTTTGTGCCGTCGGTCCCTGCGGAAGGGGACGGGGACAGTGACGGTGAGGCCCCAGTGTCCATCTCAGCCCCTTCTGGGGCTTCCACGGGCCCCCATGGGGGGGGGAACGGTTCGCTACGAGGCCCACGGGGCTCACCTATCTACCGACTTGGAACGGGACCGGGACCGGGAGCGGCTGCCTCGCCTCCTGTCCCGGGACCGGTGCCGTTTCCTGTCCTTGCCGGGGGATCCCTTGCGGTCCCGGTCGCGGTCCCTGTCCCGGTCGCGGTCCCTGTCCGGGGAACGGGAGCGTTTCCTTTCCTCCTTGACGGGCGACGCGTCCCGGTCCTTCTTGTCCGCCAGTTCTCCAGCCATCTGAGGGACGGGAGCTCAGCGAGGGCCGCCGGGACAGAACCGGGGACCGAGGGGACAACCGGGGATCGGGGACCGGGCAGAACCGGGGGCCGGGGGGGTCAGCGGGGGCCGGGCCCTGCCTGCGAACCCGGCTCGGTGGAGGCGGCGGCGGGGTCCTGCAGCCCCCCCCCGGTCCGGGGAGGATCCCCGAGGCCTTCCTACGGGCCCTAACCCCCCTCCGGTCAGCCCCAGCCCCGTCTCACCGCCGCAGGCCTCAGCTCCGCCGCGCAGCCACCGCCGCCATAGCCGCCGCTGAGCGCGCGGGGCACGCCGGGAAGGCGAGTCCCGGGGAACTGCAACTCCCAGCAGCCCACGCTGCAACCCCCCGCAAACGGACTACAACTCCCAGCAGCCCCCGCGGCCTCCCCGCTCCTGTCGCGTTGGGCCCGGTGCATCGAGGGAGGCCGGCACCGGGCGGGGACCGACGAGACCCCACCGGGGAGCGCCCAGCGTGGCGCAGGGACCCCGGCACGGGGGAGCGGGGCCGCTCGCCTGGGCTCCGGTGGGACCGGGGGGGGCTCCTGGGGTGCTCTCAGGTCTAGGCCGGCCCTGCGCTGGCCCAGGGATGCCCCAGTGGCCCTTCCTAAGCAGCCCAAATACGTCCAATTGATTATTTTAACAATTAATAAAATGTTCAAATTGATTGTTTTATCACTTAATAAAAGTCTCACGTTGATTATTTTATCATTTACTAAAAGTCTCACATCATCAATTAATAAAATGCTCAAATTAATCGTTTTATCACTTAATAAAAGCCTCACATTGACTATTTTATCAATTAATAAAAGCGTCACATAATTAATGAAGTCTCATGTTGATTCTTTTATCACATATTACAAGTCTTACTTTGATTGTTTTATCACTTAATAAAAGTCTCACATTGATTATCACTTAATAAAAGCCTCGCGTTTATTTTATCGATTAATAGAAGTCTCACATTGATTATATTATCAATTAATAAAAGCCTCACTTTATCACTTAATAGAAGTCTCACATTATCAATTAATGAAGTCTCATGTTGATTGTTTTATCACTTATTAAAAGTCCCACATTGATTATTTTATCACTTAATAAAAGCCTCACTTTTATTATTTTATCAATCAATCAAAGTCTCACGTTGATTATCAATGAATAAAAGTCTCATATTGATTATTTTATCACTTACTAAAAGCCTCACATTGATTATTTTATCAAATCCCAAACCCTCCGTCACCAAACGCTCCGGTTTGGGCCCCCTGGTCCCCCTGGGTGAGGCACCGAGCGAGGGCCTTCTGCTGAGGCCACCCCTAAACCACCCCAGGAGGGTCAGGACTCGTACGGTTTGGTGAGAGCCCTGAAGCTTCCCTGGGTGTAATCACTGTCAGATTTGAAACTTTAGGGTTTTATTCAGAAAACCAATTCCCGTGAAACTCCCCCCGAGCCTGACTGCACCCAGGGCCTGGCGGTGCGTGATTGCAGCCTGGGTGCAGCCCTAGATCCTGAGGTGCTGAGTCCCAGCCATTGCAGATCCTGGTTTCCCTACAGAGCAAGCAGTCCATCTGTGGATGACTGCCCTGGGCATAAAAGATGTTTTCTGTGGTGCTCTTAGAGCCTAAGAGAGGTTGGCTTTTACCATACATACATTACAGGACCAAATTGTTATATAAAATTCCACCTCATATAGGGTCATGATTAGCAACTGCCATAACACTCGTTCCCTTATTACAGGGGTGGAACAGCCGTTGTGTTATTCAACTCACAAGTACAATTTCTCAAGCAGATAACGAACAAGGTGGTTGGTATTGCTTACAGCACCAGTCACTGGGGGCAGATTTCAGGTGTTTGGCAGAGCCCGTCTCCTGAGCATCTTGGTGCCGACCCAATCTGGCACACCGAGCCCCACAAATTATTGACAATCTTATAAAGCAGATTCGTGTGACAGAGACCCACGGCTCGTTAGGGTGCCCCAGGGCTCAACTTCAACCTGTGTGGGGAAAATGAGCAATCGTAATTACGCTTTGCGTTACAATCGAACCCAAGCACGGTTTCAATTAAAATGTTAACACCAGAACATGAGCTTGTGATGATTCTGACCTAGAAACCTCGTGGACCTGTAATAATGAATCAGCAATTACAAGCGATGATGTTTTTGATGGTCTGGAAGTCTGGAACCTTAGAGTGAGTTGTTAATTTTATCAATTACCAAAGATACTATAATTTCACCCATCCTGGTTCTACACACTGTAGTGTACAGAGTAACGGCTGTCCAAGTACTAAATATACCTGGGAAATACACAGACCTGACAACATACGTGCATGGATAGATCACAATCCCTTCTGGACAATCCAATTAAGCCAAACACGCCTAATAAAATTCCATTGTTCTTCCAACCTGCGGCGCTCGCTGCCAACAGCGCAGTGACTCCTGGCAAAGCCGGTGACGAGCGGCTCAGCACCGGGGAGCCTCCGGCTTTGCGGCTCAGCTGCCTACAGGAGCCTGCTGCCGCAGCGGGCAGACGCCTGCACCGCAGCACGCCTGGCTCCCCAGACACTTTCATCTTTAAAATTTAATATTTTAACTTTCTACACAGCCGTCGCCACAGGGTGACGTAATAAGCACTGAGCGTCTAACCCCTCGGCAGGAAGGCCAAATTGTTGGGTGTTTTTTTTTTTTTTATGAATACAGGACTTTAGACGTCTCCCCGGTGGTGGCCCAAGACCCGAGCAGGGCAGGACGCGTGCTGGGCTGGGAGCCCGGGGCAGCCTGGATCAGCACAGAGCAAAGAACCCACAGTGAGGGCCTGACCTCGGAGGACATAAAACCAGCAACGACTGCCCCGGGGTCGGTTTCTGGTGCCCATCTGTGCATCTATGCTAAAGATATAAAGTGAATTGTGCTCTGCTCTACCAGACAGACCCGGGCACGGGCAGCTGGCTCCGCACCCCGTGGCGGGGATCAGCCCCAGTGGCTCCGTCCATCCCCACCTGGCCCTGCTCCTGGGCACCGTGCTGGTAACACCCCAAATATAACGCGTGTGCGCACCTACAAGTAAATAATTGTAACTAAATACTGGCTTTATTAGTATAGATTTATAATAAGGAAAAAAAAATAAAGAAAAAAGGCTCCATGTCCTTGGGTATTATAGAATCCCACAAACCCACTACTGTGAACCCCCCCCAACACCCCACTGCTCCATGCAAGAGCCCCACAACCAGCACAGCATCTGGGCCCAGCCCCCTAAAATTACCCCCCCATAACCTCCCCATTCCCAAGCTCTCCCCTTGCTGGGGGAAACAGGTAGAGCCAGGAGGGGCTGGGGGCAGCAGGAGACCCCTGTAGGGACCCTTATGGGGTACCCGAGGCTGCCCCACAGTGCCCAGGCAGAGCCCTGACCCACCCCTGGGGGTGGCTACACAGCCCCAGGACTCCCACCCCACCCCAGGGACTTTACCCTGGGTCACACTATGTCACCACCCATGGGTGACAGCACAGCCAGCTGCTGGCATCACATCACCTTTCCCTGCTGGCACCCGTGAGGTGTGGCACCCCAGGAAGGACCCTGCCCTGGGGAGTGCCAGGGCTGACCCCCCCCCCAAAACACAGCACCAGGCACCTGCTGCACGTGGGTAAGTTGTTATATTTTCCGATAATAAATAAGCTTTTTAATAACACTGAACATTGAACAGAGTCACTCAAGAGACAGTCTATAAAACAGCCACCCCCTCCCCGGAGCCCCGCTCCCCACCGGGGCTTGGGGGGGGGGGGATGCACCCCGAGGCATCCCGGGGCCAAGCAGCAGATGAGGGATGGGTCAGAGCCGGACACCAACTGGGCATTCAAAGAAAAAGGATGAGTCCGTGGATGAATCCCGCTGGGCCGGGGGCTCGGGAGCAGCCACTGAGCAAGGTCCCTCCCCAGGTGTCCCTCCCCCCCCCCCCCCACACACACACGGCAGCTCTGGGGGGGCTGCCCCCCAGCCCCGGGCCCCAGCACGCACTGGTGGGGGAAGCGGTGTGATGGGAGGGCAGCGAGCACCCCATCCTCCTTGGGGGGGGGCACCGCAGCCCCATTTGGCCCCCAGCCTGTCCCAGGAACTGGGGGCGCGGTGGTAGTGGGGGAAGGCATTCCTTTTTCCCACCCCCCCCTCACATGACGGAGCAGCTTTTTGCCTTCTCCTTCTTGAAGGCGGAGGAAATGAGCTCGGAGCGGCTGGGCAGGTGCAGGAGTCTCTTGGAGAGGCTTCGTGCGGGGCTTTTGGGGGGCTGCGGGGGGGGCTCTGCTGAGGCAGATGCCGGACACGGTCCGGAAGATGCTGTGGACGCTCTTCTCCGAGGTGAAGGCCGAGCACTCCAGGTAGCTCTCGGCTCCCAGCTGCCTGGCCATGGCACAACCCTGCAACCCAACACCACGTCAAGTCGGCACAGCACCCCAAAACCCGCCCTGGATCCACATCCCAGCACCCCCCCCCCCCCCCGCTCGTAGGAGATGGGTGCCTGCTTCTGATGGGACAGCTCCATCAGCGTGCTCAGGTCCGTCCGCAGGTCTGTCTTGCAGCCGATGAGCAGCACCCGCGTGCTGGGGCAGTAATCCAGGATCTCCGTCTTCCACTGCAGGCACGAAGCTGGCATCGGTCAAGGGAACCCTGGGGTCCCCCAAAACGCCCTCCTCCCCCCCGCCCCGATTTTCTGGGACACGGGGAAAGGGGAGGAACAACGCACGTACGGGGACCGGGTGCCCCCCACCTTCTTGGATGCGCTGTCCAGGGTTTCGGGGCGGCTGATGTCGAAGCAGAGCAGGACGGCGTCCGAGTCGCTGTAGCAGAGGGGACGCACGTTGTCATAGTAGGGAGAACCTGGGAGGGGAAGGGGGTGTCACCGCACTGCCACCCACCCCCCAAGGGGCCAGGAACCCCAGGCATGGGGCAGCTCATCCAGGGGCCAAGATCCCCCCATGCTGACGGGGGGAGGAGGGGGGAGAGTGGGCACATGCAGTCCTAGAGGGTTCCCCCCCCAAAAAAAGTGCCACCGGTGTTGCCCCCACCCCGCTGAAGTCCCCACCACCCCCTAACGAGGCAGCAGCAAATGGATCCCGCAGCATTTATATAACGGCCCTGCAGCAGCCGGGGGGGACGGGGGGACGGGGGGGCAGCCAGGACCGGGGGGACGGGGGGGGTGACCGCCACCCCCACGGGGTCCCCGGGGAGCCACGGCCACCAGCACCATGCGGAGGACAGGAGGGGGATGGGGCTGCGGGGGTGGCAGGGTGCTCCCTCGGGATATGGGGGAGGCCGGGGTGCCCCCCTCTGTTCCCCCCCCCCCCATCCCGACCCCAAAAGGCCTCGGAGGGGTTTTGCAGCCCAGACGCTCCGTGCGCGGAATAGCAAAGAGGCTGCGCCAGCACATCGCCATGGCAACGCGGGGATGGCGGGTGGTGGGGACCCCCCTTCAAACCGGGGGGGGACACACACTGCAGCACCAGGGCAGGTCTGTCCTGCTCCACCCCCCCCCCCC
>JAACYQ010022911.1:0-12793 GCA_011075105.1 Heteronetta atricapilla
GGGGGGGGCGATGAAATAAAAGGGGGTGAAACTAAACCGGGGCTCACCGCTACCGAGCCGCGACGCTACCGGGCCTTAACGCTACCTCGGAAACACAGAAAAGTCACGGAGAAGGGAGAAAAACGGCCCAAAAAATGAAAAATCACTCCTGGAGGGGGGGAGACCTGACACAAAAAGGCGGGGAGGGTGCCCCCCCCCACCCAGGGGGCGTCGGGAGACACGGTGAGTGCAGGCGGGGGTCCGGCACCACGCACGTTACGGGACGACGAGGCACGCGCGACACGGGATGCGAACACGGTGGGGCCACGTGTGGGGCGGGAGGGGGGCACGGACACCTACGCGCACGGCTGGGGGGGACCCGAGCCCCCCGCCGGAGCCGGGCAGAGGGGCGGGGGCCAGGGAAAGTCGGTCACAAAGTGCTGATGGCAGGAGGCTGGGGCTGGGGGGGGTGTCTCGGGGAGGGCGTCTGGGCATGGGGGCCCCCCCCGGCCCCTTTCCTTAGGGGATCTGAAAGACGTTGAGTTTGCTGGTGTTTTTGAGCGTCTGTCGGCGGTTGCAGAACCACACGCGGACGACTTCGCGGTCGTAGTTGAGCTCCTTGGCGATCTCGGTGATCTCCTGGCCGGTGGGCAGCGCGTTCTTCTCGAAGTAGGCGTTGAGCGCCTCGATGGCCTGCGGCGTGAAGGACGTCCGGCGCTTGCGCTTCTTGGAGGGCTCGCCGCCCACGAACTCCATCAGGTTCTGCTGCCCCTCCTGGTTGCGCAGCTCGGCCTCGCTCAGCCACTTCTCCAGCACCGGCTTCAGCTTCTGGGCGCTCTTGGGGGTGATGTCGAGCTTCTCGAACCTGCGGGGACAACACGGGCCGTGGGGTGCTGAGCGTGCGGCGGGGGCGAGGGCAAAGCCCCCCGGCACCCCGCGACCCCGGCACGGATGCTGCCTCGTCCCCACCGCCCTCCTCGCCACCTCTCCTCCTCCTCCAGCAGCAGGGGACGCGCTGCCTAAACCCCGCGGCGCCCCGGCCCCACGCCGGTACCTGCAGATGGCCGACTGGCTGTAGGCAGGGCCCTCGGTGGCCGTCAGGGCCTGCCCCACCTGGGTCTGCGTCAGGCCGAGGGACAGGCGCCGGATCTTGAAGTTCTTGGCGAACTCCCGGATCTCCTCCAGGTTGATGCCGTCCTCCTCCACGCCGCTGTTGGGGGCCTGGGGCTCTGCGAGCGGAGGGGTGGCATGAAGGGCGGCCGGCGGTGAGCCCCCTGGGCTCCTCTCCCCTCGTGGGGAAGCCCAAATCCCGTCCCCCCGTCCCCGTTGCTCCCCGGAGGAGGGCAGAGCGACTCACTGGCCACCAGCTGGCTGACGGTGGGCGTCTCGGAGCAGGTGATGGGGACGGGCGCCGAGGCCGCCTTCGCCGCCGGCGCAGGGTTGGCGATGACCACGGCCGGCTGGGGCAGAGCCGGAGCCGGCTGGATGGGCTGCACCTGGGTGGGCAGCGAGGGTCAGCAGCGGGGCTGGGACCCCAGCCAGCACCCGGGCAGGGGTCCCCGATCTGGCACAACATCCCCGATCTGGCACCGTGTCCCTGATCCGGCACCGTGTCCCCATGGCTGGCTCGATCCATGCAGTTACACGGTGGCCACCGCGCTGCTTTGGCTCGGGGTGGGGTGAAACGGGCTCGGGAAAGGAGGAGGGAGCCATCCAGCCACCCAGTACGGAGCCACCCAGTTCTGTACTGGTCCCGGCAGCCCCACCACACGGGGGGGGGGGTGAGGCACAGCGGGGTGGATTAGGGGTGGCTGTCACCTCTGCTGCTGCCAGAGCCAGGCGGGGACACCGAGGGTCCCCATCCCAGCCGGGAAATGCAGCCTGCGAGCAGGATGCGCAGCGTCCCTACAGGGCTGGGCCACGTCCCGAGGATGCTCGCGTTGTCCCCAAGCGGCGCGGCCCCAGCTCACCTCGGTCTTGGTGGGGGGAGGCTCGGGGGGGCCGCTCTTCTTGATGGTGGCCGCTTGGATGGTGCCGCTGGCCAGCGTGGCGATCACCTGGCCCTGGGCATTGAGCAGCAGCTGGGGCGTCACCGCCTGCACCTGTAGGTTCGGGGCCGGCACCGGGCTGGCCGCCGCGATGCCGGGGGGGTTCACCACCCACGGCAGGGTCCCGATCACCTGCGCGAGGGAGGAGAGCGGGGGCTGCGGGCGCGCATCCCGCCAGCGCCCTTCCCAGAGCGTTTGTGGGGGGGGTACCTTGGGGACGCCCCCTCCCCATCCCCGGCGGTACCTGGCCCTGGGCGTTGGTCAGGATCTGCCCCGTGATGCCCTGCACGCTGGAGATGGTGTTGGCGATCACGGGGGCGGCTGCCAGGGAGCTGAGGAGCTGCGTTTGCCCCCCCAGGGAGGCGGCGCTGATCTGCGGAGAACCAAAAGGCAGGGGTTAGGAACAGGCACACGGAGCCGCTCGTCCTCCCCACCGGCACGGCCACCGCTCGTCCCGGGGTCACTGCGTCCCCCCCGTGGCAGGGTGGCCCCCGCCCCGCTGCCGTGATGGGAAGCGGTCTCTCTGAGTCCTTTATCGCCAGGGTTTTTTCCTAAGCCACTCGCTGGGCTGCCCGTGCGGTGACCGGAGAGGGATGAGCGTCCATCAGGGATGGGGGAACCGAGGCCGGGGATCTGGTGCTGGGAAAGGGGAGCGGGCGCGGGACTGGGGCTGCCCGGCTCCTTACTATGCCAGGGTTAAAGGCAAATCCCGCGGGCTGCACTGCGATCTGGGTCTGCGGCTCAAGCGGCTTCGCCACGGGCGGCGTGGGCGCTGCAGCGGGCTGTGGCAGGATGGGGGGCTGGCTGGGCACGGCGGGCGCCGGGGGGAACACGCTCTGCGCCTGGAGGGGGGGCCGGGGCTGCACCGCAGCCGGCAGCGGCTGGGCCGGCTGCACCGGCGCCGGTATCGCGGTGTTGAGGACGGCGGCGGCTGCGAAGAGATGGAGAGAGCGTGAGCTGGGGAGAGCAGGGGACGGCGGGGAGGCTCCAGGATGAGACCCGAGGCTCGGTGAGTCCCCTGTCCGCCCCCTCCCACAGGGAACCGCATCGCCCGTGGAGCCTCCGTGTGCTCGCACGTCCCAGGGGAGCTCCCGGCAGCCGTGCACCAGGCAGGGCTGAGCTGCAGGATGCGACCTGCCCCGCCGAAGGGCTGGGTTCGCCCAAACAGACCGGGCAGCCCGGAGCCCCCATCCCAGCTGGGGATGGATCTGGGCAAGGCTTTCTCCCCCTGGCTCTGGAGGGAGCTCGGAGGAGGCAATGCCCTGCTGGAGAAGGGCACAAATCCTGCCTGGGAACTGCAGAGCCCCTGCGGTGCTGCCCCTTGGGGAGGGTCTCAGCCCCTGCAGACCTGCACCCGCTGCAGGGGGGTGACAAAGCCACAGCCCCAAACCTGCCCAGGACCCCAGACCCCGAGCGCTGTCCCTGTAGCCTCATCTCCCCCCCGCCGCTGCCTTCCTCCCCCACCACCGCTGCCTTCCTCCCCCTCACCGCTGCCTTCCTCCCTCGCGCCGTCTCCTTCCTCCCTCCCTCTCGCCGCCCCTCTCCGACGCTCCCAGCACCTTTCGGCCTCGGGGGGGTCGCGACAAACCCTGCTTCTTCCAGCGCCCGCGATTAAACACCGTTTCAGACCCCTCCTGGAGAGGACGGCCTCGGTTCGGCAACAAGCCGGGGAGGACCAGGCGTGCAATTAAGGATGCTGCAAAGCAGAAGAGCACCGGTTACCTTGCAGATTGGCTATAGGTGGTTTGAAAATTCCCCCTGTAGGAGAAGCAGCCGTCAGTCCGGGAAGGGCAGCGACCGTTGCTGTAGGAAATGTCCACACAGCCAGCCCCTGCTGACCTGCCACTTGACCTGCAATACTGATGGGGATAAGAAGAGGTTGAGTAACTGTCCCTGCTGGAACCATTACTCCTGTCACAACTGTTGCTAAGTTTTCCTGAGTCAAGACCTGCAAAAGCAAACAAGATTTAAAAAAGAACAAAAATCAACGCCACTGCAGACAGCATCAGCGAGGCAAGAGCGAGCACAGTCTTTGCAAAGGGGCGCGCAGCTGGCCCGGGGTCCCTCCCATCTCAGCAGCTGGGTTCCCAGCTCCGCGGAGCCCCCCACGGCCCCCCCCGAGGGGGGGATGCCCCCCATGCCCACCCCCCCACCACCACCGCGGCTCTGGCAGCACCTCGGGCGAGGGCGCCGAGCGGAGGGAGGGCGGCGTGGTCCGGGAGGCAGCTCCTGCGCCCCGTGCCACCAGCCGCCGTCGCTGCCCCGGGTGCCCACCACCCAACGGATGCCCCCCCCCAGCCCCATGTCCCTGCCCTCCAACCACCCCCCCGGGGTCCCCTGCAAGCTGCCGTGCTCCCCCTGCCCTCCACCCCCCCCCGGTGCCCCAGCCCCGTCCCACGGCCCCCCCAGGGTAGTTACCTGCGGGGCGGCCAGCGGGGCCAAGGGCTGCGGCTGCTGGCTGGCGGCGTGGCCGAAGGTGCCGCCGGGGGGGACGCTGCTGGGGGATGCTCCGGCTGCCGGCTTGGTTTTGCCTTGGGGGGGGGGCAGAGGAGAGGGTTCGAGAGGGGCTGCGGTAAGGGGGGACCCAAACCACAGCCCCCCCCCACCCTCGGGGATGAGCGTCCCTCCCAGGGCCGTCCCTGTCCCCCCCCCGGGATGGGGCTGGGGCATCACCGGAGCAGCAGCCCCCCCTCGGGATCTGGGGGGGTCATCGCCTTGGTTACGGGATGCAGGGAAGGGAGTTTGGGTCTTATTATGGGATGTTCAGGGCAGGGGCCCAGGAAGGGGTTAGGAGATCCGGGGGGGTGCGCTTGTTCCCCCACCAGCCCAAAGCAGCAGCGGCTGCAGCCAGCACCCAACGGGGGCACCCTGGGGACGTGGAAGTTTTGTAATAAAAAACAAAAAAAAACAGTTTCCAGCAAATGGACGCAATTCGCTGCTCGGGTGCAATCTTGCATTCTTCTGCTAAAGCTGTTTCAGTTCATTTTCATTTGCGTTTTCCAACCCAAACGCACAGGCGATATTAATATTTCTAAGTTATCATTAACACCCAGGTAAGAGGAAACCTCGTTCCTAATCCTTATTTATTACTTTTGAAAGACCTATTTATTTTTTGAGCAACCTCTTGTATTTATTCTGCTCAACTTCTAATAACGGCAGCCCTGGGGTACAAAATCCACATAATCCTCTTCTGTTTTTGTAAAAAGGAAGACACCTTTTCCTGCCTTCTCCTTCGGCAGAAAAACTTTTACCCAATACATACTTTCCTCATCTAGCAGCCAGGCATTTCTCAGATTTGGGTGGCTGCCCAGAAATAGCTACAGGTCCGTGAAGTGTTTTTTTTTTTTAAAAAAAGCCTTTTTAATATTATTTTTTTTGTACCAAAATCTAAGTGGTTCTAAGACAAGGCGGAAGCGCTGCTCTGGGCGCAGGATGCTTCCCCCTCCCAGCCCCAGGAGGAGTTGGTTTGCTGAACCCTAACCCAGCTCGGCACGGGGATGCTCGGGAGCAAGGGCTGGGGGCTGCTCGCCCGACCGAGCGCCCCGGCGCCCAACCTGCCTGCAGGGCCGGCAGCAATGGGGCAGCCCAGGGAAGGAGCCGGGGCAGGGAAGCATCTCACCGGCCGCCTCCGCGCTGCACGAGGTCTCGGCGCTGGGCGGCACGTCCTCCCTGCCCGGGTCGCCGCTCCCTCGCGGGGAGCCCCGCGCGCCCTCCCCGGGTGGCATCTCCAAAGGTTTCCTGTCCTCCTCGGCCGGCGGCGGGGCGTCCACGCCGACCTCCAGCACGCGGATCGTCTCGTGGCTGGACATGACGATGACCTGCGAAGGTGTCCCCAGACGTCCGTCAGCTCCGGGTGCTGGCCACCACGCCCCGGTGCAGAGCGACGGCTGCCGGGCTCCCCCCGTCCCGTGGGACCCCTGAAACAGAGCACGCCGAGCCCCCCATCCCCTCGAGAAGGGGTGTACGGGGTGAACGCCGCCCCAGCACGGAGGGGTCCGGGCCAGCACCTCGCTGCTTGGGTTAATCAGCAGCTTGAGGGCTCCCCCGTAATTAACCCCAGCTCCGTGTGTGTTGGATGATGTCTGCAGCGGTAAAACACGGCTGGCAACGGCCGTGGCGGCCCCAGCGGAGCTGATATTTGCTGCTAAAAGCCAGCAAACCCAGCAAAACTCCCTGCGCAGTGGCAGAGCAATGCCAGAGGGAACGGCTGGGGCTGAGCAAGCCCTCAGTACGCCGCCTCCTGACCGGGGACACGGGGAGCCCAGGGCAGTTTTGCTCCCCGGGCTGGAGTTTTGCTCCTCTGGATGTGCAAAAGCAACCGAAGGCAGCTCGCAGGGCTGCGGGCAGCCGAGGCGTGGAGCAGAGGTTTCCTGCAGCCGCTGCCCCCACGCCTCACCCTGCGTGCGCCGTGCCGGGACGCGGGGTGCCCCTACCTGCTCGTTGACCGTCAGCGGGGCCTCCTGGGTCTGCACGGCTTCGGGGTCCATGGTGTCCCCGGGGAGGCGGGAGAGGGCGGGGGGAGCCGGCTCACACCTTCCTCATGCTGCAAGCGAGGGACACCGGCGTTTGTCCCCGAGCCGGCGGGCGCCGCGGGGCCACGCGCTGGGAGCCGAGCGCACCCGGAGGCTCCCCGCGCCGCCCTGCCCGCCCAGCCTCCCATGGTAACGGCTCTTTACCAGCCCTGACCGGGGCTCGGGGGGGTGCAGGGCCTGCTGACGCCCCCCTGCCCTGCTGCAGGGGGATGCGTGAGCCTGGGGGGCACCTCCGAGCACCCCGTCCCCAGCAGGAGGCTGCGGAAGAGTCGGTGTCCCCCCGGAGGGGCTGGGGACCTGGGGCCAGCCCAGTTTGTTTGGTGAGGGTCGGACACACAACGAGCAAGGAAAACTTGCTCCGAGGGCCAAGCCTCTTCCCCTCTCCTCTCCCACCGTGCTCAGGGAGACGAGGATGCGATTCCTGCAGCCCCTTTCAAAAACCCTCAAAAAGCAGCTGAGCACCCGCAGCTGCTCGGGCACAGAGCAGGGCCCCGGGGGGCTCGGGGACACCTCCCGGCTCTCCCAAGCCCCTGATGGGGGATGCCAGCAGCAGGAGCCTCGACCTGCTCGGTCCCAAGGGGACCCGGGTCGCTGGGGTGCTTTGGCTGATGTTTTTTTTGGGTGAAACGAGTTGTTCCCGATGAGAAGGGGCTCGGCACACCTGCTGGGAGGCGGCTCGTCCTCCCCCAGCACCCCTCATTATCCCGTTTGGTCACGTAGTGTCCCCTCACCGCCTTACAGGAGCATAATTGCCTTTATAAGAGGCTTATGAATTTTTTATTAGGAATGTCTCTGGGACGCATTTAACCAGCCAGCCTGGATGACATTCAAAATTACTTGATGCATGTGCGAAGGTGTCCTTGTTTGTGGAGCTGCGCGGGCGCCTGGGGCGTGTTTATCCTGGTGGGTGCAGCCAGACCCCGGCTCTCCCTGCCCAAAATGCCCCAAAACGCCGGGCCCTGCAGCTCCCTCTGCCCTGGGCCTGATCCTGTCTCTGCCCCATGGAGCGTGTCCTGAGCCTGGGCCGGCGCCTGTGTGCGATTCCTAAACACCATCGCTTGGATCCTGCCAGTCCAAGGGGGCCCAAATTGAATTACCAGCCAAATTCTCACTTGAAACTCCAAGCAACTCACTCCCTGAGGCTGGCTTTTCAAACACCGCTCACCGTTTATAGTCTGCAGCCAAACGGTGCCGGGGGCCCTGCACAGCACCGGGACGGGGCTCGGCAGCCGCCTGCCCCTGCCTTGGTCCTGCCGGGCTCGTCCCAAACCTCGCCCGGGGCCCGGGACCGGGGGGCTGCAGAGCTTCAGCCCCGTGGCCGGATTCGGCGAGGGCGTCCCCGCAGCCCGCGACTGCTCCCTGGTACCCGCTGCGAATTTTTAAACCTGGCCGGAGCTTCAGAGCACACAAACACCTTGGGATGCCAGCGCGCGGTTTAATTAACAATTTATTCTGGTGCAACAGAGAGCAGAGCAAGGGACGAGCTAGCGGCTTACGCAGGCAGCTGGCGTTATTAAAAGTTAATGAGCTCCCCGGCAGCCAGAGCTGGGCGAGTGGCGAGGAAGCCGGAGCAGGGGACGCTTGTGCTGCCTGCAAGGGGCAGGCGGGGAGGAAAACCGGCGGACCCGCGGTGTGCAGGGTCCCGCTTCGTGCCGGGCGAGAGGGAGAAGGAAAACTCGCAGCGGGTGGCAGGCGCTGGTCGGGGGGCTCTGCCCTGCGTGCTGCTGAATTCCCCCCACCGGCCGCACTCTGGGTGCTGCACATCGCGACGTGTCACCTCTGTGTCACCTGGCCTGTGTCCTGGCACCCGCAGGGCAGCCTTCGCGCCCCCGCGTTGAGCGCCCGGCATCGCCCAGCACGGGGCGGCTCCGTCCTGAGGCTGGGCCTGCAGGAGGTGGGGAAGGTTCTCGGTCCCGTCCCGTCCCCTCCCCACCTGGGATGTCACCATGTCCCCCAACACCTGTCACATTGGTGTCCCCAGAGGGGGCACCAGGGCTGCCTTTATGGAAGGGGACGGCGACACAGTGGGCCCCCTGATTAGGTGAGGCGAAACCCAAGCAGCTCAGCTATCTACAGCTTTACACAGGGCGTGTGTAAGCAGCTGCTGGACAGACAGACAGACAGACAGACAGCTCCGTGCCCTGGGAGAGGAGCCAGGCAGCCCCCAGGCCAGCCTGGCCATGATGGAGAGGGACGGAGCGCCCCAGGGGCCACTCGGTCTGTGGGGAAACCCTTCCTAACAGCTGGGGCGCATCCAGAACCCCAAAACGCCCCTGGGGCACTGCAGGGAGGGCACAGCCGAAGCCCCAATGGAGGGGTCTTGGGGCAGCCCCGGGCGCTCACTCACGGTTTGCTCTGGGTGCAGTCGGGCTCCTGCAGGGGCTCAGGGCTGCTCCTCGGGGCAGCGCTCCGGGTTCACGCAGACGGCTGTGGGGACAGAGAAAGAAGGGCTGGAGGGGAGGCTAATCCCCTGGGACAAGGAGCCCCGAGCCGAAGAAGCGAACCGTCCCTGGCACGCGCGGTTGCTAAAAGCTAACGCACGAATTCGCCTCCCTTGGGGGCTCAGGGGGTCGCAGGGCAGGGACCCCACCACCAGCACCAGGGCTCGTTTCCACCCATCCGAGCCCCCGGCCCCACGAGGTGAGGCGAGGCCAGGAGCCGCTCTCCACGCCGTGGGATTCTCCCAGCACGGCCGGAGCAGCGAGAGGCTGCGGAGGGCATCGCGCCCGCGCGCCAGCCGCCGCATTTATCGCGGCGAGGGACTTCAATCCGCTCAGGCTTGCCCCGCGGGGGAAGACTCAAATAACGCAGAGAGGAGAGATTTTTTTTTTTTCCTCGGTGCTGTGCAAAGAGACCAATTAGTGCGCTAGACGATTAAACAGACATTTCATCATGTCAGGCTCGGCGCGGTTTGGCGGCGCGCTTTGGGTTTGGGAGCGGGCTGCTTCTCCTCCAGCAGCCCTTCCGCAGGTCGGCAGTACCATTTCATTTTCCTTCTTCACACATTTTTCGCAATTAATGGGACAAATAATTTGTCCAGATGGTGGTGTTAAGTGCACGCAGCAAGAAGACAGCCATTTCGCAACAGATGGCGACAAGGAAATGAAATGCACAAAATAATAATAATATTAAAAAAAAGAGGGGGAAAAAAAGGAGAGGATAATTTAAGATGCTCTGAGTCTCACTGTGAATATAATTGCCATGTTAATTACAAGCGCTGATGAGTCAGAAACGTAGCCACTTGGACCCCAAGTGGGCAGAAATCTAAGTTTGAACAAACTTGCCACAGGTAAGAAGCCCTCAGAGGTTAATTAGGGCCGGGCCGTACAGAAGACATTTTGGACACGGTCACAGCTCGCTAATTACTGCAGATTAATTCCTTTGGATGGCCATTCCTGCCCCAGGCTCGGGACTTTCCATGCTCCACAAGCCCGGGAAAGGCCCTGCCCCAGGTGGGCGAGCCCTAAGGGCCGCGTTAACACCGCTTTCTCCCCCACTTGGGGCTCGCACGCTCGCACCCCAACGTGGCGAGTGCAGGCCTCAAGGGCCCTGGTACCCTTTCTTTGCCCTTTCTTGCAGTTTCTGGCCCCGGAGACGTGTCAGCGCGAGGCCGACCTGCTGCTGGTTTGCGGACGCTGCGCTGCGCGCCCACCGGCCTGCGCAGAGAGGGAACCCGGCGCTCACAGTCTGCGCCAGCTCTTTGTTTTTCGCAGCACGGCCGTTCGGGTTGTCCCTCGGAAGCCCAAACGTCTGCTGGCGCCCCAGAGGCAGCGTCCCGAGGCTCCCGGCACACCTCACAGGCCACCTCTGCGGCAGCGAGCCCGGCCACGGCAGCCGATGGGGAAGCTGAGGCAGGGGATGAGATGCGGCCCCCTGCCACAAACTGGCGTGCAGATCTCCAGCCCCCCCCTTTCCGACCAAAAGAGGCTGCTCGGAGCTGCTGGGAGCATTCCTGCAGCCCAGCCCGTCCGGCGAGCTCCGGCAGCCCCGGGCTCAGCCCCGCAGCATCACGCTGCCGGACCCGGACGCGGCTTCTTAACGCAACCTGGCGGGGCAAAGAGGATTACGGGACGGAGAGCCCAAGGAGATGAGCGCCTAATGCCTTCGGCTGTGCTTAAAAACACGTGCTTAGGCACCCCGGCAAAGGGAGCTGAGCGCAGCAGCCCCAGGCTCCTAATCAAAATCTTTCCACTAAGCAGCGAGACGATGCAAATCTGATTTCTGCCCCATCCTTTTGGCACCCCAGGGACTCCAGGACAGCCCGTTGGCATCGCTCGGTCATGGTAAAATGCCCCCCGGGCACACAGGGCTCAGGCCACTGGCGCATCCCTTTGCGCTCCCAGGTTGCCGAAATGATTTCACGCCAAAACCAGGCACCAGACCCCAGCTGGCACCGCGCAAGGACCTCGGCTCCTGGCACAGGACTGCAAAATGCTGATGCCCCGTAGCAGGAGCAGCTCTCCGGTCCCCGGCCCGAGCCCTGCCTGGCTGGCTGCAGCAGGGAGCGTGGTTTTATGGCCAGCTGTAAATTCCTGGAGATTGGGGCTCTAAGGGAAAGCTGGCGTCAGCCGTAACTGGAAGACCGAGAAGGCTTCAAGACAGAGGTTTTTTCTGCTGGGAGGGCTTTGGAGCAGCTCCCCGGCGCTCCTGGTTACTCATCCACGGCGTGAGTCAAGCTCGTTCCTGGAAAAACCCGTGCCAGGGCTTGGGCTGGCCAAATCTTGAAGGCGAGTCCGGGAAAAGGCATCGACGAGCCCGAGGGGAGCCCTGCCAAGGCGAGCAAAAAGACGCAGGGGCTGCTCGGAGCCAGCAGGAGCCACGCTCGAGCGAAGAGAGTGGGGCCAAGCTGAGCTCGGCCACGTGCCCGTGGGCACCAGGGCAGGAGCGAGCTTGGGGAGGGGTCTGCGTGGCCGAAATGGAGCCCCCGGCACGTCCCAGCCTGGACCCCCTCGCCCCGGCGCTGCATTTTGCCATGCAGACACGTGCACGAGACAGAGCACAAAAGGGAGAGGGCGCTTGGCGTCGGCCGGCAGCGACGTGCCCGGCGCTGGCACCGTGCGCTGCGGGACCCCAGCCCAAGCACGGGTGACCTTGCAGGGGAAACACCCCAAATCAGTTGACCGGGGCTTCTTGCCAGCCTGGGGGCTTAACTCCATTATTTGCAAAATCCTCTTTGCACTGTTGAAAATAAACATTTTTCTCCTGGCCGTGTTGTGCTTTTACCCTTTCCTGCCACTATTGCCCTAAAACGCCCACGGGAAGGTGCGGGGCTGCCCTGTGCGCTGCGCCCACCTCCGCCACCGACGGCTCGCACGACCTTGGTTGCATCACTTCACCTCTTCACCTTCGCTTTGCTTCCCACCTCCACGGGGCTTGGGGGGCAAAAGCCCGTCCTGACCCCAAATAAAACCTCGGAGGACGACGGGGATCCCCTGATACCCCGGCACGGACCCCGGCACCGGGAGCAGCCGTGCGGCGACTTCCCAGGGACCCGCTCATTTCTCGGGAGAGCTGGGAAAAGTATTTTTATTCCCTCTGCGCCGACGGGGAGCAGAGGGATTAAGTTCACCTCCCAAGGTCATGCCAGAGGAGGGTGGCAAAACCAGGAGCAGATTTCCCGTCTCCCAGGCCGCTGCATTCGAAGCTCCCATCCGCCCCCCCCCCCAAAAACAGCGACCGCAGCATCGATCGCCCGGGGCTGCCAACGCGAGAGGCACCCGGGGGGGCCCAGGACATCTCGGAGGGACGGTGCAGCGGGTCTGGGGGGGACAGGACCCCCCCCACGCACACCCCAAAAACCATCAATAACACTACGGTCCTGTGGAATGTAATGGGGGGGGCAGTGCTCTTGCTCCTCATTTGGAAGGGGGGTGAAGATGGAGCCTGTGATGGTGGCATGGGATGGGGAGGGGGCCGAGGAGGGACGCAGTCCCCCCACCCCTGCACCTCTGCCAGCTGAAGGCTCTGCAGCACCAGGGAAAGTGCCCCCCCCAAAATGCAAGCGGGGGGCTCAGAGCAGCAGCACGAGCTGCCCCCCCCACAAGTAGCGAGATGTCCCCGGGGCAGGGACCCCCCCGCAGGGACAACCGCCCCCCCCCCCCACCTTGCCGCACGCCGTGCCCAGCCCCACACTATGCCGTGGCCCCCCCCGAACGTCCTTGCCCCCCCCCGGCCGTGCTCTCCATCCTTCCCCGAGGTGCAGCATCTCCCCCCTGCCCCCGCCCCCCCCCCCCC